>BSBK01010196.1:0-62500 GCA_027943335.1 Chamaecyparis obtusa | reverse complement strand
GTGATTTATCTGGATGCATTTGCATGAGAGCATTTTTTACCTCCTCAATAGAAAATTTCCTTTCAAGGTTTTGTTTTGAAGTTTGGTTATGACTCTACGGATGTTTTTAAGAAAATCCATTTGATTATTCGTATTAGAAAATTCCAAGTTATTGAGGATATTATTAAAGTATCTAACTGTTTCATTAGTAATTTATTTTGGGTCATCTATTATGTGTCCCTTATCATCCTTAATATTTGTTATTCGATTAAAGCTCCTCCTCTGCTTTTTTCTATTATGAAAAAATTTAGTGTTTCTATCTCCTGCTTCCAACCAGGTCTCTCTAGATTTTTGTTTCCAAAAGATTTCCTCTCTTGCTAGGATTTCTTCATATTCTAATAGTATCTCCTTTTCTTTAAGATATAAAACATCATTCATTCCTTCTTGAATAACCTGGGAGTTGAGTTCTCCTAGTTCCTTTTTTATTTTTGATTTTGAATAAAAAAATATTGCCAAATTTGTTGGCATTCCAATCTAAAAGTTTTTTCTTAATCCATTTGAGCTTATTTACAACTATGAACATTTTGGAACCCAAAAAGTTAGGTTCCTTCCACCATTGTTCAATAAGATCCATGATGTCTGGGTCTCTAAGCCAAGCTTGTTCAAATTTGAAAGGGCATTTTTTTGTCTTAATATCCATCTGGATGTTTAATTGTAAGGGGTAATGATCAGACCTTGAGATAGGGAGAGTTTTGGCCTCAAATGAATGATTGGTATTAATCAAGTTGCCTTTAAGGAAGAATCTATCTAATTTTTTTGCTATATTACAGAAACCTTGTCTTCTATTAGTCCATGTGAAGGAGTTATCATTAGTGGGGATTTCTAGTAAGGGGATCATGTCCGCCCATTTGGAGAGGTCCTTTTACGCAATGGGGAGAGAGAAACTTCCCCCTCTTTCTCTGATGCCTTAGTTATAACATTAAAGTCCCCTCCTAGAATCCATAGTGAGTTCGGGCTATGACTAAAAAAGGAACCTATTTCCTGCCAAACCTTAATTTATCTCTGTTCTGAATTGGCCCATACACATTTATTATGTAAAAAGTTAGATTATATCTAAGGTTTCTGACCAAGCCACTCATCCAATATTGCATTTTTTCTATGATATCAATAGAAAGGCATCGAGGATCCCAAATAATAGCTAGGCCTCCTGAGGCTCCTATTGTTGGTGAAGACATGAGTTCTCTAATCCCTAGTTTTCTTTTAAAGTTGAGAATTTCTAGATGTCATCCATTTTTGTTTCCCGAATTAAAATAATTTTTGGATTGTAGGTATTGATGTGGTATTCATGCCCCTAGCATTCCAAGTAAGTATATTCATGTATCCTTGGGAAGGCTCTTCCCCTTCCCTACATAAAGAAGTGATGTGATTTTTGCCTCACCTGCTTTCTCTCTCAACAATTTCGCATTTGGTTTCCTCCCTCTTTTATTTGATTTTTTTGCACAATCTAGAGAGCTTCAGCTCTCCTTAAAAGAGGGAAATCCCTAAAGAATCTAAATCTTTAGTTTCCTTATCCTTAAGATCAATTAACATTTCTTCTATCCTATCCTCCCTATACATTTCTTCTGACATGATACCTTCAATAAGGAGTTCTTTCTAGAGGACCAATTCTTCCTTATCACAAATCTCATCAAGAAATTGATCCATTAATTCTTCTATTTAACTGTTTCTCCAAGATAATCTAAGATTATCCTAACTTTCTCAATTTTACTATCTTAGGGATTTCTTCCTGTGTCAAGAGTTCTTTCCTTATTAATCATCTATTCTGATGGACTTCCCATACTTCCTTCTACTATTTCTTTGTTATCATGGGTTATAGGAATTGTTGAGACATTGTTATATGTGTTACTAGATTTTGATTTGGAGATAGCCCTGTGATCTTGATATCTTGAGAGTGAGTCCTTATTTTTCCCTACTTCATCCTCTTGATTAATTATTTTTTCCTTTACCAAGATCTTCCTATTCTTGGCTATAACTTCTTCTGTGATCTTATTTACTTTATTGCTCAAATATTTTTCCTCTACTTTCTCCATGTCCTCTAATGTAGAAATATTATGTTCCTTCAAAATGTTACCACCCTCATATTGGTTGTCTCTGATAATATCTATTTGATCTATTCCTTTCATTAGTGGAGGGGCATCCTTCTTAGATGATTGTTGCACTTTATCAAGATCTAGGAGGTCTAGATGGCTAGTTGGAGAATTTGCTGAAAGGTTAATTGAGAAGCCTCCCCCAGCTTCATTAAGAAGAATGTCAATTCCTTTGGGGGGACTTGCTTGTGTTTGGATTGGCCCAGATATATCCTAGTTTTGATTATAGTCCTTGACTATTTCTAACATAATGCTAGGGTTTAGCATAAACTTGTTTGAGCTACTCTAAATTAATATTTGGGGAAGCGATTTAATCGAAATGTCCATTCCTACTAAGATAATTACTTCTGATTGGGTATATTTCATAACTATAGTTCTCTTAAAATGTCTTATCTTATTCCCTATCTTCTTAAAGATTACATTGCTCGAGCATTCCAAGGGTAAGTTAGTTATTTTAACAGCTCTAGACACTTCAATGCCTTGGATATTATTAAGATTGAAAGACAGGCTCCAATATAAAAATGTAAAGTCAAACCCTAGATAATTAGGGCATCTATTATCCATAAAATTTTCCTTTGTTTCTATATTATAACAGTAAACAAATATGAACCCATTTGTGAGAAGAGAGATACTTACCTGATTTTTAAGATTTTTCTTAAGCCAGTCTGCAATTTTAGTTGTGGGGACTCCATACCCATTCCATCTCAGAAAAAATCCCTTAAGTCTCATCATATCCTGGGAGCTCTCAATGCTACCATCACCCACTTCAATTAGTAGTGGTGATTGCGATACAGGTCTATGGTGGGGTGGACAGTAGGGAGTGGTTTTAGGGGTTAGGGTGGATTGAGAGATGGCCTTGGACTAGTTAAAAATCCCTGGCTTATGCAGAGGGGTGTAAATATTTACTGAAGATTGGGACAGGATGGGGATTTGAGCCCTACTATCCTTTGAAGCAACATTTCTTTGAAGATGAGAGGGGGCAGGTTTCAGATTTCTATGATGCTAGCTCCAGATTAGTGAGAGTTTCGAATTTGTTTCTGATATGGAGGGGTTCTTTTCTAGATAAAAGGTGAGAAGATGGTTTCTTGAAACTCTTATGGTGTTTAGCTTTAACCCAGTAGCCTTCTTCCTTCCCTATTTTAGAGGGCCTGCTAGGGCATGTTTGTTCCTCGACCAATCTTCCTCTATTCATAGAAAAATGAATATCAACGAAATTATTTGTAGGTGAAAACACTGATTGGGGGGCCCTTCATGCCCTAGCCAAAGCCTTGCAATTATCATTCTCAATACCTGAGGCGATTTGGAGAGGATGTATCCCTGATGGCCACACATATCTAGTTTTTGAGAAAATTTTAATTTTCTTATCCAGCGAATTGGTGGCGAAGACAACGTGATTGTTGTGAAAATGCATAGCAGACTTCATTGTCCACATAAAACCAATGAGAATTTTATAAATTTAAATTTCTATGCACACACATAAATATGCATATAAACACACACACATTTACATATAATTATAAGCATTAAATTTTAAAAATAAAATATTTAGTATTTTACATTGTTGATATAAAATTGTCAAATTGACAACCAAAACAAAAAAGATCACTCAAAATAGGAAGCAAAATTAATGCATATTAAACATATTTATGTATATATTGTATTTTCTATACATATAGAAAATGATATTTATTAAGTTGATAGGCTTTTTATTGTGGGCATCACCCACTGGAAAATGTCACCGAAAAAGTCTCATACGGAAAAAAAATTCCCTCGTCTGAAACATGTCTACGACAGCCTAAAACATCTTCAACGCATTAAGAAAACAAATATTTGTTTGAGATTGGTTTGTAAGGCATTTCTGATCATTATTATCTCAGAACATTGTGGTAGACAAAACTATAAATATGCCTCGATGTTCAAGATTAACGAGAATCATTCTATTTTGGGTGCTCAATTGCGAAAACTTAGGAAGTGATTAACTTGTTCAATGAATAATGATTACTCTTCTGCCACCTTCTTCCCAATATTCCTTTAAATTATGCACAAAAAATAATTCACTAAACCATCTCTCAAAGAAAACTCACAAGTTTTTTTTTATCCAGCTTGTCTGTTTTGGGGATTCTAGTGTTTCAGGTTCTCAAGTTCATGTTCTCATTCTTCTTTGCTACTTGGTTCTCCATGTTGGATAAAATGAAGCTCTTGCCAAAGCATAGGCCTTGTTTTCCCTTGAATGGGCATCTAAGCATCCCTATCTAGTGCAAGATCCTACACTAGACAAACTTCTTCCAAAGACTAAAGGCCACCTAGAGCTCTACTAGTCAAGAGTATCTTGATTTCACTGAAACAACAACTATTGTTGCTTCATCTTTTTATAGTATACACAAATCCAACCACTAGATCCTTTCACCACATGGTAGATTGTAGATCTGTACTTCTTTCCCCTATTTTATTGAAGACTCAAAATATTTGTAGGCCTTTTGCTACTTCAGTTTTCCCAAAATTATAGGCTGAGTTGATAGCTTGTTTTCTTGATAGTAATGACAATTAAAAGTTTGGTCGTCCCTTATGCTATTGCAAAGAAACAAGAGTTGAGCTCCCAAAAATATACAATTTTAATGGTTGTTTTGCAATTTTGTTATAAAATTTCAACACAAGTATGGGATTTGTCTTCTGTCATAGTCCCTAGGGTTTGAGCTTGCATTTGGGTTTGTCAGTTGGTTTGTATCTACAGATTGGTATTTTATCCTTGACTTATTATTCGATATGCATCATTAGGATTTGTATGCTACTTTGGTGTATGTCTTCTATCAAATTTACCAAGGATTTGCATTCGGTTGCCTATTGAATGCACTAATCAGCATTCTATCCAACTTGTAAAAAATTTCATTTGTTAGAAGGATTAACTGTTATTGTTGGTTCCTCCTTGTCAAACTGGTCATAGGATAAATTCATATGTGAGATCATCTATTTTAACACTTGTCTTGTGGATTTGAATATGCTTTGGGTTATCTCTTCAGTCAAAGTCAAAGGACATATAGGCTTATAAATCTCTATCTTTGTACGCCTCTCCAGGTTGGGTATGAGATGAATAATAATCCATTTTCTTCAAACTATTTTCTATTTAAGACTTATCATTGCATTTCATGTTAATGAAATTGCGTTTCATTTTACTTAATTCCATCTCCTTGAATTTAGCTAGGAATTTGTTGGCTGATTGACAGAAAAAGCCACCCATAATTTAGTCATATGTTTCATATGAATAATCATTGTCAAGATAGGGATATAGATTATCAATGATGAAAACTGGTTTTTTTCCACCGCTTATTATTCCGGAAAATTATTTTTGATCAGGTTTTTTAATCCTATTTTCATAATGAATCTACATTGATGAAGATGGATCTATCATTTCTTAATCCTTGATCATTCCTATTCTGAGAGCTATTTTCAAAAAATCTGACTATTACTTAAATTTTTTTGGTGTAGTATACTATAGCTTTCTCTGCTGATGTGGGAAGAGGTACATGTATTGCTCAAAATTTATACACAATCTATTCAAGTTTTGTACACTTCACTTTCAACTTGGCTTAAACTCAGAAGCACATAATTTTTTCATAATTTCTAAAGAGAAAGTGTATTAAAAGATTGATTGTGTTGAGCTTCTTTTAATATATAAATGGAGAGCTCAAGTCCTCACACGGGGCCCACCATGTTGGAGTAAATTTCATGTCGACTGCCATCAAGCATTCAACTCCAAAATTTGTTGTCTGCTATTAGAGATGGATCAATCAATGGCCTAGAACCTGCATTACCGAGACTAAAGAAAAATGGTGGAAATATTGATATAAGAAATACATTTGGGTTAACTTCCCTTGACATTGTAGTTTGGAGGAATCATGTGCCAATAGTTAGGAGATTAATTGTTGTTGTGGCAGATCCAAATGCGAGGATATGTTGACTACTTCATATTTGGAAGGGTCACAAATGTATTACTATATGTTGTCCAAGAGAATTGACAATAGATTTAAGCATGTACCCGGAAACCTTTATAACTGTTTTCTTTTGACTTTTTTTATTAAATTACTTAACAAATACATGGCAATTTTGAACTCTAAATATCTTCAAAATTGTTAGTTTGTATGTGCAACAATGGGTTTTATTCAATGCAATTTTTTGTAACAATGGAACCAAAAATAAAGTGTTAAAAAATGAAAAAGGAAGGGAAATATTAAATGCTTATGCCACTATAACAATAGATCCATGATGAATTCCTCATTAATAATGCATCTCTGACCATCCATAATTGATTTTAAACGTGACAACACATAGGCCAGCATAAACACTACAAAATTTTTAAAAACTTGTAACAATTAAGTGTCATTTTTATGCACACAACTTAATATTTTAGCAATTAAATTATTAAGATTTGACTTTCATTCACAAAGATGGGGAATCAGGATGGAGTAGCTTGCATAGGGATCTCCATTTTGGACATCTTGTAGTGGGTGGAGTACCGATTGAAGTAGGTGCTTCTCTCACATTGGACAACTCAAAAGGAAGGACTCTTGTGGATCTGATTTTTGGTCCAATGCAATAGGTCTTTGAAACAAACAATGAAGGTAAGTTGTTATCTGAGAAAGCAAATTATGAAAGTTGCATTCATTTCATAAGTTTTAGCTTATTAAACATCTACTTGCAACTCTTCTAGGATGATCTTCTTAGGGCAACTGCATGACTTCATGAAGCTAGTGGAGATCTACCCTACATGGAGTACCTAATTAGAAATGTTGGTATGCTATGTGGCACTGGGTGGGAAATTAAAGAATTTGGTTGGGATGTTGAGGTATGTGCAGAAATGGAATAATATTCAGTTTGTGATGAGTGCATTATTCCTCCTCTTAGTTTATCCTGGTTACCTTACTTTTGTTGCCAAAAGCCTCTAGTGCCTTATGGGTTCTGTGCAACCCTCTGAGCTTCTAGCCTTAAAGTCAAATCTCAGGTAAATATGAATTGAATCTATATCATTGCTCAGATTTGTATTTTCTCATGTAGAAAACTTCCTCTATTTATTTGATCTTTTTGTATATCCTGCCTTTTGAACTGCTCTCAAAAGTTGAGCATTTCGTAGCCTTTTATCTTGACTAAATTTTGCTTACCCACTTGCTAAGCTATTAAACATTTTCATGATTTCATTGCAGGTTGATTATATCCTTGGAGATAACCCAAGAGAAACTAGCTACATGGTTGGATATGGAAGTACCAATACTAGCCAAGTTCAACACAAAGCTTCATCTACAGTATCAGACAAAGTGGACTCATCATTTGTGAGCTACAAGGAAGCAAATGCTTGTAGCTCACAAATGATGACCCCTTCAAAAATCCTTCTCTTCACTTTGAAAATATGGATCACTTCAAAAACCTTTCTCTTCACACTTGGCCCCTCAAACAAGCCAAATCTTGTCATTTTCCTAAACCTATTGTTGGCACCCCTCCTTTGCCCTGTTGCCTCTCTCCTCTACATTGAAGGCCTATCAAACAAAACTACCAAGATTCTCCTAAAAAAGGGCCTTTAGTGTACCTTGAGATAGAACCTTCCCTCTCCTAAAGATCCTAAAGATTCTATTTTTCTAGGTGTTTACAAAGTGACTTGTTCTTGTGGCACTCCCTACATTGGTGAGACAGGTCGCTTGATTAGCACTAGAATCAAATAGCATCACGAAAACATAATTCATGAGAGAGTTATGAAGTCAGCTCTTGTAGAACATTCTGTCAAAACCAAGTATCATATTCCCCTTGAAGACATCCAAGCTCTGGCCACTGAAGATAATTTCTTCAAAAGGAAACTTCTAGAAGCTATCCAAATCTCCAATCATTCATCCAAACTTAACTATGATGGCGGTTGGAATATTAGCTTCTCCTAGAACCTGTTGTTAGTTCCCACCTTCACAACCAACCCCATCCTCCATCCAACTCCCCCTCCCCTTCTCTCATTCAACCCAGCTTTCATCTCTCCACCCCTCCTCGCCCCTCTCCCCCCACCCTCCCCTACATGTCCTCCTTTCCTCCACTTCCTTGCTAGCTCCTCCCCTCTTTCTTGTTTCATTTTTTCCACTCTTGTTCTCTTGCTCTTTCTTTTGGTCTTGGTTGTTTCGTATTCCTTTGGCTCTTTGTTGTTTTTGGTTTATTGTCTTCTTCCTTAGTCCTTTGGTTCTCGGTGTTCTTCATTTTTTAGTCCTTGGTCTTTTTGTAGGTGTTTTTTCTTTTGTAGTTGTTTTTGCCTATTTCTCAGTGTTTCTTAGTGTTTGTCTTGTCCTTGTTTTTCTTTTTTTGTTCTTTGTTCACACACACACACACACACACACACACACACACACACACGTGTGTGTGTGTGTCTTTCTCTAGATTTTTTGTTTTCATATTTTATTCTTTTGTTATTAGTTTATTACTATTCTTTTTTATAGTTATTTTTAATTTCTCTTTTGTAACATATTATTATTTTTTACTCTCTCTCTCTCTCTCTCTCTCTCTCTCTCTCTCTCACACACACACACACACACACACACACACACACACACACACACACACACATTGCTTTTTTTGTTTTTCCTCTTTTAGTTTTTCTTTTTCTCCCTTTCTAATTTTTATATATTTCTTTTTCTTTTTTCTTTTTTTTTAGCTTTCTATTGACCTTCCTCTCCTTGTTCCTCTCCCTCTCTCTTTTTAGTCTCCCTAATCTACTACATTCTTTCATTCTCTCTTTTCTAACTCTCATCTTGATGATGGATCATGGAGTGTGATCTACAATGTTGATGGAAAAAAGTGCTACACAACCAAAATCTAGAAGCCACAAACTAATAAGAAAATATTTTTCTTGTCTTCTAAGATCGCCCATTAGTTGTTCTATTTGAATTCCTAGTCAATTGATAGGGATTAGTCTCACAAGTTTACTACTCCCTCTTGAATCAGGTTTGTACAGTCTTGTGAACACAAAAATATTGTTATGGTATTGTTTGAGTCAGAGAGGAGAACGAAGTGAAAAGAGAATTTGCTCTACACACCCTTTAGCTCCTTATTATTCATCTCAAGTCACATTGCCCATTTATCATTGTCGAGGTAAATGTGTTTTATGGTTGAATATCTCCATCTTTGTAAAACTAAGTGAAGAGGATTAAAATTGAGGGAAGAAGATTTTGCAGGACCTAGCATCACTTTCTCTGCAAAAAAGTAGAGATGTTGGGAAGCCATAGGTCTAGCACATTTTTTGCAAGTTCTTAATTATCCAAAAGATTGATTCAATGGAGAAGTGTTTTGTTACATGGTTGTCTTTACTCTACAGTTCAAATCAAATAATGATCATTTGATCTTTGAATGAAACTGTATATAGTAACTTGATATTTATGTGTGCTTACCAAAGGTAATAAGTCTTATTTTAACTAGCACACATCAAAATTGTAAATAATTAGTAAATGAATGTAGGTATATCATTGAAGTTGCATTTTTAAAAACTCATCAATATTTAAAAAAAAAAATTTAAATGATAATAATTTATTTTAAAATATATTTTATATGTAAAAAAAATTTTAAAATTAATAAATAATATTTAAATAATATAATTCTATGTAAAATAGTAAATGACTTTGTAAAAAAAAAATCATTATTTTTTTTAGTATAATATTTATAGTATCTCTTGTTATCGGTGTAACCATTAACCATTGCACCTTATCGGTGCTGGTGCTAATAATTTTCTGTAACTTAACTCTTACACCCCGCTCGTGATTCAATATTACACAAGATGGATTGTATTTGAGAAGAGAGAGGATCGGAAGCCTTAAATATTTTTTAATTTGCGCTTTCACTGGGGAAAACTACGAACTCTCTAACCAGATGTATTTAAATTTTAAAATTGAGTTCATCTTCCCCTATTTCTTCCCGCCAAATCGCCTCCCGCCAAATCTTTATTTTAGTCCTATGCATACTAATGATTATATTCAGCAAGGGCATCGCTTTTTAAAACCCTAGTTTCAGTTTAGCTGTTTGCTTCGTTCCCGAACAATAAATACCCTCTGCATAATCTCCTCCGCCTGATATTTCCCTGAAATTTCAAGAAGAATGGTTTTTCAGGTTGGCCTTGCAAAGTTTTACGGAAGCAGCCTTCCGAGGCCACAGATATACGAAGATGTGAAATACAACGCAGAGAGAGTCGATCCGCCGACTCCTCCAAGTGCGCCGCTTCTGTCATGGGCAAGAGATGTCACCTGGTCAATGGGCGGTTTGGCCTCCAAGAGAAGAAAGCGATCGCAGGGCAAAATTGAGGGCAGCAAGAAAAAGCTCAGAGATCTCGAAGACGATGACGATGACGATGGCCAGGCGACTGGCAATACTGAGGAGGATCCAAACCCAAAGGTCTCAAACCCTAGTTCTCCAGATTCTGCCCCTGCTAATGAGGGTTTGACTGTATCTGAAGAGGAATGTTCCAGAGAAGCAGTTCGCGGGACTCGAACCCGGGCGGAGAAGTTGAAGAAAGTGGTTTCATCATCTTGTGAAGAGTCAGATGCTGTTAACAGGGGGGCTTCTCCAACAAGAGGAAACAGGGGAAGGAAAAAGCACCGGAGAAACAGAGATTAAGGTATCTGAAACAGGCCTAGATTGGGCTATCGGGCTATTGGGCTTCATTAGGGCTTATCTATCCTTCTTGTTGTTTGGGTTTGTTTTTCAATTACTTTGCCTGTTACTTGAAATTCGCTTAAATTTTTGTTCGATTGCTAGGGCAAGAGGGGTTTTTTTATTTACAGATGGTTGCAGCAGGAAAAAGACCTGTTTTATTTTGAAATAGTTGTATGGACCTTATGAAAAGGTTTGTAGAAATGGGTTTGAGCCACTGAGAATGGAACCCCAGGCCTTGTGGTTAATTATCGTATTCCTTCTGGAAATTGTACAGGTTTTTATTTTTATTTTTGGGACATTATCTAAGCTAGTTAGCATTGGATTCTAGAACACGTTTATGTATGTCGTTGTTTCCTTTTATTTCTATCTAATAGAAGGATGATTTAATGATTAAAAAACTTATAATTTTATTGTAGAGTGGTGTGTATTTGTTTTATTAATTAGTGGGAGATTTATTAGGTTCTTTTTATATATATTAAAGGGAAAGTGATTATAAAAAGTTGTTTAGAAAAGTGATCTTAAATGGTCAAGAAGAAATATCATTCATGGAATTGATCTAATATGATAAGATGATTTCATAATTCAAATAATTTTGAAGATTATCAATTAAGTCTTGACTTCTTAATGTTGAACTTGGTTAAGCTTGCATTCCCATCCTACTAGCTCTTGCATGATAATCTCTTTTTGCTTTTTTGAACTAAAGTCGCCACATTACTCCTATCAACATATTGCTCTTTTGAAATGTTGATGCAAAAGTGCTCACACAATTGTATGCAAAAGAATTCTTGATTTAAGTCTAATAATAAAAAGTGTCATCCCAACAAGCCATAAGTTTCAATTATATTCTTTCAATTAAATTTCTCAATATATATTTCTCATTCTCTTAAGACTAATAATGAGTTATGAATACTACTAATTTGCATGATGGGATTCATTAGTTTTGTCATATAGCCTAACTTGTGATTCTTAAATACATGCTTTATTTTAAGTACATGTAGGAAACTCTAATTGGAAGAGAGTTAATACAATATCAATGGTTGTGGGGCTACTATTCCTTTGTCGCTTAGAAATTAAAGATGGGCAATTTAGAGTGTTATGCAAATAATTGTAAATTATAAAAGAGAGCTTCTTGGAATTGTAAATGAAGTAGAAGAGGAAATGTAGGAAAACTTGTGTACTTGTGACTCAAATAGGGGCCAACTCAATACAGATCTGATTTTTTTGACATCTAGAATTGTGTAGACTAGTTAGCTTTTAGATTTGAGTTTTGACTATCAACAGTTGTGTCGAGAACAAATTTTACTTAACTCTAGGGAGACTAGGTCGGCTTGGCCAACTTGTTCTTGTGACTAGGTCGCCTAGGCTGACCTAGTCCTTGCAATTGAGGCTAAAATGACCAAAAATTGGGATTGTCTCAAAGCATAGAGTCGGATTTTGTTGACTAGAGCTATCATAAATAACATGATTTGTGAGGTTATGTAGAGTAAATTGATAATCTATAAAAGGATCCTCAATTGTGATAAGAGAGGCAACACTTGCCATCCATAATATCTTTTATTGGTAAATAGTCTAGTGTAAGATAAATTGTTTTAACAATGATATGACAAGATCAAAGTACTGAGACAATTTAGAATGTTTAGTTTGATAAATTTTGCTAGCTTGTTTTATGATTAATTGTGAATCACCACAGATGCATAAATGTTGCACATTAAAAGAAAAAGATGCCTTTAATGCAACAAAAAGGGCTTCATATTTTGCTATATTGTTAGTGCAAAGGAAATTAAGATGATAAGATAAATGAATTGGCTTCCTTGAAGGAGTTATTAATAGGACACCAACACTAGAGCTAGTCCAACATCTAGATCCATCAATGAATAATTCCCATGCATTATTCACATGTATAGGAAGAACAAATGTATCAGGGAAGGATGTAGAATTAGGAGACATATTGGGTGAAGAAGCTTCAGTCAAATGGTCAATTAAGGCTTGTCCTTTGATTGCTTTTTGAGAAACAAATTTGAGGTCAAATTCACTTAACATCCTAACGCATTTTGCAAGGCATCCTAAAAGATTAGTTTTAGAGAAAAATATGCTTTAAGGGATCAAATTTTATGATGACATGAGTTTCAATATTAAGAAGATAATGTGTTGATTTTGGGTTGCAAAGACAAGCAAAACATTATTTTTCAATTGAGGTATATTGGGTTTCACAATTGAGTAAAGTATAACCTATGTTAAAGAAGAAATGGTTGACAAGGTATAACAGGTTGTAAAATAGGAGGATTAGCGAGGTACTATTTCAATTCCTCAAAAGCTTTGCAACACTCATCATTCCATTGAAGTGTTATCTTTCTTTAGCAATGATGTCAAAGGGATTTTTCTATTTGTAAGATGTGATACGAATCTACATATAGCTTGATATTTTCCTTGTGAATTGCAAAGTTGCACGATGTTACGAGGAGGTGATATGTTACCAATAACATCTTTGTTTGTATCCACTTCAATACCCCTTCTTGAGATTATGAATCTTAGAAGTTTTCCACTATCCACACCAAAAACACATTTTCATGGGTTCAAGCACATATTGTA
Source organism: Chamaecyparis obtusa (assembly GCA_027943335.1). NCBI lineage: Eukaryota > Viridiplantae > Streptophyta > Pinopsida > Cupressales > Cupressaceae > Chamaecyparis > Chamaecyparis obtusa. Next base: position 49,124 of record BSBK01010196.1, on the reverse strand, counting down.
CTTACAAATTCATTCAAAAATTTGTCAAAGCACAGTAACGCGATCTTGGCAAGAAATTGATTTAGCCAAGATATCATTCACATAATCTTCAAGGATTTTATGAATGTAATAATAAAGAAAAGAGTTGTGGCATGTTGATAAGTAGTACCAACATTCTTTAATCCAAAAGGCATAACAACCCAACAAAATGTTCCCTAAGGTGTTATAAAAGTAGTTTTGTATTGAACTTGAAACCGTCCATGAAATATAGTAAGGCATGGGCAACTGTAGAATCAACTATCATATCGATATTTGGAAGAGGAAAATCATCTTTCAAGGAAGCTTTGTTTAGATCACAAAAATCAGTACACATTCAAATCTTATTATCCAGTTTTGCAACAACAATTTTTGAAATCCAATGAGAATAGTCAATAGGACGAATGAAACCAACATCAAGGAGGCTTTCAATTTCTTCTTTAACAAGTAAAACAATCTTAGGGTTCATCTTTCTAATCTTTTTCTTTATTGGTTTAACATTAGGAAACAAGATAAAGAACCAACACTAGGCATGTCAAATTATGTCCACGCAAAAATATTGAGAAATTCATGACGAAGAGTAAAAAGTTCTTGTTCATTTTCCAATTTTTATCACCTTCTCCTTATTGTAAGGGTCCATTGAAAATCAATAGTTTCAGTTATAAGAAAATTACTTTGTTGAGGGACATCCATAGGCAAAGGGAATTCATGAATCTTCTCTACATCATTATTGCCCCCAAAGTAAGCTTTAGCATTTAGGCAATAAGGAAAACCATGGTTATGATGATAATGCAGAAGATTATCATAGGCTCCTAAGAACACAACCAAGGAGTCATCTATGCTAAAAGTACGAAGAGAAGGCATAGAAGTAGAATCAACATTTATAAGATGAGGATTAATAGGGGGGGGGGGATCTAGAAGAATAAATGACATTAACATTCAGAGATGGTTTACAAGACTTTTTAGGAGGTTTAAAAGGATTGCATCCAAGGCCAAAAGAATGCTCACACCCATCATTTTCCAATGGCACTTAGATCCCTTGGTCATTCACACCACACCCATTATCACCATAACCATGTTTAGCTAAGAGATGGCAACTAGGACCATAATGAGATGCTATATCAAAATGGGATAACAAGGCCTCATAGGTCACTATGACATAACAAACAAGTTTCAAAAGAGTCTCAAGAAATTCATTAGAAGTTGAAGTAGTAACAAAGTTATTACTAAGTTGATCAAAAAGAGGTGAAGAATTTTTAGGCTCGAAAATAGGTTCACTTTGTGTGGGCTCTATTGAAGAAACTTTATATTCTCCTACAAAAGAGGGTGTAAAACTCAAGGATCCCCAATCATCATCTAAGAGGACAATTTCAAGAGAAGAATCATCCTTAGAAGGAGAAGACTTCTCTTGTTTAATGAGAGTAATACTAGAATGAGAATCTAATTTAGATCGTAAACAACTTTGTAATTTATCTTCAGGTACAAGAGTATACATTATATTATCATAGATGAACTTCAGTTTGTGATGAAGCATTGAAGGAACAACTTGCATGGCATTTAACCTTTCTCATCCCAAGAGAAAATTATAAGTAAGTATCAAGCATGACTTGAATAGTTGTAGGTAAAATTATAGGACCTACCTTAACAAGTAAGGTGATAATACCCAAGGTTTGTTTAGTGACATTGTCAAATCCATAAATAGAAGTAGATTCAAGTTGAATTAAATAAGTATCCACATTAACTTTATGCAATAAATTAATGTTACAAACATTAAGATTGGATCCATTATCAATTAAAGTTCTTTGAATAGAATTACCATTGATAAGGACAACAATCATAATATTGAGAATCATGTTGATCTTGAATTTCTTTAGAAGCCAACTCATCTTGAGAAAACACACCTTAGCTTGAGTATTAGTCACATTCATGCATTCTAGTAAGGAAGCTATATTAGTTAGCATAGGAGGTGGAATAGACACATTTCTTAATTCTTTTTGTAACGCCTCATGATAAGTGGATGAAGTTTAAATAAGCTCCCAAAAAGATATCCTGGCAGGAGCAACACATAATTGTTCTATGAAATTATATTATTTTCCAAGATTTTGAGGGAGATGAGGTGAAGGAGGAAATACTAGTTGAGAAGCAGGAAGAAAATTAGACACAACTGGATTACTATGTTGTTGATTGTTCCTTGTATTATATGTATAGGTAACTGCCTAATAATCTTTAACAAAATCCATTGGTTTGTTAGCAGTTTGAAAGGAATTAGCATCACTACCACCTTTAACAACAATAACGGGTTTGGTTATTAGCTGAGGAATATCTTGACGAAGGTGAGAAACTGCTTTGGGTTTCTCAATATTATTAACATAACCATTCACATATATCATGTTAATAAATCTTTGACAAAAGGATGGTTTAGGAGTCATAGAGGAAGACTGAATAGAGATGAAGTCATCAAAGGCTTCATCTAACATATGAAAGTCATTGCTACTAAATGACTCATCAAAGGCTCTAATGTCTTACAAAAAGAAATAAAGCATTGTAAAAATAAGTAAATGCAATAAAGAATAACATGTAATGAATGCGCAAAATGACACTTTGTTGCAATATGTGATCCCTTGGTCTCCTTATATTGTGTAGCATAATGCTCAAGTTTGTGAGACGACTTAACCACCTCTTGTGAATTCTATAAGTCTAGTGGTTGTATCGAGCATTGACAGGTTGATCTTTTGGAACAATGACAATCACACTTGTAACAAGTGGTATTAGAGCGTGGCACGGGCTCAAACCCCTCACTTGCACTAGGGGGATTGTTGCAAGGTGTGTGTCCTTGGTCTCCTTATGTTATGTATCACAACGCTCGGGTTTGTCACATAACTTAACCACCTCCTATGGATTCTATAAGTCTAGTGGTTGTATCAGACATTGACAAGTCGATCTTTTAGTGCAACAACAATCACACTTGTAACACACTTTTTATTTTTCTTGATGAGCACACAAATGCAATGAAATATAATTTAAACTAAGGAAAGCCAATGTTTTTGTTATTTTATTGTTTAAAAACACACACACACACAAAATCTAACTAATAGAATAGAATATTAATATGCATGAAAGGGACAAGCTCACTAAAATGTGATGTAGGGAAATGGTACATGTCAAAATTAGGTAGGAATCCCTCTTCCCCAAACAAAAAAAAAATGAAGCCATCACAAGATGAATATGATTGAATGACTCTAAATGGAAGAGAGTCAATATAGTATCTATGCTCATGAGGATTCTATTCCTTCGTTTCTTACAAATGAGAGAAGGGTAAGCTAGTGCTTTATAAATGATAAAAGAGAGCTTACTATAATTATAAAAAAATTATAAGAGGAAATGCAGGAAAAATTATGTGCACTTGTGACTTAAATAGGGACCTGTTACAAGTAGTGGTTGCCATTGCACCAAAAGATCAACCTGTAAATGCTTGATACAACCAATAGACTTATAGAAGACACAGGAGGTGGTTAAGCCATGTCACAAATCTCGAGGGGAGTGCTGACCATTTTGTGAACAATCTCCCCCTTAGCATTACTTGAGGGGATTCGAACGTGTGACCAAGCTCTGATACCACTTGTTACAAGTAGTGGTTTTCGTTGCACCAAAAGATCAACCTGTTAATGCTCAATACAACCACTAGACTTATAGAAGACACAGGAGGCGGTTAAGCCATGTCACAAATCCCGAGGGGAGCACTGACCATTTTGCCAATAGGACTGACTCAATGAAGATCTAATTTTTTGACTTTCAAAATTGCACATACTAGTAAGCTTCTGGATCTAAGTCCTAGCTGTCAACACTTGTGTCCAAAATAAATTTGACCTGATTATGGAGGACTAGGTTGGCTTGGAGGGCCTATTCTTGGTTCTAGGTTTCTTGGGCCAACCTAGTCCCTGCAACTAAGGCTGAAGAAACTAGATATAGATCTATCTCAAAGTAGAGACTTGAATTTTACTGACTATATCTATTTATGACTGTGTGTGCACTTGCAAAATAGAGAATGTGTGTGTAGCTAGATAGGGGTTTTCCCTAGTCAACCCCCCTTTTTGGTGATTCCAACCTCCACCAGGTAGCCAATATAATTAAGAGACGTGTGTATACTCGTGAATCTAGAGTATGTCTAAGATTTCTATGAGCTAAAATGCATAAATGTAGCGTAGATATCTACACAAAGCCCTATATGAGAATACAATAAAATATGATTGAAAGCATATAGATAAGTCTAGGAAAACCATACACAACCTAAGAGGTAAAGTACAAGCCAATCATCACCTGACAATTTCCTAGTCATCTTCATAATCCTTTGAAAACTTCATGTTGATGTTGATGATATTTTAAAATACTTTATATATAGAAAAATAACATTTAGATTTTGATTCTTTTTTTTTGTCTTGATTTGGGGATCTTTACTTATAGGATGTTTTCAAATTATGAAGAAAACCTTGAAATTACTTTCATCTTACCAAAATGAAGTAAGATAATTTATTTTATACCAAATCAGATAATAAACTCAAAGGAAGCCGATGAGAATCTAGAAATCTTGCTAAAATTAAGTGACCAATCCCTGATTCCAATTTCAAGAGAAATATTGGGGAATAAGAAAGGGAAACTAATTGGGGGGGTCAAGATAAACTGTGAAAGGCCATACATGGTAACATAGGGCCTACATGATCAATAAATGATTGAATTGATAAAATAATAAATTTAATAATAAAGGGACACACCTAAAAATAAGGGTCCTCATTGATTTTTGGTGAAATTGAATTAAAAGGGGATTAATATTTTTAATTAGGTGTTCATTAAGTGCAAGATGAAGTCCTATGATGCATGTTAAAATGAAACACACTAAGGTGAGCACTAAACAATCATGAAATTGTACACAACAATGAGGTGCTTAAAATTCACGACGATACAATAATAATAAAATCAAGAAAAGTGAATATGCCAAGAATTAAATAATTGAGACAATTAGAAAAATGACCACTTAAAAATAATACATTTCTAATTATTGGAATGCCTACTTGATTTTCCTCCCCTTGAAGTCCTATTGCATAGTTTCCTCTCTCCAATGCCCCTAAATCAATGTGTAGAAAGATAATTTTTGGAATTTAAATAAGAGCATTCTCCAACATAGCTAGTGAGATATGGACACATTATTTTTCTTCCCTTCCATGCATTAAACAAGGGTGGCTAAATGGACTCTTAAATTTTTATTTTTATCCAAAATAATTGTCATTAACTACCACCTCATAAGATCTCAGTTTCTCATTTCTAGGAGTTAATTACTTAATATTATTCACTTTTCAAAAAGTGGTCTAAGGTATAATTTGATTTTTAAGGGACAAAAAGACTTACTACTTCCCCTACAACATCTTAGGGTATGGTTTCAAGGGGTACATATAAGTTCTCTTTGGGGTTCCCAATATTAAGCTCCTAATTGTCTAGCCGGGTTTCTTCTAAAAGGATGAAATTTATCTAGGTTAGAATAAGAAATTGGTGTGGAAATACATTTTTTAGGATATTCTCATGCTTGCCCCTTATCCCCCTCATTTCTTTATTGTATATATAATCTAGACTCTAATATTGTGTAAGGGGGTCACTTAAGCTATTTAGAAGGGCTTAGAAATGTCCTTTGTGTCACCCCTAGTTTTCCAATGGTCTTCTACTCCACCCCTAGTGTCTTAAAGATATTTTATGCCACCCTAGGTGTCCCAAAGGTCTTATGGGAGAGCCCTTAATACCAATAAGTATTAGGCCGACCACCCTTTGTGTTTAGGCATAAAAAATGACCAACTATATTTTTTGGATATTTTGAGTTGGTAAATTAGCTTAGTTTTTTTTATATTCAATTAAATGTGGTTATGTCTATTCTAAAATTGTGAATGCCTCCTTAGTAGGAAATTAATATGTGATTTCATAAGATGAAATCTTTGGTTCTTATATAGTTTCAATTAACATAGATTGGTGAGATAACATTTTGTTTGAAGGCCATGCATAATTTTATTAATACTAGATATGGGGTTTGAGCCTAATTGGAAATTAATCGCTATGTACCTGTATGCACTATCATTATAATCATAGGTCATGTTCTATATTCTTACTAATTTATGATATTTTGCATATTTCTAAATAAATTGTATCACATGAGGATAATGTGGATATGTATAGAAAATGTAGGCATGTCTTTATATTGCTTTTTTTTTATCAGTAATAAGATTATTTTATTAATATTAAGTTTAAAAAGGGATGAAATTGGACCTAACCAAGGGTAGAAACAAAAAGGGTTCTACCATTCCCATAGAGAAGTAGCATAAACAACCAAACCAACAAAAGAAAACATAAAAAATCATCAGGAAACCTATTCAGAATATAGGAACAATGCATAAATTAATCCTTCCCTTTATTCCTTCACTTTACTTGAAATCGAAGGGTCATGTCAAAAGAAACATTATTCAAATTTCTCTCCTCTTTCCTTTTGACAGTATGCCAACCATCATAAAATTTAGCAGCCTCATTCTCCCAAATTGAAGATTCACAATTTGGGACTCAGTCCTCCATACTTAGATCATCCCACTTTTGACCATCTTCACCATGATTTGTCATTGGCTCACAAGAGCTAAGGGACCCACATTTATCTCTCCCCTCCAGAGTAGCAATACCATTACTTGGCTACAAATCCTTTTCAACCCCATTAAATGAGTCACCTTTGTTGTGGTTAGCCTATTGCATATCTTGAAAATTAGTATCTACGAGCTTCTATGTATGAACCTCCACCACAATTTGGGAAAAGCTCTTTTGCTTTTCCATTTTCTTTTCTACTATGTAATGATCTTTTGTAGCATCCTTCCACCAAGAAGCTTCCTTCTCTACTCTCAATTTATCACACGTTGCATCCATATGTACAACTTGGAAGCATTTCCTCTATCTGAAGGGAATTCCTTCAAAGTCCAAATTCTGCACCCAACAACCTTTGGAAGATTTGATCTTGATTTTAGCAGGGAGTCCTTCAGAAACATCCATTTCTACCAACATTTAGGAAAAGATAGAATGGAAAATATTTGAGGAGATCTCATCAACCAAAAAAAATTTACCCAAAGAGTCCCCCATCACCTGAAGACAGGAATCAAACTAGAAATGCAGAGGAAAGTTGGGAAGCCTTACCCATAATGGAATCTTGTCAAAAACTTCTGAATTTGGGAAGAACTCTGGATGCCAGGGTTTCAACACTAGAGAAAACTTCTCCCAACACCAAACTTGATCACACAAAATCTTGTTTATGTCCTGGATCTTCTCAAAAACAACAGTGAAAAAACCTTTTGCTGTTGGATAAATCCGTACATAACCATCCATCAAGGGATCCCAGTTATGAGAAATCTAGGAGTGGAGCTCCTGCAGACTTAGCCAGTGGCCCCTGAACTGACCTATTAACCCTAGCTTAGAAAAAACAACATTATGAGAAACTTCATCATCAATCTCAACATCCAACTCTATGGAGATATCCTTGTTGGCTATAGGAAATAACACCACCAATGTGCGTTCATTCTATGATCGATATCCTTTCTTTGTGTGGGTACATTGTAGGATGTCCCATGGCTGCAAAACCACACTTCCCATCGTATTATTTTGTCCTTGTGCTTTGTTAGAAGAAAGACAACCCCCACTACCAAATGGGTCACCACAAGCACCAGAGGCTGCCACATTAACTGGTGACCATTCCCTAGCTGAGGACAATATCTCTGTGATTTTTGGACCTAGAACCAAAGAGACCACACCCCCCTTCCCATTATCAATGATTTTGGAATCCACATTTTTATGGGGTGCGTTCTTCTAGCCGGCATGGTGGGATGAGTCACCCGTCTTAAAAATGACATTCTCCTACAACAATATTTGTAACAGGTCTGAGTCATTACTCGTTAACTTCACAGAGGATATACCCAGACTCGATGGGCAACCCTGATAATAAGAATATATAGTCTTGATCTTACTTCTTGGCAAGGGAAACAAAACCCTAGCATCTGTTCCAAAAGGCTTCAAGTAGCTCTGCATAGCCATCTAGATCCCATCAAGCACACTACATGCTACTATTCCATGTCTTTATTGTTGGATTTTTAGAATCAAATCTTATTGTCTAGAAGCCTCCATATTTGACTTTATTTTTGATAAAGTTAAATCTGATATTTTTTGTGTAAACTTTTGGGAGATAAGTTCAAATCAGATTTGGAGAAATCTAATTTCTTCCTTGGACTTCTTCCTTCTTCTTTTGGACAACAATTTTTCTATAAAGGAATGAATATCTTTATTCTTCCACAATGAGAATGAATGTAGAGATTCTCTTTTGTATGCAGCAACAAATAGATTAAGTTTTTTGAATACTCTATTTTTATCAGAGAAGTAAATGATTATTTTGTTAAGTAGTGATTGCTTAAGATAATCTTGTAAGAGCTTTGTGAAGCTCATAGTAGTTTGTATTCAGCTCCAATAGTTGCAAGTTTTTATTTTTATTGTAGAAGTGTTTTTAGTTTGAATAGAAGCAAGAAGGATCTTCCATATTTCTCCAGCTCTTGTGTCTTCCATGTTTTGGGGATTTTGAATTTATTCATTACTGAATCAAAGCATCTTCCTGTGTGTTTCCAGAATATAGTCTTTCTCTATATTCTTTACATTTATATTGTTGTATACATTTATTGTCTCTTAAAAGAGTTCAAATTATTAAGTTCTATGATTTATTTGATAGAGTATATTTTCTAGTGATCTACTAAAGGGTTATATGCTTTTTATGAAAAATAAAAGCTCATATATCTTATGTTGATATACTAATATATAATGAGAGATTATAATCTTGATTACAGAGCATCCTTATATCTTAGGATTACCTAGTTGGAATTTCCTATTGGTAAGTGTGTTAGTTGAAAAATTACAAGGGAAATGAGTTCTAGGGTACATGTATTTGGAAGATAAATACAATGTTTGGCCAACTTTATTTCTAAGGACATTATGTCTCCTTGCCTTGTTTTGTGTTCATGTTGTTTTGTATTACTATCTTTTTTTTTTCTTTTTTTTTGGTGAAAGTGGTGTATACCACTATATATATATATATATATATATATATATATATATATACTAGTTCAAGAACTCCATGAGGAAAGAACTAGCAAGAAAACCCCACTTCTTAGTCCAATTACAAAAAAGCTCACCAGAATCCTATGAACTACTAAGAATTCCTAACTCTTGGCATGAAAATATCCATTACATTTTTCATATTCCAAGACATAACATCAAAAACTGCCTACTGAAGACTGACTAGAGACTCGAAAGCAACTCTGCATCTACTCGGAAAAATGAAGCCTGCCAAAGGGAGAAAGAACCAAGGCTAACAGTCATAGCAAACAACTGCCAATTTAACAATAATAGATATCACCAAAATAGAAAAATGAGCCAGGCCAAGGATAGAAGGACAAAACATTGCAGTGACATCATATAGTGACCAACTCATCATTAATGATATCTGCCAATTTGGAATGTGCACTAAGAGTTCTAGCCACGTCATACATATCAACCTCAATGCCATCACATCCCAAAATTGAAAGAAAGTCTACAACTCGATTTCCTTCTCGATAAGAATGTGAAATAACACAACTTTCAAATGAGTCAATAAGCCTCTAAATCTGCTTGAAAATATGAGCCAAGTTTTGATTGAACACTTTCCTTTTAATGCAACCTTGAATAGTAATAAGAGAATCACCTTCCATATGGACCCAGGCAATCTTTAGAGAAGAGGCAAGAACCAAACCTTGAAGCAAAGTGTAAGCTTCAACAACATTATTAGATCCCATCAAAATAGGCAAAGATTTAAAGGCTATGGGAGACCCATAGTGATTTCACAAGAAAACACCAATATCTGAAATGCCAGTGTTGCCTTGAGAGGCACCATCAAAGTTAATCTTAATAACTCCATACTTAGCTGGCAACCATCTAATTTGAGATCTATCCAATTTCACGGGTCCATTAATAATGAGAAAGGCTGGGAGAGAGTTATACTTCCACTCCTTGAGAATATAGTCATCCCAATTGGAGAAAAAAATATGCAAAGAATTATTTCTTATGTTTGCTGAGACCAATTCTGAAATTGATTTTTCAATAATAAGAACAACACCATCTACCGAAGAGGAAGATTGCCTAAAAATATGTTTGTTCCACTCCCACCATAAAGCCCAAACAACTAGAGAAGGAGAACATTTCCAAATTGAAGCAAGGAGAGAATTTGAATAGAGTAATGGCCAAGACTCAAAAAGGTCCCAAAGGGAATTAGGAAGTGGCATTGAATAATTCAACTTTTGAAGAAAAAACTTCCAACAAATATGTGCAAACTCACATTGTAAAAAAATATGATCAACATCCTCGAGTTCCTGCTGGTAAAGGAGACAATTGAACCGCCGAGCAATATTGAATTTTTTTCCAATATGTCACTAGTTAGAGGATGCTTCGTAAGAGCAAGCCAGGAAAAGCAACCCGCTTTAGGTAAGGTACAATCATTCCAACAAAAAGAGAAGGCTCTTTTTTTATTCCTATCATCCCCCAATCTTCAAAGAGCCAAATACCCTACCTTAACCGAATAGAAACCATCTTTAGCTGGGATCCAAAAAATTTCATACGCATGACCATGCAAGAAAACCTATCTTTTGTTTAAAATTTCTTTGAAAAGAAGAATAGTAGAATCTGAAATAGGTAGAATTGAAGGATATACTGATTCCACATAATCACAAACTTTCTCCCCCTAAGTGGACTTAAAAAAATTGAATTGAATCTGAAAACTCCTAAATGTTAGCAAGAGGAGGAAGACCATTCCATGAAACTTCCCAAAAATAAGCCCACTGACCATCATTAATTTCCCAAGAAACATAATTTGCAATTACTTCTCTGGAGTTAGACATAAATTTCCACACCTCAGAACCTTGGGGGATAATGAAAGCTAAAATAATACGGTTGGGATCCATAGGATCCGGATACTTTGATTGCATAATTTGACACCACATACTATTTGGTTTTTTCATCATATGCCAAACCAATTTACCTCCATAAGCCTTATTTCTGAGAATAGGATCATGCAAGCCCACCCCCTCTTTATTTTTCAAACATCATATCATCTAAAGAAACTAATGGAATTTTCTTTTGCCTTGAAAAGTTACCACTCCAAAGGAAATTGGCGATGATCTTCTTGATTTTCTTAATCACAGAGGCTGAAACATGAAGCACATAAAAGAAATGAATAGAGGTAAAATAGATTCAACTCTATTCAAATGTAAAAGGGGAAGGGGGGAAATATGAGATCTATTCCCTAACCCAAATTCCCAAAGAAGAGATCCAATTTGATCAACCAAGAGGTTAATACACAATTGAATCAATTTATGGAGAATATGGAAGAGAAAGAGAGTAAATCCAATATTTCCCTATGAAGGAATTTATGTTTGAAATATGAAATAATTGAAATACAAATACTAACCTCAAATTAGGGCAAATTTGGAAAATGTCAAATTTTGATGTCTGTGTGTACTTTCGGGCAATTCTAAAACCTATTTTGGACTAGAAATGTCGAGACAGAGAAAACCCATTAATCTTTCTCCAAAATGAGCTCAGGTCGGGTTTGACCCTCATAAAAGGTCAAATACTACATTCTTTATTTGAAGTCTGATTCAAATTCTGTTCGCAAATCTCAAATTTTTTTTGAAAAGGGTATCTAAATTCGCTCTCAGATATGAAATTCCGCACCTGTACCTACAAGAAAATGGGGATTTTTATTATTTTTTTGAGGGGTTTACCTTGGTCAAACCCCGGTTTGGAATCAACCTTAATATTGAAATTGAAATAGGAATGCTAGCAAGTAGTAGAAAAGGATCTAACAATGAAGCTATGCAATTCAATAGATATGTAATTGTATTTTGAATGTAAACAAGTATATTGATATGAAAGCTTGAACAAAATAATAAATGTAAATCAAACCTCCATGATTGTATTCTTAGAATCCATCTTGATAAGAGAATGAAATGGATCTTGAAGATGAACAAAAGGATCTTGAAGGAAGATCACACCATCACGATGGCTAGATCTAGGGTTTGCATGATGAATCTTGAATGCTTGAACCAAATCCCTTCAATGGCTTGAATGCGTGAATCCTTGATCTTCAATGGAGAACTTGGATGGAGAAGAGGACTTAAATTCTTGAATGGATGCTTGCTTGATCACCTTGAGAGCTTGCACATGAAAACTTGATTGCCAAAACTTGATGATGAAAATGAGAGAGGAAGACCTCCTTTTATAGTGAACTAGGGCACAATCCTCTAGAGGGGCCACCTTGGAGAATTAAATCCCAATTAGGTCCTAACCTTTAGAAAATATACGTAGATTAAATGCAATTAAAGGATTTACCATCTCGAAACCCAAAATGGCCAACCCGGAGGCGGGAAAATAAATATCCCGAAAGCCTGATGCCTAGAAATCTAGGATTCTAGAAATTTGAATGAGGGGGAAAAGATCAAGGTTGGACCTGACCTAGTCGGGTTTGAGCTCGATCCTGGCCTAGTTAGGATCAACCTCGAATTTGACCCTAGGCCCAGATTCAGTCAAAGCCAGGTCAGGAGGTCCTAGGGATGCCTAGAAACCTAGAAATGATATCAGATCAGGATGGAATACCAGAGATAGACATAAAATCCTATGATGATTGTGATGAAAGCTAGGAGGACTTATTTCTAAATCCTACCTAGAAAATAGAGCCATGGAAGAGGGAAATTAAGGAGAATCCTTGAGATTCTAACCCTAATTTCACCTAGAATGAAGAAATCAAGTGCAAGGAAGAAGTGGAAAGTGGGGAGAAAGCCAAATACATGCAAAGACCCAATCAAGGTGCTTAACATGACCCCTAACCACTTACTCAGAGGGCTAAAAATTATTATCATGGAAGTGCTTCCATTTTAAGACGATATATTAAGCCCCCACTTTAGCAAGAGTATGGACTCGATGCAAACTCTTGGTAAAGGAGAAGAAAGAGAAGATCCTAGTGGATTCACAATGAAATAAAATAACACTTAGCTCAGGACACAAGCCCCCAGACTAAGGATTCTAACTCAACATATATGTATGAGGGTGTCAAAAGAACAAGGGTTAGTACTAAACAACCCAAATCAATTAGCATAAGAAACCTCGCTAAGAAATATTTCTCATACTAATATCATATTTGGAAAGCTATCATAAAAGTATAAATGTTTACATAAGAAAGACAAGAACAACACTATAAATAACATAGCTTCATGATCTCATCCTATTAGCATGAAAGCAAAAAGAGAGAAAAGAGAAAGTGATTACCTCACCCAGTAAGATGCCCACCTTACCATGAATCACCCTGGAGGGAGAGCCCAATAGGTTCGCCCATAAACTGTGCTTGCAATTGTAATGCATCTTATCACGGCTTCTGGAATACCCATAGATCCACCTTCTTGTATCACTATGAATATAAAATGCGTGTCTCCTTAGGATTTAGCAACTTATGTACGTTACCTTCGAAAGATTTAGCATATAGGTGCGTGTCTTTTTAGGATTTAGCAACTTATGTGCGTTACTTTCCAAGATTTAGCATGTTTGAAACTGGAAATGCGTGTCCCTTCAGGATTTAACAACTTATGTGCGTTACCTTCAGAGGATTTAGCATATTGAAAAATTTGAAAAATGCATGTCTCCTCAGGATTTAGCAACTTATGTGCATTACCTTTGGAAGATTTAGCATATAAATGCATGTCTTTTCAGGATTTAGCAACTTATGTGTGTTACCTTCCAAGATTTAGCATGTAAAAATAAAAACTATAGTACAAGGGAGACCCTATATATGGCCCCCTCCTTAATATGGCAAAAACATACTATTTTGACATGTTAAGGAAAGAAAGGAACAAGGATAAAGCCTTCTTCAACACCAAGACAATATCCATAGACAACACCCAGTCCAAGCCAAGAAGATCACAACTCCTATGAGGCCATGGAAGGGACGAATGTAAAGAGATATCATGCAAGAAGTGAAAAGAAAGTAACCCTTATGAGGGATAGGACACTGTTCAGTTTCCAAGGTGAGAAATATATCAACCATGGGAACCCAATGTCAAACAACAAAAGAGGTTGGGATCAAGGACATAGGTCCTTAATGCAAACCAAAATTTTCATGTATGATTGGATGTCTCATAATAGATAAATACTGCTTAACCAAGGAAAGAGGTGAATCCTAGTAAGACAGAAGGAGATGGCATCCTTGCCCCCCAAGTGTAGGACAAAGATGAAAGAGGATACCTACTTCACAAGGCAAGGAGATATCCTATTCAACAACAATGTATACTATATCCTTAGCGAGGGATATTGACCCCTACATCAAGAATATAGATAATTGTGAAAAGGATATGTCACTCATGGAAAAAGGATCCTCAAAGAAAGAGATCTTATCAACAAGACCCTCACCAAAGAGGAGTGCTTTAGATAAAATATCAGCTTTCAAAGGCGGGAACAAAGATTCAATCCTCAAGCCCCCTGCAAAGAAGAGGACGAGGAATCTTTGGAATGAGGGAAATAACTCCAACACAAAGCAAGGGTAAGAGTTTATAAGGAACATAATTTGTAACATAGAGAAGAAGTGATGACTTAGGACAACAACTTATCATATAAGAAGGTTATCCATAGTCAAAACATCTGTCAATATGTTGAAATAATATTGCAATATAAAAAAATACCACTAAGCTAAAGGAAAGCAACTCCCTAGACAAAGAGAAAGAAAGAGGTACCTTGCCCCCCCAGAGAGAAGGGATACCTTTGCAAAACAAATGTCTTAGAAAATATATCTTGAAAAGAAAGGATAGATTCTATGGATGATTAAAAACATAATGCAAAGCCATAGAAAAATAGGAGAGAAAGAATACCAATTACACAACTTTTACACACTGGACTAGACGTCTCACAACCTATTTAATCTACTCAACATAGGAACTAGCATCACAATTTTTTTTTATACAAGGACATGCTACATATATCAAGAAATAAAGTATGGTTTCTACTTTTAAATCATTTAGCTATAATCCAACATGATAACACATCTAACTAGAACTATAAACTTTATAACAATGTTCAAAGAAAGAACATAACTTGAAACTGCATACCTGAGACTCTCTTCATGTTCCATATGTTTCTCTCTCATCCCCAATTACTTGTGCCTGCATACAAGACTACCAACTAGGTGCATAATATAATATACGTTAAAAGTTAGATACATGTTCATGAAGATAATTCCCTCATCGATATGTTAAATGGATAAATAAAGAAGTAGTTACATCATAGAAATGACAAAAGAAATGAATATATGAGCCATGAAGAAATAGTAAACTATAATTATTTTAATTCTTCAAGGACAAGTTACCCAAGTCTTTTAAGGAATCCCTTAAATAGATCTTCAATAGTTATATTCCATATAGAAATCAAATCATAGATGAATTTTAGCTATACTAATATCATTTATTTAAGCCTAATGACAAACATTATGAATACATTAAATCGTTGGATTCATATATTAAATTGAATTTAATTAACTAAATGATAGTTAAACAAAGTTATTAATCATAATAATAAATTATGTTTAGTTTAAAATAATTTAAATAAAATTTACTAACAATATAAAATATACTAGTTATATTATCCATTGATTAACTCGTACTAATAACACCTTATAATTTAAATTAATTAAACATCAATTATTAACTTATAACGAATGAACTAATTAAATTAACTCAAGACCATAAATTAACTAAACTAAATTAACATTGAATAATCTTCAATAAATTAAACTTATTCTATTTTAACTAACTTCATCAAATTGTAAACCTAGTGATTAAGTAATCATTATGCTAAGCCCTATCCCCTTGAACACATGAAAGCACATTTCAATTATTCAAAATAAATTTAAATAATTAACTAGCTTTGCACATGGATACAATTTAAAATCTAAATAACAAATCTTAAAACCTAATCCTACATACTAGCCTACTAGCCTACCCCCTTTACCTATCCCCCTATCCCATCACTCCTCCTTTCCCCATGGCCCCACATGCCAAGTGGGTGATGTGACAAGGCAAGGTCCAGGGCTGCAAGAATTTCGAATTCCTCAAGGAGGATAGGTGCAGGTCTTAAGAAACATAAAGGTGGGGCCCACCAAACATAAGCTTGAATCCCCATACAAGGGATTTTCGAAAATCAAGGGGGAGATGGACATGAAAGCAAGGTACTATGTCACAAGAAGGGAATGGAGGCTAGAAAGGTAGTCTTCAAGGTAAGTTTTAAGTTAAAAAAAAATTTAAAACATGATTTGTCCTTCCTCATTTCCAACGCCCTTTTAAGGGAAGATAAAGGTGTAGGGGCCCACAAGTATTCAAGTTTATAAGGTAAGTCATGTTATCTAATTATTTTATTAATTTAGGAGCTAGATACTAATAGGGATTATATTAGGGGTTAGTATACTAACCTTTATTAGAAAAGGTATTTTGGGAAGGGAATATTCTCTGTGGTAAAGAGAATTATTTTCCTTTTCATCAAATTTCAGAGAGCATTTTGCTCTCTAAAATTTTGGGAAGTAACATTTCACATTATGCTTTGTCTATTTTCTTTTTTTACTAGTTTGTTTCTTTCTACTCTCTTTTTAATTTTCTTAACATTAAATTTTGTTATTTGTTGATTTCTTTCCACTAAAGGTAAGAGAGTTGGGTTTATAGGTTTAGTCATAACACTCTAATTTCCATAGAAATATCTAAATGACCAAAGATTAACATTTTACATACTGAATTACCAACTTTTCTCAAAGTCTATTTTTTTTTTGTCTATTATTCCAACACAAAACTACTACCATTGAAATAACAATTCAAATCGTATTGACTAAAAGAGCAACAGTATTGAATAATTCATTTCCTACCACTACCTTTCTATTCAAATGAATGCTTTACATCGGAAAAATAATGATACTATAATAACTATTCTTCTTTATAGTTTTCCAACAAGAACTTACTTTTAATAAAAGGAATACATTTCTCTTTTCACCAAGGAATTCATAATACAATAACAAGAACATTATTTTCCTACAACTTGATATGGGAAACAAGAGCTCATCACAATATCAACATGAGAGGATTCTCATTTCATAGTTTACCAACAACACAATCACTTTGTGACTCCAATCGAGTCACCTAAGGGGAAGGAGGGGAATAAGGTGGTCTCAACTACACTGAGCTCATAAATAAATCTCAATATCATCATATCCACGTCTCACACAACCTAAGACAATCACATAGTAAATGTATCATCAATGATAACTCTGTTCATTCTTCAAGGGTACACTTAGGTCCATCCTCACCCATGGGTACGCATATCAAGGAATAGGTTTGCACTATGAACCAACAAATGTGGCTCTACATGTGGGGGAGTCAATAGGGACTAACATCCACCAAAGTCTTACACTCAATGAAGGGCCTATATCTCCCAACATGGCATGCATCTCATATAGAAGAAATAATCTACTAGGGAGCTATGACCAATACAATATTTGATTGTAAGACTCCAACGTGGTCCTCTATCTCTCAACCCCTGATTACATGGTGTACCTCACACATAGCCTACGCTACAGGGCTACTACCAACATAACATAATACACAACATGACTAGTAGTATTCTTTTCCAAACACAACCACTTCACCACCACACCACGTTACAATAGCGCATTCATAACTTTTGTCAGACATACACAACTTTCATGAAGGGCGCACTTAGTTGGATCTTCTATGGAATCCACCTCTCCCTTACCCAAGTTGGATGGAATATATCTCACCCACTTGTGATACAACGCATTTACTAGTCTCATCACATGTCACTACACATATACATTTATGGAATCAACTATACAAGGGTAAAGGACACATATACATGCATTCTTGTAGCTCAACAAAGTAATTTTTTATAAAAGGAAGTTCATATCAAATTGGTTTTGTATTTTCTCATTTGATGATTCACATGACTTTTATTGCGTAAATTGAAGTAACATAAATTACATCATGATTTTAATTTGTAATACAAAGTGAGTAAACCCAAAAGACCCTAGTGTATAAACCTAGGCTCTGATACCAAATGGATTTTGGGAACTGGTGAAACTAGAACTTTTCTTGATTACCGAAACCTTACCTGATTTAGTCATCACCTTCAATTGAAACCTAGTTCAAGGATCATTTCAATCACTTCGAACTTAACCCTAGGTTGTGACCAGTTTAACCGTAGTTGTCTTATCCTAAACCTTTGAGCGTAATCATTTCACATCTTACTCTTTAAAAAAAAAAAAAAGTTGGTGTGTTTTTATGTGCAAATTTATGGGCATGACACAAAGCCATAGAAAAATAGGAGAGAAAGAATACCAATTAAGCCAAAATAAAAAGACCTAATGGATCCTAGGAGACTGGATGAAGATACACCTCTTGCCCCCCAGTCATGAGACAAGAGGGAAAATAACATCTACATTATATCTAAAGGAAGGGAATCCCCTATATCAAAATTATGAAGGAATTGTAAAACTGCACGAGAGTGAGATATAATTCCTAAAGCAACTCTTTCTTTAACATATGACTTGAAATGTTTACAATCAGCAAGTAAGTGTTTGTTACTATAATGAAAAGGACATTTATATTTGTATAGA
This sequence comes from Chamaecyparis obtusa, assembly GCA_027943335.1. Taxonomy (NCBI): domain Eukaryota; kingdom Viridiplantae; phylum Streptophyta; class Pinopsida; order Cupressales; family Cupressaceae; genus Chamaecyparis; species Chamaecyparis obtusa. Next base: position 30,319 of record BSBK01010196.1, on the reverse strand, counting down.
GCATCTATCGGCATAGGTCTAAAGATTTCTTTCTTGGAATTCATTAGCTCAACATATACCTTCTTAGCAATTTCTTGTCGAGTATTAGGGTTATCTAGCTTAGGTGTGGGGAGAGGAGGACGATGTTTAGCATCACCTACCTTAACTTGAGATTTTGAACACCCAACACCGTACATATTCGGTTTAGGTGGTATATGAACTGGAAATCTAATACCATGTTCATTAATGCCTAGCCCTAAACCTTTATAACCTTGTTTAGTCACCATATTATATCCAATAGTATACATATTATGTAAAGATTCTACAAGAAGTGATTGTTTATCATGCTCATGAGTAAAGGTTGCATAAGGTGGGATAATAGGTTTTGAAGAAGTTTCTTTACCCTTTCCTTTAATATCATCATGAATCGGAGGAGAAGGTAAATCAAAGAAATCTTGCACATCCGCATCCTGAATGATAGCTTGAATCCCATCATAAGTATGGGAAGAGCGAGGATTAATAGATGAAGAATTAGGTATCGAAATAGGAAGATTAGGATTAAGATTAGAATTGATAGGATTAGGATTAGGATTAGGATTGATAAGATTAGGAATATTAGGAGATGATGTGTCATCTACCCAATTCTTCACATAATCCAAAAGATGAATAAGGCTACCACATAAATCTCTAACAAAAGTTTGAAATGTAGGCAGACTAGTGTCAGTCAACTTCACAAAAGCATAAGCAAGAGAAAAGTGAAGGGTCATCAGCATAATGAAGTGAATGATACTTTCATAAACATCATAGGTATGATAAAGAGATGCTAAAATAAGAGTAACGAAGAACATAACTACACACCAAAGCATCTTAATAGTCGCCATAGAAAATGAAATGCAAGAAATATTTTTGGATTTTATTGAATATATAATTTTTTTAGATTTTTGAATGTAAAATGCAAGAGCATAAACTAGATCTAATCTAAATGCAAGAAAGGATCTAAAATCTAACACAATAGGGCATCAAATTCCACAAAAGCAAAGGTGAGTAAGTATGTCGGGTTCACCAAAATGAATAGAGGTAAAATGGATTCAACTCTATTCAAATGTAAAAGGGGAAGGGGGGAAATATGGGATCTATTCCCTAACCCAAATTCCCAAAGAAGAGATCCAATTTGATCAACCAAGAGGTACACAATTGAATCAATTTATGGAGAATATGGAAGAGAAAGAGAGTAAATCCAATATTTCCCTATGAAGGAATTTATGTTTGAAATATGAAATAATTGAAATAAAAATACTAACCTCAAATTAGGGCAGATCTGGAAAATGTCAAATTCTAATGTCTGTGTGTACTTTCAGGCAATTCTAAAACTTGTTCTAGACTGGAAATGCCGAGACAGAGAAAACCCAGAAATCTTTCTCCAAGATGAGCTCAAGTCGGGTTTGACAATCATAAAAGGTCAAATACTAAATTCTTTATTTGAAGTCTAATTCAAATTCTGTTCACAGATCTCAGAAGTTTTCCGAAAAGGGTATCCAAATTTTCTCTCAGATCCAAAATTTTGCATCTTTACCTGCAAGAAAATGGGGGTTTTTGTTGTTTGTTTGAAGGGCTTGCCTTGGTCAAACCCCGATTTGGAATCAACCTTAATATTGAAATTGAAATAGGAATGCTAGCAAGTAGTAGAAAAGGATCTAACAATGAAGCTATGCAATTCAATAGATATGTAATTGTATTTTGAATGTAAACAAGTATATTGATATGAAAGCTTGAACAAAATAATAAATGTAAATCAAACCTCCATGATTGTATTCTTAGAATCCACCTTGATAAGAGAATGAAATGGGTCTTGAAGATGAACAAAAGGATCTTGAAGGAAGATCACACCATCATGATGGCTAGATCTAGGGTTTGCATGATGAATCTTGAATGCTTGAACCAAATCCCTTCCATGGATTGAATGCTTGAATCCTTGATCTTCAATGGAGAACTTGGATGGAGAAGAGGACTTGAATTCTTGAATGGATGCTTGCTTGATCACCTTGAGAGCTTGCATACGAAAACTTGATTGCTAAAACTTGATGATGAAAATGAGAGAGGAAGGCCTCCTTTTATAGTGAACTAGGGCACAATCCTCTAGAGGGGCCACCTTGGAGAATTAAATCCCAATTAGGTCCTAACCTTTAGAAAATATACGTAGATTAAATGCAATTAAAGGATTTACCATCCCGAAACCTGAAATGGCCAACCTGGAGGTGGGAAAATAAATATCCCGAAAGCCCAATGCCTGGAAATCTAGGATTCTAGAAATTTGAATGAGGGGGGAAAAATCGAGGTTGGACCTGACCTAGTCAGGTTCGACCTTGATCCTGACCTAGTCAGGTTCGGGCTCAATCCTGACCTAGTTAGGTTTGGGCTTGATCCTGACCTAGTCAGGATCAACCTCGAATTTGACCTTGGGCCCAGATTCAGTCAAAACCAGGTCAGGAGGTCCTGGGGATGCCTAGAAACCTAGAAATGATATTAGATTAGGATGGAATGCCAGAGATAGACATAAAATCCTATGATGAATGTGATGAAAGCCAGGAGGACTTATTTCTGAATCCTACCTAGAAAATAGAGCCATGGAAGAGGGAAATTAAGGAGAATCCTCGAGATCCTAACCCTAATTTCACCTAGAATGAAGAAATCAAGTGCAAGGAAGAAGTGGAAAGTGGGGAGAAAACCAAATACATGAAAAGACCCAATCAAGGTGCTTAACATGACCCCAAACCACTTACTCGGAGGGCTAAATGTTATTATTATGGAAGTGCTTCCATTTTAAGACGATATAAGAAATAATTAGGAATAGCAGAGAGAATTGATCTAACAAGGAGGATTTTACCTGATAATGAGAGCCATTTGACTCTCCATGCTGACACTCTACTTTTAATTCTATCTATGATGGAATTCCAATACACCGAATTATTAGTCCCTGCAAAGAAAGGAATCCCCAAGTAGACTGAAGGGAGAAGCTCTTGCTTAAAACCCAGAATCTTAACAATCTTTGTAGAAATAATAGCATTAGTAAAGAAGATATAAACTTTGGACTTAGGAGTGCTAATATGTTGACCTGATACTATAGTGTACAAATCTAAGGCCTTTTTAATTGTTATGGCCTCTCAAACATCAGCATACCCAAATAACAAGGTAGCATATTCAAAAAGAGAATGTGTAACAACAATTGAAGTTCTAGGGATTTGGACACCCCTCCAAAGATTTTGAGCATGCTTCGCTGAAATCAGCCCATTGAACACCTCTTCCATGATGATAAAAAGAGGAGAAATTGGATCTCCCCATCTCACCCCTTGAGAAGATGAAAAGAAACCTGAGGGAACCCCATAAGTGATAACTGAGAATGAAGCACTGGATAGACATGCTTTAATCCATTTGCACCAATTGGGAGAGAAACCAAATTTAAGAAACAAATTAATGAGGAAGTTCCAATTAACCTTATCATAGGCTTTCATCATGTCCAACTTAACTAAAAATGATGATAACTGATAAGTATTGATAGAATGGAGAACTTCATGTTCCACTAAAGCTCCTTCCATTATCTCTTTCCCAAGCACAAAACCTCCTTGTTCTGAGGAGATAATTTTAGGAAGAATTTTTTGCAATCTTAGATAAATTGCTTTTGTAAAAATCTTGTAAATTGTGTTACACAATGATATCGGTCGAAAATCTACAAAGGACTTTGGCAAAGGAGACTTTAGAATCAAAGCTATATTTTTAGAATTGAAATCTTTTAACATAAAATGATTCTTTCTAGACTCTTCCATTGCCAAAAGTAAATCAAAAGAAATAAAATCCCAACACTTTTGAAAGAAACCAACAGTAAATCCATCTAGACCTGGCGCCTTATCAGGAGACAGAAAAAACAACCTCCTTAATCTCATCAAGGGTGAAATACCTGAACAAACCATCATTATCTTGAGAGGTGATCAAATGTTTTGTATTACTATCTTGTATCATTGTTTGATGTGATTATGTGCCTTGTATTTATGCTTACTCTTGATTATGTTGTAATCTTGATTGGTGTAAATTGTTGCTAATTGTTGATGTGTGATCCTATATGTATTGAATTCTTGATTTTATTTATTCTTTTGGTGTTGTGTATTATTAAAATCCTTTCAAATAAGAACTTGAAGTCATCATAAGAAATTTTTATTTAGTCAATACAACTCCCTAGTAAAGACTTTGAAAGTGTTTCCTTTTTAGTGAACTCTATATGGGGCTCAAGATAGTTTATGAAAAATCAAATCTTTGGAAAAAGACAAGATACTGATGCAAAATGTTTTTGATAAAAAACATAATGGGTTGTAGGAAACTTACTTGGAAGCCAGAAGGGTACTCATAAATTTTAAAGGCTTTGATAAAATAAAATCCTAAATGTGTCAAGAAAGTTATAAATTGAGGAACTGAAATTATTTTCAACATTATGTTGTTGATTATGTTTCCTCTCGAGTCCTAGAAAATCCTTGCAACTAGAAATCTCTTGGTGCAAAATTAATTGACCTTTTATGATCACCACCTTCACAATTCAAGCATGCAACACAAAAGAGGTATTTCCCACAAAGTTTTTCAATTGGTTGGATCAATTTAATTAGTTTTATGGTTTTAAAATATTATTGCACAACCTTTGAACATATACTTTTCTAATTTCTCTCGCCCTTTGCACATTTTCTAGCCTATATAAGAAGGATTTTGTGTCTAGGCTTCTATTTAATTACCTTTTTCATTTTCTTTACTAGATAGGCAAAATATGAATATTATTGCTATTGTCAAACCATAGCTCGAATCCAAAGTCTACTTTTTCACTCTATTATTTTTATTAAATGATCTGGTTATTTCCACACTATTTTATTATTTCCACACATAAATGATAAATATGTTGGATTACGGAGAGGGGGGAGGGGTGAATCAGTAATACTTGATCACAAATACCTTAACAAATTTTCTCTGATTAACTCAGTAACATCTCAGTAGAAATACAGTTCACTATTTTACCAAAAAAAGTAAATAAACTATATCAGCCAGTAAGTAATTCACACGAATCATTCACAACATGTAACACCAATATTTAACGTGGAAACCAAGCTTTGGTAAAAACCATTGTGGGCATTTTCACCCACTAAGAAAATACTCTTCTGAAGTATGCCCAGTTAAGAGCCAATCTGGTTAAAGATTATAATACACATTATTAGGTGTGACCCGGTTAAGGGATTTACCTTAGATCTGTTAAGATCTTTGTGTGTGTGAATTTTGTACCTGATCTGTAGACACAACACTTCAGTAAAACATTAGAGGTTAGAAAAAATCAAAATCATGCAATGAATTGAAAGCTAAACTAACCAGACGATTTACTGCCTTCTAATAGGTGTGAGTATGATGTTCTCAGATTGTTATCAAGATCAGTGACCTTAACGACACCTAAATGAAGGATTTTAATGCAAAAGATGGATATGGAATGTATGCAATTAATCCATTTTTTTTTTGGATTTTCTATGCAATTATGATGAAAAATGATATGAAATCTATGATATGTAAAAACTGATATGCTATGATATGCTAAATGATCTAACAAATAAAAACTAATATGATATGAAAAACTATGCAATATTGATCTCACAAAGCTTGGATTCGCAAAGATGATTCTTCAATCTCTAATTCGATAGCGTGATTATGCAATTCTTGTGGATGATTTGTGAAGAGCTGAGCCTTGATTTTATAGAAATTCAGGGCTTTGAGGATGCATGGAAGAAAGCCATAAATCACTCAAATAACTCAGGTTGATTTTTGAGTTATTTTTAAGTAAAAGATAATTAACTCACAAAAACATGCAAAAGCAGAGTTTAACTCAAAATAGAGTTTAGCTTTAATTGATAATTGATAGTTGTCTACTTTTGTGATTGTGCATGTTTTATTTATGAATTAATTTAATAATAAAGTGATTTATTTCCAACTTAACTGATTTTGAAAAATAAAACAATTGATTTATGGGTTAATCAATCATTTTTCAAACTTTTATTCAAAAATAATATTATTAAAAATTGACAACTTGCTTTAATTAATTAAATAAGAATTTAATCAATTATTCATAGGATTTTAGATTTATTGTCAAAATTAAATAATACAATTTAGGAATAAATATAATTAACTTTAATTAAATAATTAAGTGGTAGAATTAAACTTAATTAATTAAATATTGAGAATATTCAATTAATCAAACTTTAGGATAAATAGGATTTATCGCCAAATAATCATTAAATTAAAGATAATTATGATAAATAGGAATATTGCTAGGAATATTCCTCGATGCAGAATTTAAGATAATCAATTAGGATTCGATGATGTGCCGATGTGCCTTAGGTTAGGACTTTGATGTCGATTTCATTGTAATTGTCGATATAAGAGGTTAATGAACCTATAGCCCATTTTGGAGTATTACAATCTTCACCCCGTTAGGAGTGGCCTTGTTAGAGGGATTTAAACATTCTTTAGAGTGTCACCTTTCTCAAGGATTTTATAATAAGACTATTAGGTCTATTTTGTTAAGAGATTTCTCTGTTACAAATGCTAGTAAGCAACAATAATAAAATTGACCTATTTATTTGAAACTATCTTTTGTCAATCATATCCTTATGTGCTCTTCAATCTTCACTTCAATTATTTATTATCCATTGATATCAACACTTCATCAAATCCTTCTTTTCCCACTTAGAATATCTATGTTCCTTCTTCACTACAACATTCGGTAACCCTTCAACTATTCAATTTTCCATCCATTTGTCCATATAAGATCATCCTTTATATAGAAAATTTTTCCTCTCAATATCATCTATTACATTTTACTTTAATCAATCTTAACCGTTCAATTCATTATACCTTGAATCTAGATCTCAGTACCATATTTCCTTTTTACCTACGAACTTGAACTTTTCTAGAAACTTGTTCCATCTCTTTTTTTTGCTTAGATCTTTCCATATATCTTCACTTTGAATTTTCATAACTGTAGATCTCTTGTAACTAACTTTCCTCATCAACATGATCATCCATCTCATCATTGCTAATCATTAAATATAAATTTAATCCTTATTTAATATTTTTTTCTTGCTCGGTGTTCTCCATTTAGAATTTTGGTTACATTGCTCAGTGCCTAAACCTTTCCTCGATGTTCGGTGTCTTAATTTCATTTTTCTTTACTGAGTGACCTATCTTTTACCTTTACCTTACTGAGTGACATGTCTTCCCACCATATCACCTCCTGCCAAATATTATTTTAGTCCTATGCATACTCATGATTATATTCAGCGAGGGCATCGCTTTTCAAAACCCTAGTTTCAATTTAGCCATTTGCTTCATTCCCAAATAATAAATATCCTCTGCATAATCTCCACCACCCTAATATTTCCCTAGAATTTTAAGAAGAATGGTTTTTTAGGTTGGCCTTGCAAAGTTTTATGGAAGCAGCTTTCCAAGGCCACATATATATGAAGATGTGAAATACAACGCAGAGAGAGTTGATCCACCGACTCCTCCAAGTGCGTCATTTCTGTCATTGGCAAGGGATGTCACCTAGTCAATGGGCAGTTTGGCCTCCAAGAGAAGAAAGTGATCGCAGGGCAAAATTGAGGGCAGCCTCAAAAAGCTCACAGATCTCCAAGATGACGACGATGATGATGGCCAGGTGACTGCCAATACTGATGAGGATCCAAACCCTAAGGATTCAAACCTTGATGATTCAAACCCCAGTTCTCCAGATTTTATCCCTGATAATGAGGGTTTGACTGTATCTAAAGAGGAATGTTCCAGAGAAGCAGTTCGCAGGACTTGAACCTGGGCGGAGAAGTTGAAGAAAGTGGTTTCATCATCTTGTGAGGAGTCAGATGTTGTTAGCAGGGGGCTTCTCCAACAAGAGGAAACATGGGAAGGAAAAAGCACTAGAGAAATAGAGATTAAGGTATCTGAACAGGCCTAGATTGGGCTATTGGGCTTCATTAGGGATTATCTATCCTTGTTGTTTGGGTTTGTTTCTCAATAACATTTTTCTATTATTTGAAATTAGCTGAAATTTTTATTCGATTACTAGGGAAAGAGGGGTTTTTTTATTTACAGATGGTTGCAGCAGGAAAAAGACCTATTTTATTTTGAAAGAGTTTTATGGACCTTATGAAAAGGTTTTCTAGAAATGGGTTTGAGCCACTGAGAATGGAACCCTGAGCCTTTTGGTTAATTATCGTATTCCTTCTAGAAATTGTACAATTTTTTTAAAAAAAATTTGGGACATTATCAAAGCTGGTTGACATTGGATTCTAGAATAGGTTGATGTATGTGGTTGTTTCCTTTTATTTCTATCTAATAGAAGGATTGATTAAATGATTAAAATTTTATCGTAGAGGTGTGTATTTTTTTAATTAATTAGTGGGAGATTTATTAGGTTCTTTTTATATATATATAAAAGTAAAAGTGATTATAAAGGTTGTTTAGGAAACTGATCTTAAATATTCACAAAAAATATTAGTCATGGAACTGATGTAATATGATAAGATGAGTTCATAATTCAAATAATTTTGAAGATTATCAATTAAATCTTGATTTCTTAATGTTGAACTTGGTCAAGCTTCCATTCCTATCCTAGTAGTTCTTGCATGATAATTTCTTTTTGCGCTTTTGAACTAAAGTCACCACAATACTCTTATAAACACATCTAGGCAAGGAATCTAGCACCTTGAAATGTCTTCTCCCACTTAGCTCTTGTTATTACATAAATTAAAGTTAGGCACGATGAAAGTTCTAGATACCTATTGATGACCATGAGAATATGCTAACATAATGCTCTCCTCTACTTTCCTTCACAATTCAAAGAAAATCATTTTAAGCTCCAAAAGCTCATTGACAACAATAAATGTTTCATTTGTTTCTATATTGATATTTATCATAAGATCCTATCTTCTTTGCATTGGTCATTTGGCTCCTCCATCATCAACTTATGATCAAACACTATGAGAAATTGTAGCAATCACACCCTAATTGTTGTTGATAGGAGCAAGCTTTTTGCAAATAACCTTTCTATTTAATTCATAGGACTAGACTTGCCTATTCAATCTCTTAGCACAATTTTAATGAAACCAAGCATATAATTTTATCCATGTAACAAAAAATAGTTTTCAAATTATTGTTAGATACCATGAAATTATAGATTGTGAAGGCCTTTCACATTTATCCATGCATATACAAACTGTAAAATAAGAATGCTACTAAATTCAAGAGCCACACCCACTTACTAATATTGTCTCTAGTTGCGAGGTTGAATCTTAGTGGCTCATAGTCCATCCACCCCCAAGCTAAAGGGGGAGTCCAACCACATCATTCTCAATAGACCCTTGTAAAAAAGCACTATTGTAGCAACAATAAATTCACCAGAACACTTTAATTAAAAGGAACATAATTTACTTTCCCCTTAAATTTCATGGACAAAGAGAAAATACTTAAGATAAGAACATTGATGTTTTTTTCTTCTTGTAGTTCTTTCCATATTAACATTTGTATTCTTCTTTATGGCCTCTTACCCCTCTAGCATCTTGCAATTAACCAACCAATAGATCTCCTTAAAGTTGAAAATGATCCAGGGTATTATCTTCATGAAGTTAGCTAGCAGCCTTGAAAGTCTTTAATCTCAAAACTCCTTGCTTAGGCTTACGAACAAAAAATAATAACGAAATCCCTATAATTTCAAGAGCCATAAAGCATAATATGGAAAATTCAAGAGTTTATAGCAGTCATAAAATTTTAAAGGCTCATTACAAAGTATATATAGGGCTTAGCATCACATGATAAAATCGAACAAGGTGTCCTTAACTAAGGCTTTCTATTTACATTCATTCTAATTACAAGACTCAATTTCCATTCTTATTGCAAGAGTTAACTTTTCCCATAAAGAAAAGACCAAGCCCAACCACAAGGACTTAGATGTGGGAGAAGATATCAATCTTAAATAATTGTGATGCAGGGAAATGAGATAGGTCTAAACTAGGTAGGAATCCCTTTTCCCTAGCACAGCATAATACAAAGCCACCACAAGATGAATATGATTAACCAACTCTAGTTAGAAGAGAATTAATACAATATATATGGTTGTGGGGCTACTATTCATTTTTTGCTTATAAATTAAAGAAGGGTAATATAGAGTGTTATGCAAATAACTATAAATGATGAAAGAGAGCTTCTTGGAATTGCAAATGAAGTAGAAGAGGAAATGTAGGAAAACTTGTGTACTTGTGACTCAAATAGGGGCCAAGTCAATGCAAATCTGATTTTTTTGACATCTAGAATTGTGTAGACTAGTAAGCTTTTAGATTTGAGTTTCGAATATCAACAATTGTGTCTAGAATAAATTTGACTTAATTCTATGGTGACTAGGGCAGCTTGACCGACCTATTCTTGTGACTAGGTCACCTAGGATGACCTAGTACTTGCAACTGAGGTTGAAATGACCAAATTTGGGACTGTCTCAAAGCAGAGAGTCAGATTTTCTTGACTAAAGCTACAGAAATAGCAAGATTTGTGAGGTTATGTAGAGTAAATTGATAATCCATAGAAGGATCCTTAATTGTGATAAGGGAGGCAACACTTGCCATCCATATTATCTTTTCTTGGTAAAGAATCAATAGTGTAAGAGATTGTTTTAACAATGATAGGACAAGATCATAGTACTAAGACAATTTAGAATATTTAGTTTGATAGTTAGCTTGTTTTATGATTAATTTGTGAATCACCATAGATGGGTAAATGTTGCAAATTAAAAGAAAAAGATTCTTTTAATGCAACAATAAGGCCCCGTTTGGTTGTGGGAATTGACCTGGAATTGGCATAAACTAATTTCAAATTTATCAAATCCTCAGTTTGGCAGTGCAAAATGAAATTGGAAGAGGGAGATGGATATGCTCATTGTGACCCAAAATCAATATTTACATCATCCACTTGAAAAGGTGGAATTGGAATTGAGGGCCAAATTCCTATTTTTTCAATCCTTATTTTGAAACCATTTTGGGTCCATGTGCAAACAAATTTAACATTTGGGTCTGCATGCAAACAAATTTAAAACATTCACATCATTTTCCTCTAAAGTTGTGTTGTGTTCAAATGAATGTGGGTTTCCTTCTGGAATGGTTGTGTTGTTTTGTTGATTTGGAACGGTTGTGGGTTTCCTATCTGGAACAATTGTGCTGTTGTGTTGTGTTGGAGCGGTTGTGGGTTTCCGGCTAGAATGGTTGTGTTGTTGTGTTGTGTTGGAGTGGTTGTGTGTTGTGTTCTAATGGTTGTGGGTTTCCTTTTGGAGTGGTTGTGTTGTTTTATTGAGTTGGAACAGTGGTGTTGTGTTGTGTTGGAGCGGTTGTGTTGTGTTGTGTTGGAGCAGTGTGGGTTTCCTGGATGGAACAATTGTGTTGTTGTGTTATGTTGGAGTGGCTATGGATTTCCTAACTGGAACAGGTTTTTTGTTGTGTTGTGTTGGGTTTGCACAATGAAGGGACATGTATGTTCTTTTTCTTTTTCCTCTATTGGTTACTTTCTTTTCTATGGTCGAGCTTAGACTTGGACTTTGCAAAAGAATTTGTTTTTCTCCTCTATTCGTTGTTTTCTTTGCTATGGTTTCTAATATTGTCGAGCTTAGACTTGGACTTTGCAAAAGAAAATCAAGGTTCTACAAATGGTCAAATTAGGGTTATGTTGTTTCTACAAGTTCTCACCAACATAAATCTAATAAAAATTAGAAAAAGATTTGGAAATGCATTTAGTAAGTCCATACAACCATAGAAGACACAAATATAACCAAAACAACAAAAATCTACATCATGTATTTTCTATTAATCTTTGAAAAGGAAAAAGACAAAGCATAGAGTTTGGTTTTCCTTAATATCATTTTGAAAACTCCCTCTTCTGCTGGTCCCATGTTCACCACCACCAAAAATGGAGCTTTATTTTGCCTTACAAAAACCAACGACTTCTCCCCATAAAAGTTACAATAGCCAGAAATTGGTGATAAAGAGAAGTTCAAAATAGAAAACAAAAGGAAAACAAAAGAATAAATGGTTTGCAAGAAACTGCATGCATTTCCCCATTAGTTATGTAAAAATTCCATTATGTTATCTTTTGCATTACCTTCCCAATCTTTGAAAGATTTTGAACCTCTTGGCTCAGAGGAGTCTGATTTGGAAAACTTAAAGAGATTTGCTTCAACAACCCAAGTGTTGTTGTAATCAAGGAAACTGACTCATTTTACCCAATATAATTTTTAATTTGGGACCTAATATCAACCACCTTAGTGTTGACTATTTTCCCATTTTGTTCCTTTTTTTGTTTAAATGATTGGTCACATCTCCTAGCATATTATCATCATAGACTTGTTCACTGACAAAATGGTAGGGTTAAAGGCCCACCACATTGAAAAAAAGAGTGATATCAAGATCCTCAAGAAAATCCAACAAGTAGGCATTTTAAAAAATCTTCTTAGGTAATTTGCATGGCCCCATTTCTTTAGTTTTAACTTGAACATGTGTCACAAAATTCTTTCTTTATGCAAATACGCAATAACTTGATCACCTCTCTCTCTTGGATGAAAATCAACATTCCCCTTTTATGTTGCTCATTGGTTAGTTGCTATTTTTGTTTCACTTCTTGTACTTTTTGAATATGACTCACAAAGCTTACACAAGTTTGGTTCACGCACCTCCCATCACACAAATATATAAGATGGACAACTCCTGGGTATGTGCAAGAAGATGAGGGGCCAAAAAGTGGCGATGTGAAAAATATTCACTTTTCACTCGTTCAAAAGTGCATGAAAGCGCTTGTTGACTTTTTAGTAGGCTTGGGTGTCAGTACACCTGGGCAAGCCTGCCACCAAAGCACATTCCTAATCGGGTACCCGAAAATATCAAGTACCTGATAACTATGGCATATATCCCGCACTCGCGAGCCCTATTCTTCATTTCCTAGCGCGATTTTATCATTTTCTAGGCGCGGTTTTCTAATACCCGATATATTTTCGGATACTTGATAGTTGAAACGTCAAATTTGACTTCAAGCATATTTGGTAAGTAGTTAATTGTATATTTTTATTAATTTATTTCATTTTCATTGTAAATGTAGTGTTTTTTTTAAAAATAGGGTTTTGTATTTATATTTGTAATAATATTTGAAACTTAGATTTGTTTTTTATTTAATCAGGTATGGCTGACAACAATGAATAAAATAACCCTCCAAATAACAATCCTGAAAACAATCCCCCATATCTAAACCCTAAATCTTTACAAGATTTGATAGAAGAAAATTTGAACACAATACGAGGTTTCCAAAACACGTATCAAAATATACCTACATTAGCTCCCATGCTTACCACACTAAATATAATTGTTGGAAATATTGACACACTCACACAACAACATAATGCTGCTCTTCATTGGCGTGATGATATGCACAACCAATTTGATGACGGGCTTGGCCATGATGGGATTGCAACCCTTAATATAACTAAGGAAGATATAGCTGCCCTTTTTGTCGATCCTAAAACTGGAATACCAGTTGACCCCAAAAAGCCCAAATTATCAATAAAATGGTGCACAAATGAAGCAATGCGCACAAAATTTTGGGATCGCTGGTGGATGGTTTTTGATAAACCACCACATAGCAATTTGGAGGTCCCATTTTCTTTCCTTAAAAAATTGTATGCTGAGTTTGTGCTTGGTCAACATGTTGATTACTGGAGTATGAGGCCCAACATGGGCGTAGGCAGAGGAGCTCCTCAGACTAGGCCATCTTCCTAGCGCCGAAAGGCCACTACTTGTGTCCCCCCCACTGATGTTGCACCCCCTCCTTCAGTGCAGCATCCTGATATCATTAGAGAGGTTGCTGAACAGACTATTAGGGCAATTCATTTACTGAGTGATCAGTTGATCACACAGACTAGGTCAGTGTTGCCTCCTGTGGATGCTGCTGGCGCATCGACATCTCATTGGAGTTCACATGTATGTGAGCCCCATACATGCATTATGTGTAGGCATATGTGCCTCGGACCGTTTACTGATTCTGATATATATCAGTTTCATGATATTAATGAGGGAGATATAGGAGAGGCTACTACAAAGGCTACAACACCTCATGGAGCATCTACATCTCATGAGAGTGCTCAGGAGGTGCACGTAGAGCCATTGACTCCTGTTGATATGGTAAGAGTAAACATTATAAATAAATTTGTCACATGACTTATTTAATTTAAAAATAATTTATTTATTTAGATTAGTTTTAATGATTGCATGCACTTATGTATATATATTTTTTCCATTTATGTTCAGTCGATGACACAGGAGGAGGTGAGACAGGTGGATGAGTCCACACTTTCGGCCATTTCATTTGGCCTTGATGACTATATGATATATTATAAATTATGAACCCATTAGTTTTTTTTTATATCATTTGGTGTACATGCTTAAATCTCTATCAATTAGAGCAATAAAATTCATACATTTACTAATATATATTATCATCTTATTGTGTTCTTGCAGGCTACAACCAACGTTAGTGGGGGGTGTGAGGGGGTTCCTTCATCAGGTGTCAACAAAGGAAAGGTAGTTAATTTTTTAAGATTAATTATGCATGCATATGTATGCCACTTGTGTGTAGTAATAAATATTTTACTTTCACTTTATTGTATAGGGTGTGGCTATTGATTATGTCCTGACACTGGTTCAGTGGCGTAGGGTTACAGGCATCTTGATTCGGAGTGATAGCCCGATTGTATGTAGAATTTTACATATTGTTATTTGTATTTTGTAACTAGGGTTGCTATGATGAAGTACAGTGATATATAATTGACAATCTTTTTACTCTCATAGGTTACTCCAACTGTGAGGGAGGTCCCACGAGAATCTTTCATTTCTTTTTTGACCCAGCCCACTATTCCAGAGGAGGGATCACCAGATGTAAGTTTTAATTTTAGTTCAATCAATTTGTAATTTTATTATGCTATCATCCTATTTTGTAGATTTATTACTCTATGTTGCACCAGTCTACTAATCTCATTATTGCAAATATATATTTATAGGTCAGAGTTGGTATTGTTGGCATGGTCCCTTCGCTACCCAGGACTTATGTTAGGACACCTGATCATGGTAGGCAATCGAGAGACCAGGTACAAATTTATTTGTATTCAGTTATAATTTTAATTAAATTAGTGTTTGAAAATTATGAATTTTATATTTATATATATATATATATGTGTGTGTGTGTGTGTGTGTGTGTGTGTGTGTGTGTGTGTGTGTGTGTGTGTGTGTGTGTGTGTGTGTATGTGTACAAATCATATAAAGTAAGAAATCTAACTTTGGTTTGAACTCATTTTTTATGTAGGATCAATCAGAGCCCAACACTTCTTCAAAGAGGCTACATTTTGATGATCCCCCTATAGCATAGGATGCAGTTTTAGTTTTGTGGTCATTTAGAGATGACACTTGGCACATTTTGAGATGGCATATATGCCACATTGTACACCTTAAAACATTGATTTTGTAGACATTTTGAAATGGCATGTGCCATATTTGTATATGGACATACTTTTGATACATTTGATACATATATAGAACATATTCATTTATATGTTATATTTGCATCATCTTTTGTATATACATATTTATTATTCATGTTTGTGGAATTGAATGGTGAAGTTATATCTTGACTATGATTATCATTATGATTTAAATTATATCTTGTTGAAGTTACATTTATTTTTCTTTACTCTGGAATACCCTGTTCATGGAGCTTATTATGTTTGAGGTTTAACTTCTTGTTGGTGAACAGGTTTGTCTTCGAAAGAAACACTTACAAAATGACCTTTAAAGCCCAAAAAAAAAGACTCAACCAACACCAAGAGTTGGGTCACTTTGCTATTGAGAAGCGTAAGCGCCCTTTGAATTATCTGAGTAGAACTCCCCATGCAGGATTTACAATGAATCAACTAAACTATAAATGATAATGCTTTTAACCTGAAAGCAATAAAGGCTTACAAACATCTATTCATAAACATGAGATAGATGCGAAGGGACTAATTTACTGAATAGTGCCATCTGGATCTTATTGCAACACAAGTGTTAATACATCTGTGTTTTGATTGGACGCTTGGTGCTATAACTAGAGCGTGTCATTTTTGGCTCTCCACAAACATACCACTTCATGCAAGTGACACCAATAAATATTTTGTCGAAGCCATCATACATATGTATTTTAGGATTCAATTGCGAGCACGTCCTCATCAATTTTCCAACCCTGTGAACCTGAAGCCAACATCTCTGAATCATGACTGATGTCAACACAAAGAACTGCATTATCATGCATCATGAAGGCATCATCAGCTTGGTATTGAAAATCACTCTTGAGTTTCCCACTGATATAGTCCCAGTCCTCTATGAATCCAACAACTGAAAAGATCGCTGCCCAATCGTGCTTAGTGCACCTTGGGGTCACTTGGGTCGAGTGTGGTCGCGAGCGTTTCCGTGACTCTGTGGGTAGAATGGGGTTGTCACTAGCGTTTAACTGGCCAACTGAAGTTGATGGAGTAGATGGTTCGATGCCAGGTCAAACGGTTTGAAAGATATGATGCTGAGCCACTTTCAACTGACCCTCACTGCAAGTTTTGGCATTGACTGAGATTGCCTTGCCAAATGCAAATGAAGTTGAATCTCTCAAAATTGAGAGAGGTTATTGTAGACCTCAAAAAAATGATCCCGTAGCACCTAACAATTTGTCGATAGCTCTCACGAGGTCTAAGATATGAGCCCCAGAAGATCGCTGCCCAATCGTGCTTAGTGCACCTTGGGGTCACTTGGGTCGAGCGTGGTCGTGAATGTTTTCATGACTCTATGGGTAGAATGGGGTTGTCACTGGTGTTTACCCGGCCAACTAGATCTGATGGAGTAGACGGTTTGATGCCAGGTCAGACGGTTTGAAAGATACGCTACTGAGCCACTTTCAACTGACCCTCACTGCAAGTTTTGGCATCAACTAAGATCACCTTGCCAAATGCAAACGAAGTCGAATCGCCCAAAATTGAGAGAGGTTATTGTAGACCTCAAAAACATGATCCCGTAGAACTTGATAGTTTGTCGATAGCTCTCATGAGGTCTGAGATATGAGCCCCAGAAGATCATTTCCCAATCGTGCTTAGTGCACCTTGGGGTCACTTGGGTTGAGCATGGTCGCGAGTGTTTTCATGACTCTGTGGGTAGAATGGGGTTGTCACTGGTGTTTACCTAGCCAACCAGGGCTGATGGAGTAGATGGTTTGATGCCAGGTCAGATGGTTTGAAAGATATGCTACTGAGCCACTTTCAACTGACCCTCACTGCAAGTTTTGGCATCGACTGAGATCGCCTTGCCAAATGCAAATGAAGTCGAATCGCACAAAATTGAGAGAGGTTATTGTAGACCTCAAAAACACAATCCTATAGCACCTAATAGTTTTTTGATAGCTCTCACGAGGTCCAAGATATGAGCCCCAGAAGATCACTACCCAATCATGCTTAGTGCACCTTGGGGTCACTTGGGTCGAGCATGGTCGTGACATTTTCGTGACTCTGTGGGTAGACTAGGGTTGTCACTGGCATTTACCTGGCCAACTGGAGCTGATGGAGCAGATGGTTCGATGCCAGGTTAGACGGTTTGAAAGATATGCTGTTGAGCCACTTTCAACTGACCCTCACTGCAAGTTTTGGCATCGACTGAGATCGCCTTACCAAATGCAAATGAAGTCGAATTTCCAAAAATTGAGAGAGGTTATTGTAGACCTCAAAAACATGATCCTGTAGGATCTAATAGTTTGTCGATATCTCTCATGAGGTTCAAGATATGAGCCCCAAAAGATCATTGCCCAATCATGCTTAGTGCACCTTGGGGTCACTTGGGTCGAGCATGGTCGTGAGCATTTTCGTGACTCTGTGGGTAGAATGGGGTTGTCACTAGTGTTTACCCAGCTAACCAGAGCTGATGGAGTAGATGGTTCAATGCCAGGTCAGATGATTTGAAAGATATGCTGCTGAGCCACTTTCAATTGACCCTCACTGCAAGTTTTGGCATTGACTGAGATCGCCTTGCCAAATGCAAATGAAGTCGAATTGCCCAAAATTGAGAGAGGTTATTGTAGACCCCAAAAACATGATCCTATAGCACCTAACAGTTTGTTGATAGCTCTCACGAGGTCTGAGATATGAGCCCCAGAAGATCACTGCCCAATCGTGCTTAGTGCACCTTGGGGTCACTTGGGTCGAGCGTGGTCGCGAGCATTTTCATGACTCTATGGGTAGAATGGGGTGGTCACTGGGGTTTACCTGGCCAATCAGAGCTGATGGAGTAGATGGTTTGATGCCAAGTCAGATGGTTTGAAAGATACACTGCTGAGCCACTTTCAACTAACCCTCACTGTAAGTTTTGGCATCGACTGAGATCGCCTTGCCAAATGCAAACAAATTTGAATCACCCAAAACTGAGAGAGGTTATTGTAGACCTTGAAAAAAAAATCTTGTAGCACCTGATAGTTTGTTGATATCTCTCACGAGGTCTGAGATATGAGCCCCAGAAGATTGCTGCCCAATCGTGCTTAGTGCACCTTGGGGTCACTTGGGTCGGGCGTGGTCGTGAGCATTTTCTTGAATCTGTGGGTAGAATGGGGTTCTCACTAGTGTTTACCCAGCCAATCGGAGCCGGTGGAGCAGATAGTTCAATGCCAGGTCAGACGGTTTGAAAGATACGCTGCTGAGCCACTTTCAACTGACCCTCACTACAAGTTTTGGCATCGACTGAGATCGCCTTGCCAAATGTAAATGAAGTTGAACTGCCCAATATTGAGAGAGGTTATTGTAGACCTCAAAAAAATGATCCTATAGCACCTAATAGTTTTTTGATAGCTCTCATGAGGTCTGAGATATGAGGCCCAGAAGATCGCTGCCCAATCGTGCTTAGTGCACCTTGGGGTCACTTGGGTCGGGCATGGTCGCGAGCATTTTCGTGACTCTGTGGGTAGAATGGGGTTGTCACTGGTGTTTACCCAGCCAACCAGAGCTGATGGAGGAGACGGTTCGATGCTAGGTCAGATGGTTTGAAAAATACGCTACTGAGCCACTTTCAATTGACCCTCACTGCAAGTTTTGGCATCGAATGAGATCGCCTTGCCAAATGTAAATGAAGTTGAATCGCCCAAAACTGAGAGAGGTTATTGTAGATCTCAAAAACATGATCCTGTAGCACCTGACAATTTGTTGATAGCTCTCACGAGGTCTGAGATACGAGCCCCAGAAGATCACTTCCCAATCATGCTTAGTGCACCTTGGGGTCACTTGGGTCGAGTGTGGTCGCGAGCATTTTCGTGACTCTGTGGGTAGAATGGGGTTTTCACTAGTGTTTACCTAGCCAACCAGAGCTGATGGAGTAGATGGTTGGATGCCAGGTCAGACGGTTTGAAAGATACGCTGTTGAGACACTTTCAACTAACCCTCACTGCAAGTTTTGGCATCGACTGAGATTGCCTTGCCAAATGTAAACAAAGTCGAATCTGCCAAAACTGAGAGAGGTTATTATAGACCTCAAAAACATGATCTTGTAGCACTTGACTATTTGTCGATAGCTCTAATGAGGTCTGAGATACAAGCCCCAGAAGATCGCTGCCCAATCGTGCTTAGTGCACCTTGGGGTCACTTGGGTCGAGCGTGGTCGCAAGCATTTTTGTGACTCTGTGGGTAGAATGGGGTTGTCACTGGTGTTTTCCCAGCCAACTGGAGCTAATGGAGTAGATGGTTCGATGCCAGGTCAGATGGTTTGAAAGATACGCTACTGAGCCACTTTCAACTGACCCTCACTGCAAGTTTTGGCATCGACTGAGATTGCCTTGCCAAATGCAAACGAAGTCGAATCGCCCAAAACTGAGAGAGGTTATTGTAGACCTCAAAAACACAATCTCGTAGCACCTAATAGTTTGTTGATAGCTCTGACGAGGTCTGAGATACAAGCCCCAGAAGATCACTGCCCAATCGTGCTTAGTGCACCTTGGGGTCACTTGGGTCGAGCGTGGTCGCGAGCATTTTTGTGACTCTATGGGTAGAATGGGGTTGTCACTGGCATTTAACCAGCCAACTGAAGCTGATGGAGTAGATGGTTTGATGCTAGGTTGGACGGTTTGAAAGATACGCTGCTGAGCCACTTTCAACTGACCCTCACTGCAAGTTTTGGCATCGACAGAGATTGCCTTGCCAAATGAAAATGAAGTCAAATCGCTCAAAACTGAGAGAGGTTATTGAAGACCTCAAAAATATGATCCCATAGCACCTAAAGGTTTGTTGATAGCTCTCATGAGGTCTGAGATACAAACCCCAGAAGATCGCTGCCCAATCATGCTTAGTGCACCTTGGGGTCACTTGGGTCGAGTGTGGTCGCGAGGATTTTCGTGACTCTATGGGTAGAATGGGGTTGTCACTGGTGTTTACCCAGCCAACTGGAGCTAATGGAGCAAACGATTTGATGCCAGGTCAGATGGTTTGAAAGATACATTGCTGAGCCACTTTCAACTGACCCTCACTGCAAGTTTTGGCATCGACTGAGATCGCCTTGCCAAATACAAACGAAGTCAAATTGCCCAAAATCGAGAGAGGTTATTGTAGATCTCGAAAACATAATCTCGTAGCACCTGAAAGTTTGTCAATACCTCTCATGAAGTCTGAGATACGAGCCACTTTCAACTGACTATTAGTGGTATGTTTGAAATTTGAACTGTGAAATTAATCATGATTAAGCTTGTTAAATTTGATAAAAAATAATATCCTTAAAGAATTACAAACAACAATCAAACATGTAAGAATTCAAACCATGCAAATGACATAAGTATATGACATGTAAGATCTCTTCTTGGCACTATTGGCCACCCATACATGATTTTGGTCATAAGTCCTTATGAAGAGTTTTAGGACATTTAACTTTTAAATCAAATTGATTGTTACAAATTGCCATTATAGGCTTCAAAAGATCTCAATTAACCATTAAGGATCCTTTTGTCCTTCTATCTCTAATTGGATCCATGGTGACCATAGGCATCTTCATAGGTGCTCCTGCACAAGTTACATTCCACATACAAAACCAACTTTATTGACTCAAAATACAATCTAAGAAAGGTCAAATTAATGTATTGAAATTAAGCTTAACAAACTTAGAAAATAATGCACTAAGTTAACTTATTACCTAGTCAAGTGTTCCTGAAGGGTCATCTCTTTGCTTTAGGGTCTCCAATAGTGCTTCATGATCAACAGCAGTAATAGTCCAAAGTTCTTTTGTCTTTGGTCTTCCTTGATGCTTTGACAACTTGACATTTGTTGCTATAACAAGGTGTGAATACATAAGAATAGTTTTGTACTTCTCATAGTCTTCAAATGTGGGAACTCCATTCTTTCTAATCATGTATGTACACAGCCATGTTCTTGCAACAACAACTGAACCAGTAGGATATGTGAACCCATCACCATCTGTCATCGGTTGTACAAGCTTTTGTTTACCTTGTACACAACATGCTAACCAATAATCTGACCTCTCATCATTCCCCTGCGGTGCAACCAATGCAAAAACATCTCCTAGCTTCAAAAGATCTGAAAGATGGTCATAGTCAACTGAAGTGTCCATGTCATCATTTCTTATAGAGAGTGTCAAAGATAAAGGAGTCAGATACTATGGAACCAATGTATCCACCCACTCACTTGACTCGCAATGATCCCAATCATACTGAAAACACATGGGGCAAAAACAAGCCAACTCTCATGTCCAAATGGTCCATGTACTACTATTGGAGCTTCAAAATGAATGCATTTTTGAAGAGTCTTTCACTATTTGACAATCCAATCTATCTCCTATAGTTCCATCCACAACCAACCAAAAGAATCTACGCACTGTAGAATCAAGAGTCCCCCCCTGTGACAATGCTAAAGTACACCAATCAAAAATAGAATGAGAATCAAGAAGTACAACACCTGAAATCCTCAATTGCTCCTTAACTAGAGCTCTCTTGACACACACACCTGCTCCGTCATGCTCCCCTTTCCCATGCCCTGAATCAAAAAAACTCCAAATATGAGGTACACCTCTCTCCACATGCATTCTACACAACCAATAAAACATTCTAGCATTCTTAAATTGACCAGTGCAATTATGTGACCAAATGAGAGTGAGACCTGTCGTCACTCATATAAAAATGGTACTCTCTGATTATCTTTTGCTCATCTTTTGTGCTATTAGGGGAATGTCTATATTTGATGTGTACAAAAATAGCAACCTGAATCGAATTGTAATATTGAGCTCGAGTCTCATTTTGGGGCTGCAATGTATAGTTCTCTGCAAAGTCTACAATGGATATAATAGTTCCAATGGGGAAAGTGTCCTTACATGTCCTGAATTGTTGATCCAACCATTGAGACTTATGACTATGCCTTGCATACTTGTAAAAAAGATTTTTCTTGAAATCTAAGATAAAATCAGCAACATTGTATTCTTTTGCAACTAACTCACATCTAGAGCCTTCACCTCCACTCTTCAATGTATATTTCACTATTTCATATACCTTTTTTTGGATGAGTGTCTTTCCAAAATTATGTTCCAAACCCTCATGAAAACATGTTCTAAACTTGGACAAGCTACCACATTCTGAGCACTTGGCATTTAAGCAATTTTTTTTATAAAATAAACAACCATCATCTCTATGACATAAAAATTGATCTAGCAAGTCTCTTGATGATTTGGGAAGACCACTTGCACCACAATCCTCTAGCATTTCATTAGTATGCAATTTAGAACGAATGGACCATAATAATTCATGATGCATTGAAAACTCAACATGATATTTGCAACAACATGTATTTCGAATCTTAAGGGGTACACAATAAAATGGCTTCACGGATTCAAAAGACCTTTGTGATATTTTCAATGTTGGATATGTCTCACAAAATTTTTTATACAACATTGTTTGACTTACCTCCACATAATGTTTAGGATGTGGAGTGCGGTCTCGATTGCCAACTCTCAACTTCAAGACAACCTTCACATTTGGTGACACTCTTGAGTTAGCATCCCAAAATTGTTGAATTTCATCCTTGACAATGTCTATTAGCTTCTTATCGAAATGTGGAAGTCTCCCACCATAAGCCCATGTATCAATTTGAAGCGGATCATCAAGTCTTTCTCTTCTTGTAAGTGCTCTACCCAAAGTTTTATGGTCTATATTGAAGTCAACACAAGTTTGTCTCATCAAACAAGCCTTTCTCAACTGATGACTTACTAAGGAGGTTGTAATAACCCTCCGAGCAACTCTCTTGTCTTTTTCTCTGCTAGTCTTCCCAATGTTATTGAGAGAATTGAAAATATTTTTCACAAAAATGGCATTTCTCTCCATTTTTTTGTTCACACAAATCTTCAATTTCACAAGCACAGGTCTCATCTTTTGCATCTTTAACAACTGCACAAAAATTTGACATTTCTCAACCAATGTCTTGTTTGGAAAAAATTGATCATAAAGTCTTGAAGCCCACAACCTAACAGTTCTATTTGACCTCTTTCCTTCCCAATTATTCATAATGTTCTCCTCAATTTCAATTAACCATTTAGGTGTTTTTGAAAGCCCCAAATTTGAAGATTGATTATCTTTATTACAAGGGACTTCATTTCACATATAATTTGGAGATGTATAACATTCATGTCGTTCTTGTGCAACATTTTCATTCCCAAAGTCTACATTTTCAATCTCCATCTGTGCATTTTCAAATTGAACATCCTCTTCACTTACAACTACATTTACGAGGTCACCTTGATTAATGGTTAACATACCTTCTCTCCTTCTTCAGTGATTTTCCTTATCTTTTTCCCTATATGCCTGAATTTCATCATCTGTTAGCTTCCTCTTACGTTTAGCCTTTCGATGACTGGTGCTTCCCATGGTGAAACCACAACTCGACAAAAATCAAACAATGGGCCCCAAATCACATTTTTTGTATTGCAACGCGTGAAAAAAGTATAAAATCCTGTGATTGTCTGCTCTGTGGGGACAGGGAATATTTTTGTCAAATATTGCCTGGCAAAAATCAGGTACCCAAAAATCTCAGGTACCCGATATTCCCCGACTGATGAAAAAATGGCGGGAGCAAATGAAAATAATTGAACTTTTACATATATTTATGTATATAATATATATAAAAAAGAGGCATATGATATATATAATGTATATTATATATGTACTAATGTCGTCGGCTAAATCTTTGTATTAAATGTGCCTTTTACAGACATCGTAAACCCTAGCTATGCAAAAATGGACGCTTTGAAGAATAGTTCACTGGAGGCAGAGAGAGACTCCCTAGGGGTCCTAACGCATGATCAGGGGTCATGGGGACTCCCTAGAGGTCACGATGTGTCTTAAGGGGTCACGATGACTCCCTAGGGGTCCTAGTATGCTTTATCACATGTTAGGACACCTAGGGAGTCCTCATGACCCCTTTTGCCACATTGGAACGCTCAAGTGTGTCATAAGGGGTCCTTTTGACTCCCTAGGGTTCCTAACGCATGATAAAGCGTACTAGGACCCCTAGGGAGTCATCATGACCCCTTAAGACACAATTGAGCATTCTAATGTGTCAAAAGGGGTCACGATGACTCCCTAGGGGTCCTAGTATGCCTTATCACGTGTTAGGACCTCTAGGGAGTCCCTGTGACCCCTTTTGACACATTGAAATGCTCAAGTGTGTCTTAAAGGGTCCTACGACCCCTTATGACACACTAGAGCATTCCAATATGTGAAAAGAGGTCACGATGATTCCCTAAGGGTCCTAGTATGCTTTATCATGTGTTAGGACTCCTTAAGGAACACTTGAGCATTCCAATGTGTCAAAAGGGGTCACGGGGACTCCCTAGGTGTCCTAACGCATGATAAACCATACTAGGACCCCTAAGGAGTCCCCCTAACCCCTTTTGACACATTGGAATGCTCAAGTGTGTCTTAAGGGGTCCTACGACCCCTTATGACACACTAGAGCATTCCAATGTGTCAAAAGAGGTCACGATGATTCCCTAAGGGTCCTAGTACACTTTATCATGCGTTAGGACCCCTTAAGGAACACTTGAGCATTCCAATGTGTCAAAAGGGGTCACGGGGACTCCCTAGGTACCCTAACATGTGATAAAGTGTACTAGGACCCCTAAGGAGTCCCCGTGACCCCTTTTCACACATTGGGATACTCAAGTGTGTCTTAAGGGGTCCTACGACCCCTTAAGGAACACTTGAGCATCCCAATGTGTCAAAAGGGGTCATGGGGACTCCCTAGCTGTCCTAGGACGCCTAGGGAATCATCGTGACCTCTTTTGACACATTGGAATGCTCTAGTGTGTCATAAGGGGTCCTACGACCCCTTAAGATAGACTAGAGCATTCCAATGTGTCAAAAGGGGCACGGGAACTCCCTAGGTGTCCTAACACATGATAAAGCATACTAGGACCCCTAGGGAATCATCATGACCCCTTTTGACACATTGGAATGCTCTAGTGTGTCATAAGGGGTCGTAGGACCCCTTAAGACACACTTGAGCATTCCAATGTGTCAAAAGGGGTCACGATGACTCCCTAGGGGTCCTAGTATGCCCTATCATGTGTTAGGAACCCTAGGGAGTAAAAAGGACCCCTTAAGACACACTTGAGCATTTCAATGTGTCAAAAGGGATCAGGGGGACCCCCTAGGGGTCCTAGTATGCGTTAGGACCCCTAGGGAGTCCCCCTAACCCCTTTTGACCCCTAGGGAGTCCTAATGCATTCCAAAGGGTCACAGTTCCATAGAAGTTGCATTTCAAACCCTAATGACCCCTTAACATGCCTATTGACCCCATTTCGACATGTGGTCTCCCGAGAGCTCCCCATGGACCCCTTTTGCGTTCTACTAGAAAAAAGTCATCCAAATTTGGTACATAGATCTTCTGACACATCTTAATGAATTTGAAAGGGTCACCATTCCATAGAAGTTGCATTTAGAACCCTAATGACCCCTTAACAGGCCTACACACCATGATTCGACATGTGGTCTCTCGAGACCACCCCATGGACCCCTTTTGAGTTCTACTAGAAAAAAGTTACCCAAATTTGGTACGTAGGTCCTCTGACATGTCTTAATGCATTCCAAAGGGTCACTATTCCATTGAAGTCACATTTGGAACCCTAACGACCCCTTAACAGGCCTACCGACCCTAATTCGACATGTGGTCTCCTCAGAGAACCCCATGGACTCTTTTTGAGTTCTACTAGGAAAAAGTCATACAAATTTGGTACATAAGTCCTCTAACATGTCCTAATGTGTTCCAAAGGGTCACCATTCCATCCAAGTTGCATTTGTAACCCTAATGACCCCTTAACAGGCCTACTGACCTCGATTCGACATGTGGTCTCCCAAGACCACCCCATGGACCCCTTTTAAGTTCTACTTGGCAAAAGATGACCATATTTGGTACATAGGGTCATCATTCCATCAAAGTTTCATAACTAACCCTAATGACCCTTTGATAGGCCTACCGACTCCAATACGACATGAGGTATCCTGAGAGCACCCCATGGACCCCTTTCATGTTCTACTAGGAAAAAGTCATCCAAATTTGGTACGTAGGTGCTCTGATATGTTCTAATGTGTTAGAAAGGGTCACCCTTCCATTCAAGTTGCTTTAAAACCCTAATGACCCCTCAACAGGCCTACATACCCTGTTTCTACATGTGGTCTCCTGAGAGCAGCCCATGGACCCCTTTCGAGTTCTACTAGGCAAAAGCCATCCAAATTTGGTATGTAGGTCCTCTAACATGATCTAATGCATTCCAAAGGGTCACCATTCCACCGAAGTTGCATTTTGAACCCTATTGACCCCTTCACAGGCCTACCGACCCCGAGTCCCTATGACCCCTTTTCACACATTGGAACACTCAAGTGTGTCTTAAGGGGTCCTACGACCCCTTAAGAAACACTTGAGCATTCCAATGTGTCAAAAGGGGTCATGGGGACTCCCTAGGGGTCCCTAATGTGTGATAAAGCATACCAGGACCCCTAGGGAGTCCTTGTGACCCCTTTTCACACATTGGAATGCTCAAGTGTGTCTTAAGGGGTCCTACGACCCCTTAAGGCACACTTGAGTGTTCCAATGTGTCAAAAGGGGTCACGGGGACTCCCTAGGTGTCCTAACATGTGATAAAGTATACTAGGACACCTAAGGAATCATCGTGACCCCTTTTGACACATTGGAATGCTCTAGTGTGTCAAAAGGGATCATAGGACCCCTTAAGACACACTTGAGCATTCTAATGTGTCAAAAGGGGTTAGGGGGACTCCCTAGGGGTCCTAACATGTGATAAAGCGTACTAGGACCCCTAGAGAGTCATCGTGACCCCTTTGAAACATTGGAACACTCAAGTGTGTCTTAAGGGGTCCTATGACCCCTTAAGGCACACTTGAGAATTCCAATGTGTCAAAAGCGGTCACGATGACTCCCTATGGGTCCTAGTATGCTTTATCACACATTAGGACCCCTAGGGAGTCCCCGTGACCCCTTTTCACACATTGGAACACTTAAGTGTGTCTTAAGGGGTCCTATGACCCCTTAAGGCACACTTGAGCATTCCAATGTGTCAAAAGGGGTCAGGGGGACTCCTTACGGGTCCTAACATGTACTAGGCCACCCAGGGAGTCCCCGTGACCCCTTTTGATACATTGGAATGCTCAAGTGTGCCTTAAGGGGTCGTAGGACCCCTTAAGGCCCACTTGAGCATTCCAATGTGTCAAAAGGGGTCACGGGGACCCCTAGGTGTCCTAACATGTGATAAAGCATACTAGGACCCCTAAGGAGTCCCCATGACCCCTTTTCACACATTGGAATGCTCAAGTGTGTCTTAAGGGGTCCTACGACCCCTTAAGGAACACTTTAGCATTCTAATGTGTCAAAAGGCATCACGGGGACTCCCTAGGTGTCCTAACATTTGATAAAGCATACTAGGACCCCTAAGGAGTGCCCGTGACCCCTTTTCACACATTGGAATGCTCAAGTGTGTCTTAAGGGGTCCTACGACCCCTTAAGGAAAACTTAAGCATTCCAATGTGTCAAAAGGGGTCACGAGGACTCCCTAGGGGTCCTAACGGGTGATAAAGAGTACTAGGACCCCTACGGAGTCCCCGTGACCCCTTTTGACACATTGGAACACTGAAGTGTGCCTTAAGGGGTTGTAGGACCCCTTAAGACACACTTGAGCATTCCAATGTGTGAAAAGGGGTCACGGGGACTCCTTAGGGGTCCTAGTATGCTTTATCATGTGTCCCTTAAGACACACTTGAGTGTTCCAATGTGTGGAAAGGGGTCACAGTGACTCCTTAGGGGTCCTAGTAAGCTTTATCATGTGTTAGGACACCTAGGGAGTCCCCGTGACCCCTTTTGACACATTGGAATGCTCAAGTGTGCCTTAAGGGATCGTAGGACCCCTTAAGGCACACTTGAGCGTTCCAATGTGTCAAAAGGGGACACAGGGACTCCCTAGGTGTCCTAACACGTGATAAAGCATACTAGGACCCCTAAAGAGTCCTTGTGACCCCTTTTCACACATTGGAACACTCAAGTGTGTCTTAAGGGGTCCTACGACCCCTTAAGGCAGACTTGAGCATTCCAATGTTTCAAAAGGGGTCACGGGGACTCCCTAGGTGTCCTAACGAGTGCTAAAGTGTACTAGGCCCCTAGGGAATCATCCTAACCCCTTTTGACACATTGGAATGCTCTAGTGTGTCATAAGGGGTCGTAGGACCCCTTAAGACACACTTCAGCATTCCAATGTGTCAAAAGGTGTCACGGGGACTCCCTAGGGATCCTAACGCATGATAAAGCATACTAGGACCCCTAGAGAGTCATCGTGACCTCTTTTGACACATTGCAACGCTCAAGTGTGTCTTAAGGGGTCGTTCGACCCATTAAGACACACTTGAGCATTGCAATGTGTCAAAAGGGTTGACGAGGACTCCTTAGGGGTCCTAGTACGCTTTATCACATGTTAGGACCCCTAGGGAGTCCCCGTGACACCTTTTGACACATTGGAATGCTCAAGTGTGCCTTAAGGGGTCCTACGACCCCTTAACGCACACTTGAGCATTCCAATGTGTCAAAAGGGGTCATGGGGACTCCCTAGGTATCCTAACATGTGATAAAGCATACTAGGACCCCTAAGGAGTCCCTATGACCCCCTTTCAACACATTCAAACACTCAAGTGTGTCTTAAGGGGTCCTACGACCCCTTAAGGCACAAGTTGAGCATTCCAATGTGTCAAAAGGGGTCACCAGGACTCCCTAGGTGGCCTAACCCATGATAAAGCATACTAGGACCCCTAAGGAGTCCCTGTGACCTCTTTTCACACATTGGAACACTCAAGTGTGTCTTAAGGCATCCTACGACCCCTTAAGGCACACTTGAGCATTTCAATGTGTCAAAAGGGGTCACGGGGACTCCCTAGGTATCCTAACGCATGATAAAGCATACTAGGACCAATAAGGAGTCCCCGTGACCCCTTTTCACACATTGGAATGCTCAAGTGTGTCTTAAGGGGTCCTACGACCCCTTAAGGAACACTTGAGCGTACAAAAGTGTCAAAAGGGGTCACGGGGGTTCCCTAGGGGTCCTAACGCATGATAAAGTGTACTAGGACACCTAGGGAGTCATCGTGACCCCTTTTGACACATAGCAATGCTCAAGTGTGTCTTAAGGGGTCCTTCGACCCCTTGAGACACACTTGAGCTTTGAATGTGTCAAAAGGGGTCACGACGACTCCTTAGGTGTCCTAGTATGCTTTATCACATGTTAGGACACCTAGGGAGTCCCTGCAACCCCTTTTGACACATTAGAATGCTCAAGTGTGCCTTAAGGGGTCGTAGCACCCCTTAAGGCACACTTGAGCTTTCCTATGTGTCAAAAGGGGTCGCGGGGACTCCCTAGGTGTCCTAACATGTGATAAAGCATACTAGGAACCCTGAGGAGTCCCCATGACCCCTTTTCACACATTGGAATGCTCAAGTGTGTCTTAAGGGTTCCTACAACCCCTAAAGGCACACTTGAGCATTCTAATGTGTCAAAAGGGGTCACGTGGACTCCCTATGTGTCCTAATGCATGATAAAGCATACTAGGACCCCTAGGGAATCATCGTGACCCCTTTTGACACATTAGAATGCTCTAGTGTGTCATAAGG
>BSBK01010195.1:600000-891787 GCA_027943335.1 Chamaecyparis obtusa | reverse complement strand
CCCTTCTCTCTCCCCTTCTCTCTAACCCTATATATCTCTCTCTTACCTATCTCTCTCTCTAACCCTATATCTCTCTCTCTCCCCTTCTCTCTAACCCTATATCTTTCTCTTATCTTCTCTCCTCTCACCTCTCCCCCTTTGCATTTCTTGAGTTCTCTCTCTCTTTACGTCCCTATATATATATATATATATATATATATATATATTAATATATATATATATATATATATATACTATATATATATATATATATATATATATATATATATATATATATATATATATATATATATATATATATATATATATATATATATATATATATATATATATCTTTCCTTCTCTCTTACGTCTCCTCTCTCTCTCTCTCTCTCTCTCTCTCTCTCTCTCTCTCTATCTATCTATCTATCTATCTATCTATCTATCCACTTCTCTTACCCTAGAACTCTTTTTTACCTTCTCTCTTAACCCTCTCTGTCTATCTATATATTTATCTTACCCTATATCTCTCTTACCTTCTCTTTCAACCCTCTCCCCCTTGCCTCTCTCTCTCTCTCTCTCTCTCTCTCTCTCTCTCTCTCTCTCTATCTATCTATCTACTTCTCTTACCCTAGATATATTTCTTACCTTCTCTCTTAACCCTATCTCTCTATCTATCTACTTATCTTACCCTATATCTCTTCTTACCTTCTCTCTCAACCTTTTTCCCCTACCTCTCTCTCTCTCTCTCGCTCGCTCCTTCTCTCTCTCTCTATCTACTTCTCTTACCCTAGATCTCTTTCTTACCTTCTCTCTTAACCCTCTCCCTTTCTCTATCTACTTATCTCACCCTATATCTCTTTGAACTTTCCTTCTCTCTCAACCCTCTCCCCTGCCCCCCCCCCCCCTCTCTCTCTCTCTCTTACCCTAGATCTTTTTCTTACCTTCTCTCTCAACCCTTTCCCTCTACCTCTCTCTCTCACCCTCCTCTTCCTCTCACTGTCTCTATATCTCCCTTTCTCTATCCTATCTCTATTCTTCTCATAACCCATCCCCTCTACCTCTCCCTTATTACCCCTCTCTATCTATCTATCTATTTCTCTTACCCTATATCTCTTTCTTACCTTTTCTCTTACCTCTCCCCCTTTGCATCTCTCTCTCTCCCTATCTATCTATCTACTTCTCTTACCCTATATCTCTTTCTTACCTTCTCTCTTAACCCTCTCCCTCTCTCTATCTACTTTATCTCACCCTATATCTCTTGAACTTACCTTCTCTCTCTCTCTCTCTCTCTCTCTCTCCCCCTTGTTACTCCCTCCCTCTCTCTCTCTTGTATGATTCATTATGATCCCTTAACACCTCTTTACATTCTAGGACATATCAATGAGTCCCAAGACCCCATATGACCCTTAGGGACCCTAAGGTTGCATGGGGTCCTAAGAACCACTTTACACCCCTCATGACTCCTTATACCCCTTAGGACCTCTTGAGAACAATAGGATGTATTCCTATCGGTGCTATGGGGTTATAAGGGGTCGTAGGATTGATTATGATCTCTTAACACCTCTTTGATATCCTAGGACATATCAATGAGTCCCAAGACCCCATATGACCCTTAGAACCCCTAAGGGTCACATGGGGTCCTAAGAACCACTTTACACCCCTTACGACTCCTTATGACCCTCTATGACCAATTAGGACTCTTTACGGACCCCTAAGGGTCACATGGGGTCCTAAGAACCACTTTACACCCCTTACAACTCCTTATGACCCTCTACGACCAATTAGAACCCTTTACTGACACCTAAGGGTCACATGAGGTCCTAAGAACCACTTTACACCCCTTACGACTCCTTATGACCCTCTACGACCAATTAGGACCCTTTACGGACACCTAAGGGTCACATGGGGTCCTAAGAACCACTTTACACCCCTTATGACTCCTTATGACCCTCTAACGACCAATTAGGGACCCTTTACAGACACCTAAGGGTCACATGGTGGTCCTAAGAACCACTTTACACCCTTACGACTCCTTATGACCCTCTACAACCAATTAGGACCCTTTACAGACACCTAAGGGTCACATGGGGTCCTAAGAACCACTTTACACCCCTTACGACTCTTATGACCCTCTACAACCAATTAGGACCCTTTACGGACACCTAAGGGTCACATGGGGTCCTAAGAACCACTTTATACCCCTTACAACTCCTTATGACCCTCTACAACCAATTAGGACCCTTTACGGACACCTAAGGGTCACATGGGGTCCTAAGAACCACTTTACACCCCTTACGACTCCTTATGACCCTCTACGACCAATTAGGACCCTTTACGGACACCTAAGGTCACATGGGGTCCTAAGAATCACTTTACACACGCCTTACGACTTGTTATGACCCTCTACGACCAATTAGGACCCCTAAGGACCACTTGAAACCCCTTATTCGTTAACTTTCCTCGCACTCTCCTCTCTCTCTCTCAGTCTCTCAGTCACCCCTCTATCTCTCTTTATCTCTTATCATGTCTCTCTCTCTCTCTCTCTCTCTCCCCCCCCATCTATCTCTCTTTTATGCATTTATAGAAAGGGCGTGCTCCAATAGGCATGTGCCAAAAAGGGCGTATGCCCTATTTGGCGCATGCCCTTTGTAGAAAGCCTAAAAATGGCAAAAAACCTAAGAATCCGTGAAGGAGGCCCACTTTTACTGTATTTTTCTGGAACACCGCAGTTTGCACAACAAATATTCTCTTCATGGTGTTGGAGGTCAAAAAGAAGACTATTTTGTCAACTTGACCACCTTTTGTTGCAAGGTCAACATGTGGTGCAAAAAACAACCTTTCTTTAGCAAATTTGACATATTTCAAGGTAAGTTTTGTTTGTTCTTGCATGCCAAAATGTGAATAAATCCTTTTTATTTATTTCATATTATATGGACTTGTGGAAAGCATAAATAGACATGTATTGGACTATAGTTGTATTATAATTTGATATATATAAATTGTAATACTTTTATATTATGTTATGACTTATTATATAAAATGATTAAAAAAACCATAATTGTTGTATTAGATTGATATTTTATAATATGTAAATTTTAATGAATTTCAATGTATATATAGATCTTATTCATCATGCTGAGAAAATGACCTAAGATTCAAACACCCGAAGAGCATGAAATAGAGAAAGAGAAGAAAAGAGAAAGAAAGAGACAACTTCGGGAACAATGACAATTGGAGCCCATACAAGAAGAATTACCTAATAGGAGAGAATTAGAATTGGAAACACAAAGAAACCGAATGAGAAAATTGTGTGCAATAAGACAATTGAATTATGAAGGGGTGAGTATATCATCTATTGGATCGCAAGTTGAAGGGATGCCATCATCCAATGTTGGAGGTGCACATGAATTATCTAATGTTGAAGACATCGCACACTCTACACCTCAAAGTGTAGCCACACCATCATATTATGTTGAAGGCACACCATTAGCTACATCCAAAGGAATAGACACATCATTGCATCATTGTGAAGGCACCTCATTTCCAACTTTCGAAGGTGTAGGAATCACACCATTGCATCATGTTGAAGAAACACCATATTCATCTCAAGTCGGTGAAGGGCCATCTTCCACATCTCAATTTGAAGGCACATCATCTTTGGTCCGAAGGTACACAATTCATCCCTAACATTGTGATGTTCCCAATGTTGAGCCTACACAACAATTGAGAACACCTCTAGAGTTTTGCATAGAAAGCCTAAATATTTGATTGATATTGACACTAATATTTTGAAACCAATGCCTGACAAGATTCCCCAAGCGCACTTGTCAAAGATATACTAACCGAATTTGGAGGATATTTTTTGAGAATTTGAATGTCACAGGGAAGATGTTCAATTGTTTGTTGAAATGATGAGAAATCTGAAATTTATGGCCTATCATGAAGATTCTTGGGTTAAGAACAGATGACACCTCCACTGAAAAAGCTATTGTAAAGAATCTAATGGATGCATATGAGACTGTGGGTTCTACATCACGCACGAAAGATAGTAATGTCACACGACGTGTGATAACATCAACAATGGTAAGCAATCAAATGAAGAAGTCTCGACTCATTAAGAAAGACAAGTAAATCATTGAAAATAAGTAGAAGGTCTCTAATGAGAGCCGTGGAAAGGCGTCAAAGAGTGGAAGATTCAAATAGCAATGAACTATGGGCTTTTTCCGGTAGATTGCCATGGAAAGACAAAGACATTGTTGAAGCTTTGAAATCCTTCATTGAAATTTTTTGGAAGAATAATACACGAGTATCTCCTAATCAAAGAGATGTTGTAAGGAGGAGGATTGGTAGTCGATTGCGTGATCCACATCCAAAGCATTTTTTGGATTCAACCCAAACACAATTTTTGCAAAATTTATAGATGCGTATCCTCAAATTAAAATTAGTCAAAAGATTTTTTGAAATGGCTAAACCTTTTATGTCAAGATTAATCACACACCCGCACAACTTGTTTTTTGTAGAGTACATATTGAATTTTTCTAACCATTATACTGTCTATCGGCATATATGTGTACATTTGCATGCTAAACAATGTCTTGCAGTGAGTGTAACATAAAGGAGCCACCTAGATCTTCAAGGGAATTGATAGCTACCATTTTATGTCATAGACCAGATGGACAACAATTTCATAAACTATCATGTTTGAATGTACATGTGTACATTGTGGTGGTTTGCAAGATTTACCTATTGTCAGCATATGGAAAGTAGTCATGCAATTGGGAATGAAATAGTAGAATTTGGAAAATATAAGACCATTGCATATGCTCTAAAAGATGGAAAAGAGGCAAAAAGATGTGATTTAGTAATTGACAGGATTCTGGTGTATCAATTCATGGATATATTTTATGGGAAAATTGTGTATGAATATGCAATGCATACACATAGAGCACGATGGTTGGATACACAATTCAAGTTATGCAAGGACACTTTTTCGATTGATACAATTGTTTCAGTTGTGGACTTTGCTTGAAAACTACACTTTGCAACCACAAAATGAGGTACAATCATAGTATTACAACTCTCAATAGGTTGCTATATTTGTTCATATAGCATACTTGCATGCACCTGATAGTACGGAGGAAAATAGGAAGATATTGAGGGAGTACCATTTTTATATGAGCGATGATCGCTCACATTCTACAGAGTTTGTACATGGTTCTTTAGTTTTGTTTTAACGGTGATTTGGCAAATAGGAGCATAACCATAATCGTTGACACACATCATATGGTCAGATCATTGTACATCCCAATCAAGAATTCTCGTATGTTTTATTGTTGAGCAGGATGCATAAGAACACTGATATTCAATATATATGGAATTTCACTGAGGCGGGCCATGGAAAGGGAGAGCATGATGGTGCGGGAGCATGTATAAAAAGAGCTTTAGCACGTGAAGAATTAAAGTATGAGGGGGGAGAAAACTTATCAAATGCAAGATGTATTTTCATCTGTGTAATGCCACAATGGGCCTAGGTAAGGAAGGTGAGTCAACAGTTCATAGATTTTTTGGTTGATTGATGAAACTAACATTGCACCATATGAGGATTGATGTACAGTAATAGGATCAAGTGAGCTACACTCTTTTAGAAGTTGTAATGCAGGTTCATGGATGGTATACACATGACATATGGCATGCTTTTGTTCATCTTGTGCAGAGGAGAATTGGATGAGTGCGACTCAAAGGAATGGGTTGATGAATGGTCTATAAGACCTTTGAGCCCACTTGTCTCCTATCGTCCACCAACAGCATTGCAACTAGGGGACATGGCAACATCTATTGACTTTGACCGTTTGTCAGATATAGTACAACCAGGTAAATTGTCCATTTATTATATTTTGTCTAAACCATTTTGGATATTAATGTACTGAATATGTCTACGTTGTTGCAGTCATGTTTTTGGCAGTTATTGCACCAGAATACAATGACGAAGGGACAGATTATTATTTATGTCGTTGTGTTGAGGCCAAAAAGAAATTGGATGTTGTAGTTGGAGATGGTGAAGGATTAAAATACCCTATAGGAGCGGTTGTTGTAATAGGAACATGGCTTAGACGATATGGTATGAAGAACTCTAAGTTGTGGTTGTTCAAGGACTGGAGACACACAAGAAGATTCTACATTATTCAAAGCTTGTTGTTGCCTCGAATGTTACTTTGATCAGATATGGGGGTAGGCCAGTGAAAATAACTCTTTGGAAGGTTCTCGAGTCAGAGCATGAGGCAATACTTAACACACTAAAGGTTAAGGCAGATCCAGCTGGTACAATGGACTAAATTGGGTTGTACTAAAATGTTGTAATATGTGTTCAACTATACTATTTGTTTCTCTAACAAAGTTAGCTTCTATGGTACATACCCCATGTGTATAGAGGGAAGTTTGTAATTGTAATGATAATGCAATGCTGCATATTTTTTGGGGCAATGCCGGAGGTTTTCTCCACTTAGCTCTTTCCTACCAGTGCCTTTATTGAGCTGAGTTGTAAACATGTTTCATAATATTAATAAAAAAAGAAACATGTTTACAATAATTTCTTAGCATTTTTATGGTGTTTTATCCAATTGCAAAACTGTGTAATTTTTATGTGACTAATGATGAGACATAAATAAGATTTTTTCTAGATCAAATCTCCTCAAAAACATGTTAGATTAGATATAAAACTTGGTCAAATCTCCTCAAAACATGTTAGATCAGATTTCCTCTTGTCTCCACTATGGATTTATGAGATCCATGCATAGTATGACCTTCTAACCCTAGGGATGGATCCAATAAATGTATATTGACAACATACATGAAATAAGGAAGGTACAATGAGTTTTGTTACAAGAAAGTGGAGAGAGCTTCCCTATGCATGCTTTGGGTGCACTTGGAAGGTGCGAACGATGACACAGACAGGGATTTGGCTTAAGAAGACAATGACCTAAGGATGTTCACAAACTCCTTAAATGGTGTAATACAACCAAAACAAGGGTTTCCTACTCCAACAAACTCCTGAGAAAGTTTACAAACTCAATCAACACTTTGGTGCCTTTTGGGCTTTAGGGACACTAGGCCTAAATCTAGCCTTTAACTAGAATTCTTCACCAGTGGACTTCCTGATCACTCCCAAGCATTTAGATGGTCCTCATATGACCTAAGGATGCTAAACCAAATCTTGGTTTGGTCCCTTTACAACCGTACCATAGAAAATAGACATGCACCCCACTTTTCCTTATAGCCCTCTCAACATAGATTTTCTATTCTAACTTTTTCACAACTGAGTATCTTGACACAAACAGGGCATTTTCAGACACCCATTTGGAAGTTATGTAAGATCCCAAAGCCTTGTCTTCCAACTCAATCTAGCACCCACCTAACTCTCACTTTGTACACAGACCTAATTGGCCTAATTAGGCTTGGTTTACAAAGGAAGTGTGAGGTATAGGGTTCTTGGAACTGGTAGCTCAAGTAGTGACAAAATCTCTTCAGTGCACATGCACATTGACAGCAAAAATTCAGGTAAAGAAGTAACAAGTGTTGTGGAATTATCCACAGAGCAATGTGGAATGAAGCCTCAAATTGGTTCATTAGTAGGCAAAGAATTTGGTCATGCA
This sequence comes from Chamaecyparis obtusa, assembly GCA_027943335.1. NCBI lineage: Eukaryota > Viridiplantae > Streptophyta > Pinopsida > Cupressales > Cupressaceae > Chamaecyparis > Chamaecyparis obtusa. The sequence goes on along the minus strand of BSBK01010195.1, from coordinate 884,156 downwards.
CTTCATTCTAGAACCACAAATATTTCTATTAGAAATGACTATCTGTCAATGGCCTTGCATTTACGGGACTTGGGCATTATCATTGAAAGGTAAGTCGTTGCACCTTTGGCAAGGTAGTCGCACTCCTCATTTTACAACAAAGGGTAGCCATCTATGGTCCAAGGTTTTAATTCAGCTGACAAGTGGAGAGCTTCTCAAGGTACTGATCTCTTTCATAGAGAATTTCCTACTTCATCTCAAGGTTCTTGTTTAGGTGACCAACTCCTTTGAGGTCCACAAATAGACCCCATTAATTGGTAAAAGGGTAGATGCAATTTTGGAAAGAGTATCCCAATTGAAGAGTAATGGAAATTCTAGTGAGCATGAAGTTATTGCAGATACAATGGGTGTATCTCCTCCACTGAAAAATATAACTACTTCTAGAGACTTGAGTTTAAATGGAGATTGTCCTATTCCCAAACATGCCCCAGTTGAGTAGATGAACCAGATGTTGCTTGAGTAAAGAAGATAGTGGTTTATTAAAGCATCTGCATTATCCCACTTGCTATCAGTTACTACTTTTTGAGCAGCTTGCTAGCTGCTTCTGTGCAAGATTTCTATAATATATAATGTCCTCATGCAAGTACATGCCATGCACAGTCGTTCCAACCCTGTCGACGACTTTGTGCTGAAGTGTCCCTCAAGGTCCCTTAAGCATGAAATCGGCAATCTTTGTCGGGTCGTATCTCAGAGCTTGTGTGAGGTAGCATGGATCCATCAATTGATATGAGACTGTATTGCCGGGGCCTATAAAAGCCTGTCTCAGTTTTTGGAGATTCAATTTTGTTTAAATTCGGCAACACATTCTCGGTCGGTGTCAGAACTCAAAGTGTTCCTCAGCTAAAATGACCAATGTTGCATATCTTTCCAACCATCGGTCATAGCTTGAACCGTCAGTTTCCAATAGCTCTGAATGGTCGAGTAAACACTAGTGGTAATCTCGTTCAGCACCCACAGTCATTCAATCCCCGCCGACGACTCTGTGCTAAGTGTCCCTCAAGGTCCCTTAAGCATGAATCGGTGATCTTTGCGGCATCATATCTCGGAGCTCGATTGATGTAGAATCGATTCATCAGGTGCTACGGGAATGTGTTGTTGGGGCCTATAAAAGACTATCTCATTTTTTAGAGATTCAACTATTTTAAATTCGGCAACACATTCTCGGTCAATGTCAGAACTCAAAGTGTTCCTCAGCTGAAATGGTCAACGTTGCGTATCTTTCCAACCGTTGATCGTAGCATTGAACAATCAGTTCCAATAGCTTCAAATGGATGGGTAAACACTAGTGGAAACCTCATTCACCATGCACAGTCGTTCGAACCCCTCCGACGACTCCGTGCTGAAGTGTCCCTCAAGGTCCCTTAAGCATGAAATCAGCGATCTTTGTGGGGTCATATCTCAGAGATTGTGCAACGTAGAATTGATTCATCAAGTGTCACGAGACTATGTTTTTGGGGCCTACAAAAGCCTATCTCATTTTTTAGAGATTCGATTTATTTTAAATTCGGCAACACATTCTTGGTTGGTGTCAGAACTTAAAGTATTCCTCAGCTGAAACGGTTAGCGTTGCGTATCTTTCCAACCGTTGATCGTAGCATTGAACAATCAATTCCAATAGCTCTGAATGGCTGGGTAAATGCTAGTGTCAACCTCATTCGGCACCCACAATGATTTGATCCCCGCCAATGACTCTGTGCTGAAGTGTCCCTCAAGGTCCCTTAAGCATGAAATCAGCGATCTTTGCAGGGTCATATCTTGGAGCTCGTGTGACGTAGAATTGATTCGTTAGGTGCTACAAGACTGTGTTGCCGAGGCATACAAAAGCCTATCTCAAATTTTAGAGATTCAACTTATTTTAAATTCAGCAACACATTCTCGGTCGGTGTCAGAACTCAAAGTGTTCCTCAGCTGAAACGGTCAACGTTGCATATCTTTCGAACCGACGGTTGTAGCATCAAATCGTCAGTTCTAATAGCTCCGAAAGGCCGGGTAAACACTAGTGGCAACCTCATTCACCACGCACAGTCATTCGAACCCCGCCGATGACTCCATGTTGAAGTGTCCCTCAAGGTCCCTTAAGCATGAAATCAGTGATATTTGCGGGGTCATATCTCGGATCTCATGCAATGTAGAATCAATTTGTTAGGTGCTATGAGACCGTGTTGCTGGGGCCTACAAAAGCCTATCTTAGTTTTTAGAGATTCAACTTATTTTAAATTTGGTGACACATTCTCGGTCGGTGTCAGAACTCAAAGTGTTCCTCAGCTGAAACGGTCAACGTTGCGTATCTTTCCAATCGTCAATCATAGCATCAAACAATCAGTTCCAACATATCCGAATGACTGGGTAAACGCTAGTGGCAGCCTCGTTCACCATGCACATTCATTCGAACCCTGTCGACGACTCCGTGCTAAAGTGTCCCTCAAGGTCCCTTAAGCATGAAATCAACGATCTTTGCGGGGTCATATCTCAGAGCTCGTGCAATGTAGAATCGATTCGTCAGGTGCTACAAGACCATGTTGCTAGGGCTACAAAATCCTATCTCATTTTTTAGAGATTCAACTTATTTTAAATTCGGCAACACATTCTTGGTTAATGTCAGAACTCAAAGTGTTCCTCAGCTGAAATGATCAACGTTGCGTATCTTTCCAACCGTCGATCGTAGCATCGAACAATCAATTCCAATAGCTCTAAATGGATGGGTAAACGCTAGTGGAAACCTCATTCGGCACCCACAATGATTCGATCCCCGCCGACGACTCCGTGTTGAAGTGTCCCTCAAGGTCCCTTAAGCATGAAATCGGTGATCTTTGCAGGGTCATATCTTGGAGCTCGTGCAATGTAGAATTGATTCGTCAGGTGCTACAGGACCATGTTGCCGAGGCCTACAAAAGCCTATCTCAAATTTTAGAGATTCAACTTATTTTAAATTTGGCAACACATTCTCGGTCGGTGTCAGAACTCAAAGTGTTCCTCAGCTGAAACGGTCAATGTTGCGTATCTTTCGAACCGTTGGTCGTAGCATCAAACCGTGAGTTCCAACAAATGTGAATGGTCGGGTAAATGCTAGTGGAAAGCTCATTCACCACACACAGTCATTCTAACCCCGCTGATGACTCCGTGCTGAAGTGTCCCTCAAGGTCCCTTAAGCATGGGATCAGCGATCTTTGCAGGGTCATATCTTGGAGCTCGTGCAACGTATAATTTATTCGTCAGGTGCTACAGGATCATGTCTAAAAATGCCCTGATTTTATCAAGATACTTAGTGGTTCAAAAGTTAGAGTAGAAAACCTCTATTAGGAAGGCTACAAGGAAAAGTGGGTGCAGGTCTAGTTAACTATGGTACAGTCTTGATGGGAACAAACCAGTTGTTATTTTAGAGGCCTTAGGTCAAATGAGGACCATTTACATGCTTGGGAGTGGTCAGGAAGTCCACTGGTGAAGAGTTTCAGCAATAAGTCACTTTTAGGCCTAGTTTCCCTAAAGCCAAAAAGACATTGAACTTTGATTAAGTGTCTAACTTTGCAAAGGGATTTTATTGGGATAGAAACTCACTTAATTGATTGTGTTACACCATCCTAAGAGATTGTGAATACCCTTAAGTCATTACAGGTGATTGGTGAATTGTGGGAGTCAAGTGAAGGGCCCACTACTTTCCGGCTGTCACCTCTGCATTAAATTAGGTCTGTGTCCAAGGTGAGTGTTAGGTGGTTCTGGAGTGGAGTTGGAAAACAAGGCTTTGGGATCTTAAATAAATTCCAAATGGGTGTCTAAAAATATCTTGATTGTGTCAAGATACCAAGTTGTGAAGAAGTTAGAGTGGAAAATTGAGGTTGAGAAGTCTACAAGGAAATTGGTGTGCAGGTCTAGTTTGCTATGGTATGGTTGTAAAGGGATCAAACCAAGAGTTTTTTCAGAGTCCTTAGGTCATATGAGGACCATCTACATGCTTGGGAGTGGTCAGGAAGTCCACTGGTGAAGAGTTCTAACTAAAGGCTAGTTTTAGGCCTAGTGTCCCTAAAGCCAAAAGGGCATTGAAGTTTGATTGAGTGTATAAACTTGCAAAGGGAGTTTTTTGGGATAGAAATCCATTTTATTGGTTGTGTTACACCATTGTAAGAGCTTGGGAACACCTTTAAGCCTTTGTAGTTGGTTGGTGAGTTGTGGGAGCTAAAAGAAGGGAACTCCACTTTCTTGCTGTAACCTCTGCATTAGTTCTCGTTTAGGTGACCAACTCCTTCGAGGTCCAGAAATAGACCCATTAATTTCCCAAATTGGTTTGTTAGCAAGCAAAGAATTTATCAAATGTCTTGAAATTTAAATGAAGAATTTTGGTGCAGGAGCACCTCTCCAAACACCTAAGTCCACCTTGGAACCAAATGGAGGTAGTGGATCTAAAGAATTCCTAAAAGTGAATTGGGATATATTAAGGCCAATAATGGCAATATCTAATAAAAAATTTAATTTAAATATTATAAGTCCTAGAAGTCCTGGCAAAGGACTTAGTTTTTCCTTGCAAAATCTTTTTTTTTTGATGTTTGGTTGATTGTTTTGGGTTTGGAACAGAATTGTGGGTGATATAATAACATCATAACATCATTTTTCATCTGTATTAAATGATTATATAATCTATTTTGCTTCAGATTTGGAAAGTTGTTGTAGGTGGTCATATTGGTGCATTGAAATAACTCCATTTTGGTCTTTTTGATGATATAAAGGGCCATTCAATGACTGTAATTTTTGTTTCTCATTGAATGGACCCTATGTAACATATGTATGATGTTACTAACCGTTTGAATGTAGGAGAAGTTGTTTTAGTGGGTGTACACCATGAGGAAGAGTGGGCACAAAATTGATGCCACAAGTGTAGCAGCAAAGGATCCGCCTTAACAAGGGTATAATTTTATTTGAAATAGAAGAATTATATGTCAAATGAAAGGTGAATCCACAAGGAGGAGTTTTGGAAATGAGTTTTGAGTTGTTTTTAAGAAGGCCCTAGTTTTGAAGGCCTAGAGGGAGCAATTTGGGGCTTTTGGGTATAGAAAGCCTGTAGGATCCAATTGACTTCAAATTTCTCTAATTGGGACCATATTAACACTCTGTGAAAAGTGGCAAGGTTGGGTGTTAAGTCTGTAATAGGGTTCCTTTGTAAAAGTGACCTATTAGGTCTAGGAAGGAAAGTGGAGCAACAGTTTTTGGGGGTTGTGTTCCAAATTAACCCTACCTAATTCTAAGATATGTTTTGTAAAACCATAAAAGGTATATGAATATACTCAATTTCTTCCTAACAAATTACATCATCGATATACACAACTATACTGTAATGACCCACATGACCAAGGTACAGAATGCATGCAATACAAAGAGTAAAGCCATATTTCAATAGTGCTACTACGAAAACATAAAGAAGAGATACAATCATGTGCATATGAAAACATAAACATTTTGTAGTCAATTTTGAAATTTGAAATGAATAGCCAATTTACTATGAAAGCATGGACAACAATGTAAACACATAAGACATTGCCAATCAAGAATACAATGTACATGCGTACGTAATAACAACATGCCTGATGATATAATATAGGCCAATAAAATTTTGGTCGAATAATGCAATATAAGTGTACAAAAGATATGTCTGATAATATCATATAGGTGTACAAAATATATGTCCAGCAATGCCATATAGGTGTACAAAATGTGTGTCCAATAATGCCAAGTAGGCGTACAATAAAAGTATCCCTATTCTACTCATTTCCCGCTAGAGGAAGAAAATAAGTCTCGAGCTATTTTTGATTTTCGAGTGGATGGGGATGCAGTGGATGCTGGAGTCTTTCGAACGTGTTCACTTGTCCTCCTATCTAGACTATTCTGTAAAGAGAGCTGAAAAAATAAAAAGTATAAGCATTAATGAGTAATATGTAAATCAAAATTAAAATGTATAATGACATATGCTAGAATTTTCTCTTACCGCAAATATGTAGTCACTATGTTCATCCACTGCAGAGCTAGGCTGGCGATCAGGAGTGAAAAGTCCCTGGATATACAATCAAAATAGTAATTCAATTTCCATATGTGAACATTGTTACAAATTCAATTCGAACTATTAAGATGACAATGATAATTAAATTTAGTTTCATACTTCAGTAAGTGCCTCGGAACTAGCAACAGCAGCAGAAACTCCATGATCCAAAGACTCTCGAACACCAGGAGGAGTTTCCGATGTCATCATCTGAAAATGAATCAAGCAGATTATTATGCATCTATTAAGAATATTTATAATTATTTGCAAAATGACATGCATTAATGGTACCTCCGTGAAAGTGCCACTGCGTGCAACTAGATACGGTGTAGATGTAGAAGTTGTCGCAATAGTGGCCTAGAGAACATGCAAGATAATTTAGAAGACAATTATTCATATAAGAATATACTGGTAATGTGTTGGTTATAGTATTTTATTACATATATACCTATGGACTCCACGATGTCGTATGAAAGCCGGGAGAAGGAATGTGCTCACTTCCAACAGTGCTTTGAGTCTGGATTTTGATAATAGTTTTTTTCATAAATTATTTGCTCATTCATTTTTTTAATATAATTTGATCAAAGTAAATGTAATTAACAATAAATATAGATACCTCTCCAAATGCACAGTGTCGCCCCTCACTATCTACTACGAATGTAGAAGGTCCAGCAGTGAACTAATACACAGTACAATAAGTTATCAGATAAAATCATGTATAATAACTTAATGTATTAATTCAATTATTATTTTTGATAAATACCTGTGGAGATTTATTAGTGTAGAAAGTGGTAGGGGGGACATGCTCGGTTCCACTAACACTTTGACCCTACATATACTTCATATACTAGTTTAGTTATTCATTTGGTTATAAATGGAATATATGACCAAAATAAATATAACTGGAATTGCAAATATTTACCTGTGTGTCGATGCCAAATGTTGTGTTCAGGAAGTCACTAGTCATCATACCATCATCATCACCAGCCCTACCATGAGGAGTACCATATGTGCATAAGGACCCACATGACTGGCATAAGTGGCCCCTCGAAGATTTCTCATCCTCCCTCTAGACTAATGGGCTAACAACATCAATGAGAGTTTGGGTGAGGGCATTAATGGTGCCTAGTGTGTCCACCTCCACATGTTCCTTCACTACAGAAGGAACACTAACATGCTCAATATGGGGCTTGCCAAGGGGTGCCCTGGGTGCATTGGGGTCAACATGTGCCCCCGGTCTATTAAATGATGATCCCCCACCTCTACCTTGAGAATCTAAAAAGTCAAAATAATTGGGCACCTCACCAAGGATGAACTCGCAATAGAGTTTCCTCAAAAAATATATGGGAACCTCGTGATTGTTGCAAGGAGGGTTATCAAACACCATCCACCATCTATCCCGAAAGTTATTTTTAATATCTTCATTAATGCACCAGTGAATTGGGAACCTCCTCAATGTAATCCTGACAGTTTCATTTTGCCCAGGCTTTTTGAAGAGTTTACAAATGTCATATTTTGTGATTTTTTTCTTTTTAATGCCCTCATATGACAACTTATCAGCATAATATTGTTTCTGTTCTTCTCTTCTATTATGCTAGATATTCAATTGCCCACTAACTGATCCTATGTGGGTAAGAATCGATTCTAAGGAGGAAGCAAGTGTTGCTCTTCCGGGATTTCTATTTACGGATACTTTTAATCTATTGATTAAATTTTCTAATTCCCTTTTCCCATTTTCTATTTTTTCAAACAAAGTTTGTGATGCTCCAAGAAGAGGTCTTTTGATTGGTGGAGGTTGTGGTAGTGGGTTTTCAATATTTTCTTCTTCTACATGAGGAGGCAGTTGGTTTTCTTCATTAATTGGAGGGTTTGAATGAGGGTTTTCTTCGGGTGCATCATTATTGCCTGTAGTTTAAACAAAATTGTTTTTTTTAAATTCTATTTGCAAATAAAATTACAAATAACAATAAAATGTCAATTGAAAAACAAATAAAAAATTAACATTTACACATAAATAACTCAAGAATCATTAAAAAAAACCTACCTCTTCTGCTTCTTCTTGATCTATGCTGATGAGGAGGCATTGCATACAAATTCATGGGCAAAAAAATGCCTCTTCTAGACCGTGTGCGCGCTAAAGGGCGACCTTGCTGTTGCTAATGGCATTTTGAAGCTCAAAATTGTGAGCTTCAAATGAGTAGTGAGTGGTTTTATAATAAAACCACAAAGGGCGCATGCCAAAAGGGCATGCGCCCTTTTTGGCACACGCCCTTTGCACGCAATGGGGCCAAAAAAACTTTGGCACCTTTTTGGTACCCCATTTTTGTGCACATACCCTATAATATATATATATATATATATATATATATATATATATATATATATATATATATATATATATATATATATATATATATATATATATATATATATATATATATATATATATATATATATATATATATATAGTATAAATATTAGAGAAATTAATATAATACTCAATAGGTATTATATATATATGTGTGTGTGTGTGTGTGTGTGTGTGTGTGTGTGTGTATAATTATAATTGTCATTAGATTAGTTACATATTAATGAATAGACATGCCCCATGAAGGTACATGTCTCTTCTTGGCTCATTCTCAATATAAATGCAAGAGAGTGTTGCATTTGGAAAATACATACAATTAGATAGTGCTATTACATTTGCAATGATCCTAAAACCTTAACAAGTTAGTTAACAAGCATTAGGCCTTGGATCGGGTCCAAATTGATGTTTTGATTAAGTTCAATTGGGAAAGGGCCCGAACACAACAAAAATAACATCAAGTCATATGATATTTTAAAAGGAATTCATGAGAAATGAATTCAACTAGAAAAAAGACCAGAAACTAAAATAACCAGAGACTAGAAACAACACAAAAAACTAAATTGAAGGAAGTTGAACTTTCTTCCACTCCTTGTTGATTTCTTTGAGAGTGTCCAGAAAAAAAAAAAAAAAGTCTTTCTGGGCTAATTCATAGAAACATCTGAACCAAGTCCGTCTTTAGCCATAACATGTCCCTCTTTCGCCAGCTGGGTAGCAATCAACTGAGTCTCCTCACATTTCCTCCTTTTGGTCTTCTTGTACTCTAGCTCTTCCTCTAGGGTGTTAAAAGAAGAGGTTATTTTTTTCCATCATGTGCTTGCTGAACTTGACAACTTCAGCCAATTTCTTGTTTATCTGGCTTTGGTTCACTTTAACGTTATCCAAAGTCCTTATCATTTCCTTTTTTCCTTATCAAAGGGAATAAGGGCTTTAAGCTCTCGAATTTGGTCCTCCATAATGCCCCAATTGTTTAATGTTTTAACCAATTCCTCAACTACTTCCCACATGCTAGTGTCCATATTGGTGTTAGACCAATCTCCAGTTTTAGCTTCAATCTCAACAATGGCTTCCAATCTATTGATTTTCTCTCTTTTCATGTCAGGATAGGTTATCAACTACTTGATAATAGTGTTTTGATAGTTGTATAGAATGCACAGTTTATCAACCTTCTTCATAATTAGAGAATAATTAAGAAGATCATCTGTAGAAGTAGGGTTCCTAGAATGGGGTGAAGAAACATTAGGGATGACTTCAAGGTCATCTTCAAATCCAATCCAAATCGTCTTCCCCTCCAATCCCATTCTATTCCATCCACTCATCAATAAATCAAACAATCCATAAAATAAAAATAAAAACCCAAATTAGTCCAATCAAGTGCAATCAATACTAATCCAATCAATTCAATCTTGTAATCTTGTACATCACTCATTAATCAACCCATCCTCTTGACCCAAATCAACTAATAATCCATTGATCCCAATTTTAATCAAATCATCATCATGGGATGTATCATTCCCAATCCTTTTGATGTGCATTGTTCTTATCATTAACTTTGTCATCCTCAATCAATTATCATCAATCAGTCCATCAATTGGTTTTCAACTTGACTAGGGGCAAAGTTTTGGTTTTCTTTTGGTTTGTTGTGCATGCTTACTTTTTGATTGTATGTGTTAGCATTTTTTGCATTTATCATGGTCTGTGCATCCTATTGTCACAATGGCATCACAATCCTCCATATCATGTTGCATAGACATATGGTTGCATTTGACCTTTTTCATAACGTACTGAACACATTGTCATCTCAATTTCTCATACCTTGGTGAATAGTGTTAATTACAATATCAAACTTAGGTTGCTCACACCATTGCAGCATGACTTTACCTATTCTTTTTTCATTATCACTATCATTTTCACGCTACACTCTCATATGTTTTCAAGAGCACATACATGTTCTCCAAATCCACATGTCCTCTTGAGGGGGCATACCAATCCCTCCTCATCATCCTTCCTCATCCTTTCATGACTGGGGCATCATGATACTGGTCTTATCCCTTTTATCCACTATGTTTTAATCTTCTTTGATCTAACATCACTTCATGATGCTACATCAAAGAGAGGCAAAATGTAGACATCAAAAATTGTCCTAACAATTACCCTTATTCTAGCCAATTAAATAGATATTTATTATTTATTTAACATTCTACCTTTATTTAATTAAAATCTTATTTATCCCCTATCTTTGACTAAATAAATTTACATTTATTTAATTTTAGCCTTTATCCTATCCTTGATTAAATAAATTTACATTTATTTAATCTTATTTTAGCCTATTTCTCATCATCTTAATTCTCCATTTAATTAAGTAAATGACCTAGTTTACTTAATTAATCCATTCTTATCTCACTTGAAATTAAATATTACATTTAATTCTATTTGAGCTCATGGCTCCTAACTCTAACCCTCACCTAACCTCACTCCCCTAACCTAACCCATCCTTCTAACCCAAGTCAACTCACTTTCCCACTAATTAATCATAATCTTTCACCTAATCAATCCCTAATATTTTGCACAATCCTAATCAAGGGATTAGAAAACCCAACTCACATGTGACTCTTACAAGTCACATGTGGCTCTTACACACCCTTACACACTTGTCTCCCACATGTCATTGACATGTCATTTTTCAAATTTTCTCACACGTGTGAGCAACCTTGGTTCTCTCATCCTATTCCACATTTTGACCCATGTCATTGGTATATCATTTTCCAAAGTTTCTCACACATGTGTGAGCAACCTTGGTTCTCCCATCCTCTTGCATCTCTTGACCTTTGTCATTGAGCCATCACCTTCTCAAGTTGCTCACACATGTGTGAGCAACTTTGGCCATCTCACCCTCTTAAACCTTCTTACACGTTGTCATGGACATGTCACTTTCAAAGGTGTCTCACACATGTGTGATAATCTTTCCCCCTTTGAATGGTCAAAACCCTAATCCACATGTCATCTACTTGGCCTCCACTTGGCCTCCACCTCATGTCCACTTCATCAACCCTATGCAATCTTGACTCTCCATCCAAATTTTAATCTCAACCGTCCATTTCCTTCAAATTCTTATAAATTGAGAGCCCTCTTCCTCATTCAATAATCTTTTTTCATGCATTGTCATGATGCAGGATTTGTGAGAAACTACATACCAACTATGACACAACATCCACATTTAGCCATTCTTGAGGTTTGCATTGCATATTTTATGTCGATGTAGATTAAGTTGTTTCTTATTTGTTTTCATCAATATTTTCATGCATGTATTTCTCTTATCATATTTGAGGTTCGCATGAATATGGAGGAATGGGCTTAGTTGCTTAAGTTTAATATTTTTATTACATTTCATGCAATACAGAAAGATAGAGAGATAGAGAGATGATGGAGGGAGAGATAGAGATATAAAGAAATCATAGATAGGGAGATATATGGAAATAAATGTAGATGGAGAGATAATGATAAAGATAAAGATAGGGTTGAAGAGAGATAGAAAGAGTATAAAGGTGGGGACGAGGGATGAAGAGGTGGGGATAGAGATAAAATTAGTTGGATCAAGGAGGGAGAGGCAGGTATAGATAATAGTGAGAGAAAGGAGTGAGAAAGAGATATAGGTAGATAGAGGTAAGAAAAACATTTAAGGGAATGAGGGAGAAAAAGAGGGAGAGGAAGAGATAGAGAGAATGGGATAGGTGAAAATAAGAGAAATAGAGAGGGAAGTTGCGCGCGCGCGTGTGTGTGTGTGAGAGAGAGAGAGAGTAATTTATGTATGCTGTATTTATATCCCAAAGTTACTTATAAAAATGGAACACAAAATTAATGTGAATAATGCCTTAACTAGTTAATAGAATACTAAAGCAAAGAACATCTAGAAGAAATAACATACTCTATATGGAACTTTTGGGTTTATTTATATTATCAAAGATCATTCATATAAATTTATTGTATCCTTATATCTCCTTATTAATTTCTATATTCTATTATCTATGTTCTATCTTATCACATTTCTCTTATCCATTGCATCATGTCTTTCACTATACAAACACATATCTAATGGGATGTGACCCACTACAAATTTATCCTAATCTACACGATGTCTCTTTAGCATGAAGCTCTAAAAACTCTTTTATTGAAGTGCTATGAAATCTTCAGTGATTACTTTTTCTCAACTCATTTCCTATCAATGTCATCTCCTCTTTCAGAATGTTGGCTTTTCCTCAAGCCAATTCTATTGCCTAAGAAAATTATCCTTGTAAATCTCCTAGAGAATAGGAAAAGTGCTATCCCATTGTGTTTTCTCTTGGACCCTTGGTGGATCCATTGGCTCTATACTTTAATTTTTTTGACCAGGTGTTCTGACTACAAAATGGTTTTAGGAATTTGTATTATTTTGGTTAGATTTTGAGATTCTTGAATAATTATAATGATATGGTCTAGATGGACACTAACTACCTCCATCAAATTTCTTTATCTCATTGGTCTTGCAAATGTTAGAGCTATGCAATTAATTTTTCAATGTTTTCTTGGAATTATCCATTTGCATCTTAGAGAGATTTGTATGTGGTATCCTTTTGAAGCACATGCTCTTCAAATTGATCCATCTATGCTTTAATAAAATTTGCCAATATTGGCCATTGCAAGAAAAACTAGTAGATGGTATTTACATCTCCCTAGGTATTCTACAATGTACTACTATGTGCTTGTAGTGTACAGTGTGTTATGACACACTTTTTTCTTTCTCCTTCCATTCTTGTCTTTTGTAGTTTTGCCAAAATCTATTCTTACAATGTCTTCTTCTACAACTAAGTATCATGTAAGACCCCATCTACCAATATCTTAAATTTTATTAGAATAGAGAGGTGTCCTTTTATCTAAGGGAACTTATCCTATACATTCTTCACCAATTTATTTATGTACTATGAGCTATGCAAACATTGCTTAAAAGTTTATTCTTTCATTGTTTGGTGTAAGAGATCCCCTAATTGAAACTTGTCTCAGAGAGAGATACTACTTATATCCACCCAAGATTCCACCAATTGGATTTGTAACAACTATGATGATGTGGTTAGTTGTAGGGTGGGATGCCTCTACTATTCTAAGGTGAACCTACCCAAATAAGAAATGTCTAGGTTATCTTTGATCCTAGATGCATTATGATGTCTCAAACCACATGTACTAACACATGCAAATCCCTTTAATAGTTCATTTATGAGTCCAACATGCTTTTTATGTTTCTCATTTTAGGAGACCCAACTTCCGAATGCCATAACTTTCAATTGAAAAAGAATTTGAAGTGCCACAAAGCTTGTGAAGTGATCTATCAATCTATAACTAGCTACATTAGTCACAACAACTTTCAGGCCAATTTGGACTCTCTAGGGCCTTCAAAATTGACTTTGAAATTGTCAAAAGTAGAAACATCAATATCTTCAAATCTAGGTCCATGATCTTGCAACAAAAATTTCTAGCTTGCTTATCTAGTCAATCTGTAGCTTTGGAAAAAGTTTCATACCAGTGTGTACTCAAATGTAAACTTACTAGATACATATTAACCTTATGTAAATGCATAATGGAGACACCATTTTTCTAGCAGTATTAACAAAATAATATATCTAAATTAACATGTAAAATTAGAAACAATAATGAGAAACTCTAAAAAGTGACTAGGTCGTGTAAGTTTGGATTGATTGACTAAAGTATGAAGGGAATAAATTTCTCTAGATATAATATAGCTTAATCCAATAATATGCATACACATAAGAATAAATCAACTTAGATTATTAAATGATAGTTAGTACTAATAAATTAGGTTAATTTGTTACAACCATTTATAAGGAAAGTAAATAGAATAAATGAGTGCACTTAGCTTTGTGACCAAAGAATATGTCCTAATTACTACTTTGGAATGATGATGATATTTTTTCAAAAAAATTGCTCTTTGTCTATGAAATGCTTCAAATCATGTGTTGGATCTATATTTTATCTCGGATCAAATCCATGGCCACATATTTGTCTTCTATATCTAAATTCAACCTTATGTAATATCAATATCAATCATTCTAAGTCTACATTCCCCATCAAGAAAGTATCAAAATCCTCCCTTTCTCAAGACAAACCGATAAAGATGCCACTACAACCTCCTTGTCTAGACATCAACATTTTACTATTGATGATGTGAAATATAGAGTGCAAAGAAAGAACCCACAATTATATAGACACTAAAACAACCAAAGGATGTCATTAGGGTTGTTGTCCATAGATACTACTTGTCAAATGCAAAAATGTCCCAATTTTATACAAAGTATAAGTAAAATTCGAAGAAAAAATAATGCAAATTTATGAACAAAGAACCATAAACTTTTTTAATTCCTCAAATCAAAATGAACTTTGTAATCTCCTATTACTTGTGTTATTATTATTATTTCTAATAAAAATCTACTTTATTTAAATAAATATTTATATATCTTGGCATATTCTAAATGAATGTTTGTATAGGAGTAAACCACAATTCAATTCAATTCATGGGTTCAGACGTCTGTTTTCTTCTTTTTAAAAGATTGCATCGGATCTTCCTTAAAAACTATTTTTAGTTGATTTTAAAAATTCTTCCATTAACTTATTCCTTAAAACTAGCAACCAAGAGCATCACAAAAAATAAATTCATGAAATTAGCTGCTGCTTTGTTGGACCCACCAGAACATGCCAATTGCATGTATGCGAGGCAGCTTCCGATCTGGCAGTATCCCCCTCAAAAGATGCCTATGAAATATACAAACATACAATTACGTGGCACCTACTCAGCATAAGAGAGATTACTGGTTCCCTAACAAGTTCCTAATAAACCACCATTTTCCTTATAATTCTGTCTTAGTCCAGGAATATTCTGATGACATGGCAATCCAATCCCCTGGATTGCCCTTCCTGCTTAAATTTCGTTGTCAAATTCTTTCTAAATGTTAGACACACCTGTCAAGGCATTATAAGCTAAAACCCTGAATATTAAAAGGCTTATGTGATCCCTAGCCTCATGTTAGCACCATGTGTGGTTTTTGTAGTTTTTTAAACAAAATGCCAAACCTTCCCTTCCAAAGATTTCTTATATATGAAGAAAGAATCAGATCAGTGGAAGCAAGCATAGAACAAGGGGTGTAAAATGGGTTCTTTAGAGAGCTTAAAACCTGTTGCAGCAATGGTGGGGTTGAACATTGGATATGCAATTATGAACATCATGAGTAGATCTGCTTTAACTGGTGGGATGAGTTCTTATGTGTTTGTAGCTTACAGGCAACAAATTGCTGCTATAGCTCTCACCCCATTTGCATTTTTCCTTGAAAGGTAAATTTCATCAATCATGTTCTTGTGAAAAAATTTGAATTTGATTGCTTTTTCTGCATGATGAAGTTATATACTCAATTAGTTTTGGTTTGCAGGAAGGAGAGACCTCCTCTGACTCTTCCTGTTTTCTGCCGGATTTTTATGCTTTCATTTATTGGGTAAGGAGCTCTTTTTATGGAAATTTAATAATCGTCCAATGAATGAACGTAGGAATTTTAATGAAGACATCAAATTAATCCGTTTTCAAATTCTTTTTTAGTTCTAATTTTGATTAAAAAATACTAATTCTTCTGTTATAAATTTTGATTTAAGAAACTCATCTTGCAGTTTTGTGAATCTTGCTTCTTCAAAAAGTTCATTTATGCTGTCTACCTTTTAAGTTGTTTTCAAATTGACTACGGCTGCACACTCTTTGATGAAATGTGATTCAGTTTCCACCATCCCACAAATGCATGTCCTCTCATCCAGATTCTCTTTGGATGCCGTCCACCATCCATTGACCTGTTTTATATCTCAAATATTAAAAGCTAATCCTCAATTGTACAATTAAAATTTTAGCCTGTCCCTTAATTGAGGTCATAATTGATTATTTAGAGAAGCTATTCTGGGTCGCTTATTTAATCACCTCTTTCTTTCTCTGTAAGGAATTTTCTCATGAAAAACTTGTTGATAACTAAGGTGATTAATGATTATAGAGGTTCTCATTGTTGGGGTTGTTTGTACAGGGTCTTAATGAATCAGATGTTTTATTTCAAAGGCTTGTACCTTGCTTCTTCAACATTGGCTGGTGCGATGGGAAATTTGGTACCTGCTCTGACTTTTCTGATAGCTATCATTCTTGGGTAATGTTCTGATCAAAATTTTAGAATAGAATTGAATTTTTATATAATAGAGTTAATTTTCTACAGTTCATAAATAAGAGTGTTAAGGTTTTTGAGTTAAATTAAATGTATGCTTATTTGATCGATGTTTGAAATCATATTCAGTGATTCATCAATCACTCTTCTTTCTGATAATGAATCAGTGGTTGTAATTCAAAACATGATCAAATAAACCTACACAGTTTTAAGCCAAAAGAAATTAGCACTTTGCATACAACAAATAAAGAGAGCTGAATATGGAGATGTTTATATATGCATTTTTAAAACTTTTTCAGATTGGAGAAGGTGAACATGAGATCTATACGAGGTGAAGCAAAATTCTTAGGTACGTTAATATGTGTGATTGGAGCATTGGTTATGACACTGTACAAGGGTCCATTAATAGAAAAGCACTGGCCTAGGAGCTTGCATGTTGGTGGAAAACATTTTGTAATACAAAATTGGCAGATGGGTTGTCTTTACCTTTTTGGAAGTTGTGTATGTTGGTCTACCTGGATTATAATGCAGGTGATATAAACAAGTTTTTTCAAACAATCTTCTGTTTTCTACAAGTTTCTTGTCATAAAAATCTAAGAGTGCGAATTCAAATTGTACAAATTGCAATGCAGGTTTCAACAATAAAAAAATACCCAGCTCAGTTATCCCTCTCTGCTTTGCTTTGCATCTTTGGGGCAGTGCAGAGTACTGTAGTAGCTTCTATTGTTACTCCAGATTTGAAGACTTGGACTATAGGAAGTAACATTGAACTTCTTTCTGTCCTATTTTCAGTAAGTATCTAGACATTCACAAAGCTTTTTTTCCTTGCATGTCTTACACTTTCAAAGTTTCATCCTGACTAACCATTCTGATACCCTGAAAATGTCAGGGAATTGTGTGTTCAGGGATTGCATTTTGTGTTCAGACATGGTGTATTTCCAAAAGGGGCCCTGTGTTTGTGGCAATGTTCAGTCCATTGTCGACAGTGATTGTGGCAGCCATGGCTACCATTATTCTTCATGAGCAAGTTCATGCAGGAAGGTTAGCTTGTGACAAATCTCTGCCTTTTCATACAATTCGTGCAAAGATCTATTATTAAGAAATAAATCTTGTTTGTTCAATAGTTTCAAATACCATGAATATGCTACTAATTCTTCTTAAAATACAGTGTGGGTGGTGCAATTTTAATTGTTGGAGGCCTGTATGGTGTACTCTGGGGCAAATCAAAAGACATTGAATTAAATGAGGACCAGTTAAGCTCAATGGGGGTAGCAAAAGGCTTATCAGACTCAATCCAAGGCACAAAATCTCCAGACTTGAGTATTGATATCACAGAGCCTTTGTTAGCAAAGGAAGCCTCCAAGCAAAGGATCTGATGCTTAGAAGGGATGGAAAGTAGACCTGATTTTTTCAAGCTTTGGGGTAAGTTGGATTTAAGGAAGTCCACCTCGAGACAATGCTTTTTACCCAGCTCCAATCAATAATTCCATATACAAGTGCTAAGTTGTCCAGAGAAGGACTAGGATTAATTGAAAGCCCTTCTATCCTTAAGACATTGAGTTACCAATTTTGCACAAACTGTATGGTAGCGAGCTGCTGAAGGAAGGTAGATCAAATTACTCTAGTAGCAATATGTGCTCGTTTTGCCTTCTCTTGACTGTATTTTCTGAAGAGTGGGATCTCTCTTCAGCGATCTATTTGTCCATGCTTTCTTTAACATAAATTTTGAGAATCAAAAAAATAACTTTTTTCAGTGGAAACATTTCAGCATATATAGATGTTGGTATTTCTGTTTTTATATAGTGGATTACAACGATTTGAATAAGCATACATCTAAGTTACAAACCTTCTTCGATCACTCAAAAAAAAATCCAATCCATCAAATTCATCCAAATCAAACCTGACACAAATCTACCTCTAAAAAATTTTGAACCTCAATAAATAAATTTATATCACATATTATAAAAAACATAATAAAATTCATACCTCTGACCAAGATATAATTAGTCTAAAAGATGGGCTGGGTATTATCAGTCTAAAATGTCAATCATACTAATATGATATCTTTTCCAAGGTCTTAACACTGACCAAACACCTGACCTCAATGGGGTCAGTGGGGAAGGGGCTGGCTTGGATTCTCTGACATCATTAGGGTTAAGCAGACAAGTCTATGATTCAGCTTGGTCAGTGGTGAAAGCTTAGCTACAAAATTTTAATCAAGGACTTAAATTAGTGACAGATTTATTTTGCAGTTTAAACAATTTAATAATTATTACATGTAAAGTGTGATGTTTGATAGAGCTTGCAGTAGAGTTATAAGTTAGAATGGTAAAGTTATAAATCATAATGATTATGATAATTTTTCAGATTTGTAAGAAAATGACTATGATGATTTTTCAATTGGGTAGATGTCAAATTATTTTAACTGGAATTCAAATTATTTATTCAACAAAAGTATATTGAATTCATTCAATCATTTTATTAATCAATTAATTTTAAATTAGTTGACTAAAATTTGACAACAAACATATTAATATTGTAAACTAAAAACAAGTTCTTAGGACATGTTCACATGCCACTGATTAGCTTATTTTAGCTAGCAGTGGCTGTTGAACTTTTTTAGGTGATATTTGTGAAGCTGGTGGCCCTATGAATATGTATTTAAGCAGAAAACTTGAAATTTGAACTAATTAATTTAATAATAATTTGTACACTGGAAAAATAGAAATAAAATCTTAAAAAAAGGGAGGGAAAAATATTTGTGGAGCCACTTTGTGTTTTTGACAATATGCATACAAAATGTACTTAAACAGCCACATAGGAACATGGAGTTAGATAAATAAAAATCTATATTAAATTCACTTTCATTTTTTCTTAGATCCACTCACTAGTCTCAAATCACTTAAATCTCATGTTTAATTTTTTTTATTATATACATCTAGGAAATTATCTTGATATAGATGAAGGATTTGCTAAGCTCTAAACATAATAAATTGAGTACTCAATATAGAAGATAGAGCTCACTCAATACGAGAAACATAAGTGCACCAAGATGTCTTAATATCATATATAAAAATAAAATAAACTCCTTATACAAGAAATCATTCTATATCTTATATCTCTAAAAGATCTCATGCTCAACACATATCCTTACAATGATATTCGCGTTCTTAATATAGATCTCCTCACATCCTAATGAAGGGGTAATCCCAATAAACCTTTCATCACTTGATACTATTAAACTTCAAATTGAATGCCTAAAATCTGACCACAAATATATTGTTATTCCAAATAAAAAATGGATCTCCTTTGCTAAATCAAAAAAATCCATATTAAATACACCCATTTAAAAATTCTAGATTTGCCATTTTTTAGAATATGATTTTTCTTTCAACTAAAAAGATTTAGAATGTTTTATTTTAAATGCACCCTCCAATCTCAAAGTACATATTCTAATGTTTAATATACTTAAAAAAATGGTCTCGAGATAAATTAAGGAACTTAAGCTCTAGACATGATAATTGCAATATCATTGTAGAAGATAGATCTCATTAAATACAAGAGATGTTTGTGGACCCAAATGTCCTCATATCATTTAAAAATATAATAAACTTTTGATATATCCTTACAATAATATCCACCCCCTTTATGTAGAAATACTAATATTTTAATGCAGAGGTAATCCTAATGAAATCCAATAGATAGGCTCGAAGAAAATGCTATCCATATGCCTACAAAAGCACTCATAGTTATACAAAAGCATTTATGCATTCATTTGATGATAAGGTAAACAAATATGCTTACACTCATGCATAAGTCTTATCTTTCTAAGTGAAGACAAGCATAAGTCAAAACACAAGTCCATGAACTCTTTCATAAACAATCCAATTAAAAATAATTCAAGATATTTCTACACAATTTTTCTAGAAATCAATATAGCATTATCAACTAACTTTTGTGATTCTATGCTTGTCTATTTATCTAAATTTGAATGCATCGTACCATATTTATTCTAGATTTATATCCATACAACATTTGTAAAAGTTACTTCACACAACACAACTTTCCTTTACTACAAAACAATACTAATCCAAATTAAATAATTTGGAGGAAGGTGTAATTTTCTACACTTATGAATCTCAATATTTCCATTAATTTAAAAGTTAGAGGAGATTTCACTCCCTTCAATTTCTCTAAGTGGTAGAATAAATTAATTTGTTATATGTTTGAACAAATATCATGATATAGTGATGTGAAAGAAATAGCTTAGAAATGTGATTTTTTCTAAAATTTGGCTTAACCTTTATTTTTAAATTATTATTATGTATTATGGGATTGCTAAACATGAGGCTTTCCTTAAACCTTTCCTACAAAATATATTGTTTCCTATAATTAAGCCCTATTATTAAGGAATCTCTCCTACAAAATAGGTTTTTCCCAAAAAAATACTCAATTCTTTAGAATAGATTCACACTTTGATGAAGAAATTTGCTTAAATTACTCCATTCCCAAAGTGAACAATATTTTATTTTCATTATAATAATGCTTTCCAAACCTATAATAATCTCAAATAATTAAACATTATTTTCTTAATTATCAAGTAAACTTATTTATTTAATTAAAAATAAATAAATAAATTTTAAACTTATATGTTAATGAAAAGAAATTTATTATTATTTTTTTATCGATAAAAGGCTAAAGCTAAAATATATTAATATATATAAAGTTCAGAGAATAACGTAAAGTCTCGTAAGAGATAAAACAAGTTTGCATAATTCTGGAGAATTCACTCCCAAAGGCCTGAGAAAGTAGGTCTAACAGTATCTAAATCTACATTTTGGTTTCAACTGTTAAATTTCAAAATAAAAAAATCCAAAAAGAGAGAAAAAGAGGGGAAATTAGTCTCCCATGGTTTATCTTCAGATTCTTCTTCTTGAGCTACCTCCTTGCTTGTCCTCTTGCTCTCCCATTTCCCTCACTAGCATTTGCATTTCTGCTCTACATCTTTCTCTTCTACTCATCCTATCCTAAATTTTATTGTTGCCTCCTATCCACCCCTGGGTTGTTTTCTTTCACAGACCTTCCTTCTTCTTTATGCAGTGTCTACATTAGAGTTTGTTTCTCTCTCCAAGTGGGTAGTCAACAAGTTCCTTCTGGCCTAAATTATTCCATTTTCTTGGGGAGACCGCATGCCTACATGCTCTACACACCAATCTAGATGTCATGGTTCTATTTCTAATGGTGAAGGCCCTTGGCCATCTCTTCTCCACCACTTTATTCAACTCTAAACTTTTTACGTGCCACGTCAATACATTATTTCTATCTCCTCACATTTCATATTTAGCATTGTTGAATTTACGCGCAATTTCTCACTCACATCCAATTTCTTTGAAATATCGAAAGAAAGGAGGCACATTAATAATTGGCACCATGCATTTCATCCTCCTCCTCCTATTAATCAACAATAATGGCTCATGGTGCAGTCCACCTACTCTACCAGTCAAATGTGACAACACTGGTTGCACAATAAGCAACGCCTACGGAATATTCCCCGACTGATCCACATGCAAAGCTGCAACAACCATTTTTCCTTTGTCGGAAGAAGAGCTGCTAGAGGCAGTGGCAACGGGCAATAGGAAAAATCAAAAGATGTGGGTGGTCACACAGTGGTCGCATTCCATTCCCAAATTGGTGTGTCTGGGCGGAGAAGATGGGCTAATCATAAGCACCCAGGAGTTGAACCGGGTGGTCTAATTAGGCATCAAAGTGTAACTAATAGGTCTAATTGGGTCTAACTAGGTCCTAATAGGTCATATTGGTCTAATTAGATACTAATAGACCTTTAATTTGGCCACCACTTCATTCAACTCTAAACCTTTTTTGTGCCACATCAATACATTCTTTCTATCTTCGCAAATCACATATTTAGCATTGTTGAATTCATGCACAATTTATCACTCATGTCTAATTTATTTGAAATATCAAAAGAAAATATGCACATTAATAATTGGTTTCATGCATTTCATCCTCCTCCTCCTCCTGTTAATCAACAGTAATGGTGCATGGTGCAGTCCACCTGCTTCGCCAATCAAATGCAACAACACCAGTTGCACAGTGAAAAATGCCTACAGAATATTCCTTGACTGATCCACATGTAGAGTCGCAACAGTTGTTTTCCCTTTGTCAGAAGAAGAGTTGATGGAGGTAGTGGCAACGGGCAGCAGGAAAAATCAAAAGATGCAGGTGGTCACATGGTGGTCGCATTCCATTCCCAAATTGGTGTGTCCCAGTGGAAAAGAGGGGCTAATCATAAGCACCCATGAGCTGAATCGAGTGGTCTAATTAGGCATCATAGTGTAACTAATTGGTCCTAATAGGTCTAATTGGGTCTAATTAGGTCCTAATAGGTCATATTAGTCTAATTAGGTCCTAATAGACCTTTAATTTGGTCTACTTAGGTCATAGTCTAGGTCTAATTATGCTTAAGGGGTCATATTATTCATATGATGTCTAACTGGTCTAGAATTAGGTCTAATTAGGTCCTAATAGGTCATATTAGGTCTAATTGGGTCATATTGGGTCCTATTAGGTCCTAATAGGTTCATATGATGTCTAATTGGTCTAACTAGGTCTAATTAGGCATCAAAGTGTAACTAGTTGGTCCTAATAGGTCCAATTAGGTCTAATTAGATCTAATTAGGTCCAATTAGGTCTAACTATGTCCTAATAGGTCTAAATAGGTCCTAATAGGTTCATATGATGTCTAATTGGTCTAACTAGGTCTAAATAGGCATCAAAGTGTAACCAATTGGTCCTACTAGGTCTAATTGGGTCTAATTAAGTCCTAATAGGTCACATTAGGTTTAATTGGGTCTAATTAGGTCATTTTGGGATCTAGTTAGGTCATAAATTAGGTCTAATTAGGTCATTTTAAGTATAATTAGGACTAATTAGGCATCAAAGTGTAACTAATTGGTCCTAATAGGTCATATTGGTCTAATTAGGTACTATTAGACCTCTAATTTGGTCTAATTAGGCCATAATCCAGGTCTAATTATGCTTAAGGGGTCATATTGTTCATATGATGTCTAATTGGTCTAATTACATCTAAGTAGGTCCTAATAGGTCTGAATAGGTCATATTAGGTCTAACTGGGTCATTTTAGGTCTAATTAGGTCATTTTGGGATCTAGTTAGGTCATTTTAGGTCTAATTGGGACTAATCAGGCATCAAAGTATAACTAATTGGTCCTTATAGGTCATATTGGGTCTAATTGGGTCTAAATAGGTCATTTTGGGATCTAATCTAAGGTTAAACTAGGTCTAATTGGTCCTAATAGGTCCTAATAGGTCTAATTGGTCCTAATAGGTCCTAATAGGTCTAATAGGTCCTAATAGGTTTAATTGGTCCTAATTGGTCCTAATAGGTCATATTAGATCAAATTAGGTCTAATAGGTCATATTAGGTCAAATTAGATCTAATTGGTCCTAATTGGTCCTAATAGGTCAGGTAATAGGTCTAATTGGTCCTCTTTATCAAATTAATCTTATTAAGTCTAATTAGGTCTTCTTTATCAAATTAGGTCTAATTAGGTATTGCAATATCATACTTTCATGTTTCAATAAGATGAGTCCTAACCATCAACTTAAAATATCTAGAGAGAGAGACATACCTCATTTCCTATGATAATGTATTTCATGTGCTTCTTCATGTAGTCTTTATTCAATCTCTTTTGAATAATGTCATGTACTCTTGTTTAGCCTTCTCTTTTTATTTCCCATCACTTTGCAAAATTGTTCCACCAAATTTTGACAACATTAAAAAAAATACAATTTCAAAAGTCTTCCTTATCCAAAATGTGAATTATTTTACAACTTTCGAATTAATGAGATGAGAAAAACATATATTTATTTATATGTAATCGTTACTCACCCGAAACGACACCAAATAGGCCAACATGAGTTTCTATCGAAAGTGACTTAGTTAAGGGTTAAATTGACCCTAAATCAGCAAAGTACTTTCTATCGAAACTAAAAAAATTGATTGAAAGTCCCTGATTAGGGGCAGTTTGCAAAGTTTGCATAAATTCTAAAATGTCATGACTTTGGGGCTCAATCATAGGGATCAAATGAAATAATAAGGAGACATCCTTTTGCATAGCACAAGTACTCTGAACGAGCTTTCTAACGATTATAGATTTGACATTTTTGAATTTATTATGTATATGGTTTTTGTCGTTAATCGAATGTAGGTTTTTTATCAAATATAAACCTCTGAGTTTGACATTCAATGAAAAATAGAGAAAAGATAAAAGAAAATTTGAAAAATAATAGTGCCCTTCGTCTTCAAGTCTAATTTCTATCAAAAAAATTGAAATTAGATAAATATACAAGTTATAAGCTACGTAGTTAAGGTGTGTCAAAATTACGGTTTAGTCAACTTCAAACATTAAAAAACATATGCAATAATCATGATAATGTCGTCAAACAAATTGCATGCCCTTCATATGGATGTTACGAAACTAAATTCAAAAGAATCACATTCATATCTATTTTAGAAAAAAAAGTTATGCTCAATGAAAATAATGTAACTCTTTGAAAATGACATTTTCAGCAACATACCAATTTTCGTGGGACAAAAAAAAATTTATTCAAATCAATTATATATATATATATATATATATATATATATATATATATATATATATATATATATATATATATATATATATATATATATATATATATATATATATATATATATATATATATATATATAATCTAGACAAAAAATCCTAAAAGACTCTAATTTAATTCATCCTCCGATTTCAAACGGTTCAACAACAATATGCATCTGAATCTGAAAGTTTTTTTCAAAATGTAGAGTTCAGTGTCCATTCAAGCAATAAAAATGTAAACCACTATTGTGGGTTCACCCTCATGCATAAGGGAATGAGAGAAAAGATGGATCTAATGAAATTACAAGATTTGAAAGAGATATGCAATTCAATTTAACCAAAATAGTAATTTATTTAATGAAAAACACATCTAACTATCAAATCCTAAGATCTAATGTAAAGCATGCAAAAGTGGATATAGATCTAACTATCAAAATGAAATGTAGTTAATGCATACAATATAGGGAATATATGATGTAGATATTTACTACTACAATGCATACAAATGAGATCATGCAAAGAGTATCTAACCACAAAATCAAAAGTATGTAAGAGGAACCTATATATCTAGATACATACAATGTAATAAAGATATGATCTAATATAATGCATACAAGGAGATCTAGACACCAAATCATATTAGAAGTGTTATAAGTCAAAAGAGGAATGTTATGAGTGGGGTTCATCAAAGTGTATAATGGGTGAACCTATAAGAACATAGAGGGAATCTAACGTCAAAATAAAAAGAGAAATGTTATGAGTTGGGTTCACCAAAATGTATAATAGATGAACCTATAAGAACAAAAAGAGAATCTAACACCAAAATCAAAAGAGGAATTTTATGAGTCGGGTTCACCAAAATGTATAATGGGAAAAGGGAAGTTGTGCAAAAGATAGGTAAATCACCTCCCTTTTCAAGCAATTACACATTCAGAAGGAATATGCCCTACTAGGTTCAAGAGGAGACTCAAATGCGAAGTGGGACAATGGATTCCTTCCTAAAATATGTGATTGATGAAATGGAAATGATATGCTAATGTGATTAAAGTTATTTAATAGACAAGATACAAAAAACCATAAATAATAGATAGAAACACACTGATATTGAGCAGAAAAGTATAGATCTAGAAAGTAGAGCTAAGGACTGACCTGTAGGTAAATTTTGAGCTGAAAGTGGTAGGGGCGGGCTGAAATTCAGCCTATACCTAGGTATGAATTTATAATGGGGTTTTGTACCTGGCAATTTTGGTTGATATTGTTTGAGGACTTCTTATTGTACCCAATCTATCTGATCCTGATCTGTTGGCTCCATAACCTATTCTTGCACATAGAAAAAATGGGGAAAAGGTTATCTAAAGGGGTTTGCCTTGGTCAAACCCCTGTTTAGGAATCAACCTTGAAAATGAAAATAAATTCCATAAAGGAAAGTATGTAAAAAGGAAAATAGTATATCTACCTTGCATAAACTCTCATGGACAAATGTAGAAATCGCTCCACCCATGAAGATGCTTGAATTTTCTTGGAATCCAAAGAGTCTAACTTGGAATATGATATAGAATCAAGGATTCCCTCACAAATGCATGAATCTATGAATGCCACTCTTAGATCTTGAATGTTGATATCACTAGTACATTTGAGACCTTTTTTCGACGGTCGAACGTCTGAATTTAGACAGTAAACTATTGATTAAGCGACACCATCTAGCGTCGTAGTTTTGCAGTCTGAAAAACTGACGGTCCTGTTAGGCATCGTAATTAAGACAACCTTGGTCATCATAAAAAGAGGGTGCCAACATAGCAAACCTTGCATTGGACCTATTTGTGGTCGTCGACATTGGGACACCTACCCATCGTAAAAAATAACAAATGACGGCGACCCGTCAGAATCTTCCAACGGGTAGCCGTCGTTTGTAACATGTTCACCGATGAAATGCTTTTAATGCAACGGATATCCATTGGAAGTTTATGACGCATATCCATCGTTTGTTGTTTTTAATGATGACTATGTTGTACATGTGACAGACATGCGTTGGACATTTACAATGCATATCTGTCGTTTATGGTTGTTTTTCAAAAGTGATGTTGTTAATGTGATAGATAGATGTCAGATGTTTGCGACGGATAATCATCGTTGTTGTGAGGCTGTTGTAGTTACGATGATAATTAGTTTTTTAATATATATATATATATATATTTGTTGACCGAGTTGGTATCGATTTAGAATGGTGTTCTTGCAGATCTGGTTCCTTCTCGTGATTTGGTTATGGATCATTTGGAGATAAATTTGCAGTAGATTCGGTAGCGGCTCATGGATTATTGAGTCGAGTCTAGAGACTTGGATTTGGAATGGATCCTACCGAATCAAGACTTGTGACAGCGACTGCTCTAGCACAATTTAGAGATAACTTTATAGTAGATTTGGTAGCGACTCATGGATTATTGAGTCGAGTCTAGAGACTTGGATTTGGAATGGATCCTATCGAATCAAGACTTGTGACAATGACTACTCTAGCACAAGAAGCTAGTGCGGCGATCAAAGATGCATTCTTCCTGATGTGTTCATGGGATATATATGCGGACCTGATTGCATTCGAATCTGATTCGAGTGAATTCTTAACTTCTTTGCTCCAAATTTGATGTGCGGATTCGTGGTGAGGTCTATGGTGTTTCTTTGCGACTAGGTTCTTAATAGAGATTTGTTGATTTGGTAGCCATTGAGATGGATCGATATATATTTTTCGTACGTGGATTGAGATCTTAAATTATTGAGCTTCTCTTTGTTTCGAGAATAGTTTAACATTCTCTACTTAACAAGGTCAACCATGTGAAGGTGGAAGCTCATCTGACCCCTCCTAGGAGCCTCTTATGACCCTTTACAACATTTTAAGATATCTATGATGTATTCTTAGGGATCGTAAAGGGTCGTAAAGGGTCCTGGGACACAACAGCTGAGAAACATAAATGTATGCATCATGGTCACAATTTTTTGGAAACACAACATAATTAAGTGGTATACCCAGATGATGCAACACAACTACTCCTCTAGTTCCATGTCTACACTTCATAAAAAAACCCAAAGATAAAAAATAAATTTAGAGAGCACAAAAGAGCGATAACGATCGAAATAATATAGGGACTTGTATTACTTTGGTCATTCTCACTCTCCTCCGCTCTCTAAATTTATTTTTTATCTATGGATTTTGTTTACCGCAGTGTAAACTTGGAACCAGAGGAGTGATATATAGTTGTGTCTCCAAAAAATTATGATTATGATGCCTAGATTTATGTTTGTCAGCTGTTGTGATATCTACATTTATGTTTCTCATTTGTCATGTTTATGTGCATGTTCTTTATGTGTATCTACTAGAAATTCTAAAAAAAAAATTAGTATCTATAATAGCCCTATGTTAACCACATTTATGCATATGGTCCCAACAAAGTAGTGCACAAACTACACAAAGAAGGCATCGCATAAATATGATTTATGCTTTCGCCATTGAAGCAATCTTGGTGGCACTAGTTGCCTCTCAAACCTTGCACAAGTTGCACTCATTTCCTACATCAGGTATAGATGTAGATGGGGTAGATGTAAATGTGGTTTGATCGACCCATTGAAAGTATTGACATCTAGTATTTCCCTGACAATACCAAATGTACATCAGTTCTTCATAAAATGATTAGCTGTCACATTATTTTTAAACATAAAATATAATTACGTATCCAAACCTTTTTCCTATTTGGGCAAACCCAAAATTGACGCCCAGGATTACTTTTTGTGCATGACATCTTCAACATACATGGGCCAACACCACATTGACACATAGGCACATCGACCAAAATCATCGACGCTATTTCGACAAATATTGCATTATCACAAATATTGCATTGTCATTATTTTGTTCATTCATACTAATTATAATTACAATAAAAAGAACATACTAATGTAGACTTGCACATTTTTTGGCTAAGTCGAAGTCTTTGGTTTAAATCACTAGACACTCAAAACAAAATGACAAACCAAGGACAACCATGCAATTGTAAAGAAAGGTAATTTTCTTAATCATGTCACTAATTTGTGCATGTCTAAATACTGGTGTCTTTCAAGTGATTTGATTCTATTCATGCCCACTACAAATGAGAATAGTCTTAACTAGTGAGGTTGTTTAAGAATATAGAGATTAAATACAATCTTTTAGAATGAAATTTCTCTTAACAAAAGATCAAAGATATATAAGTAGGACATATAAAACAAGGTGAATAAGAGTAGTACATATAAAACAATCATTAAAACATGCCAAATATCTGGCATAATTGTACATTTCATTCATGTCATTGATATTCTTCTTCATCCATCTCATCATTAAGATCATCGTCGTCGACGACATCACCACCACTATTATCATTATTGTCATCATCACCATCAGCATCATCATCATCGTCATCCTCATCATCATCCTCATCAGTAGCAGCATCATTGTTGTCTTCTTCTTCATATTCTTCTTCGACTAGCCCTCGATCGTGATCTAGTTCTACATCATCTTCCACTTCTTCATCTTCCTCAGTATCTTCTTCCATCGCATTATACTTTATCAGTCTTCCTCTTGGATCATGTCTAACAACAAATGACCAACCTGGTTTATGTGGAACCTCTGAGTAAAATACCTGCTCACATTGGCTTGGAAGAACATAGGGCTCTTCTCCAACTGGCTCAAACAACCTTGTATTAATCATTGGAAATCCATTGTCATGTTCAATAACAGTTCTATCAGGATCATTTTTATTGATTCATAGTCTATATCATTTCACAATGAAGAGAACTAATTTGAAGGAATCGAATTCGCAGTCAAGTATATCAACCAAAGTACCATAGTATCAATTTTGTGATTCTCGAGGATGTAAGTCATTTCTAGATGAAATATTAGTCACCTAGAACACTACACTTATTCCAGAATCACAAGTTCTCTTCATGTCATCCAAATTTTTGATGCAAAATTTATAACCATTGCAAAACATAGCCTTGTGGTGTTTCACCTGCAATAATGTCAAACATGTATAAATTATTGCATCACGAGTTGAAAAACATACAATTGATTAATTAACTAATTTATAAGTACCGAGTGATCTCTTAAACCATATGCTAAATCTATTTCCTTATGTGTAACATTGGGATCTCCATTGCGATGAGCTTGTATAACCAATGAAGACACTGATTCCCATGTTAATCTATGACCATCATGTTGACATCATTCAATCCATGTCATCATCCAATTTTGATTGTTTGCAATAAACAAATGTATTGCATCTCACTCTTTAGCAGCTGTACAAAAGTAAATAGATGACTTACAATAGATTTATTTTGAAGATTAAGAATTAATTTACTACAATAACATCTCATAATTTATTACCTTTTAGTTTCATAAATCTACCTTTTCCCACCAAGTACTCCCCTTCAAATTTTTTAATTGAGTTGAGATCCCAAATGCAATCTATATGGGTCTTTTTTGCAAGATTAGGAAGATATTGAGTAACATACACCATCATCTGGTATACCATATATCCCTCAACCATAGAACCCTCGGGACATGCTCTTTTCGTACCAAACCCTTCAAAAATTTTAAGTGTCTCTCAACCATCCACATTGACCTAGCATGTACAGGTCCACACAATTCAATCTCCTCAACTTGGTGTATGAGGTAGTGTTCTTGTGCATTGAAAAAAGCTGGAGGTAAACACTTTTGCATTTCACACATTAATCAACAAATTCTTTTCTTCCAATATTTTATATCTTCTTTATGGATTTCTTTAGATGACAACCACCTACAAGGGATTCAAGACATAAATATATAAATATGAGAATTTACAATATATTACTTGTTTGATATTATTGTTTGATATATTGAACAAATATCACTGCTTACCTCATGTATTTTCCAAGATCATATATCACTTGTTTGATATTATTGTCGAAGTTCTCTAGGAGAGATAGGGGTAGCAAATACTGCAACAATTGTCAACTAATCATTTCATACAATGAAAATTGAATGCAATTACACAAATATATTATAAATACAAAATACTATGACTTACCTTGATGAAGGTATGCCAATCATGCGTTTTCATCCCTGACCCAAAATCATTTTTCTTTGATATGAGATTGCTTATATCCATAGAAAATCCTATAGGAAATCAAATTTTTTAGATCACTTATTTTATGGCATTACTTTGTTGCTCTGTTAATAACCAAGGAAGAGCACTTGCATTAATCTGGTCTCCATTTCTATTTGATTCAATGATATTTTTCATTGCATGATTGGAATCATGAATGTCACTACAAATTTTGCCAAGTTTTTATTTGTCACGCCTTCCGTCCAATATTTTCCATAGGTTCTCTATTACATTCTTTCCAATATGCATAGTATTAAACAAATGCACAATTTGTAGATGCTCATAGTAGGGGTAGCCTAATAAATTCTCTGGGATAACATTTTAGTCCCTTTGAAAGTTAGTCGGTGATGCCTTCACAACCTTCAAGATCATCAACTACATAATTAGCCAACAAAACACAATCAAAATATATAATTTTCAAACATCGACCATTATGTGGAATGATATTACCTTGAATTCTATTATATTCTAACTTCCATAGGTGAGGTGTCATTCTTCGGGGCTTTGATGTAGTCTCTTCTTTCCCATTGAAAAGATGACTTTCTGCACTTCGATACTTATGATTTATTTTATTGTAGTTGATTGTATTCTTTTGGGTCTGATCTATTGTAGTTGTTTCTTTTTTCTTTGAGTCATTGTTTACAATTACTTTTGATGCAATATTTGTGTGAAGAACAAGAACAAAATGGTGAACAAGTGTATTTGACAAAGATAAACATGACACATTTTGTTGGGCTGATTGGGTTGGCCTGGTACCATTTACATGGCTTGGCCAGATATTAAGCAATGAGCTCATGAAAAATGTCAGTATTAAACATTGAGCTCATGAACAATGTATGATGCCCTAGCTTGCATCCCACGAGCCATCAAGACATTTCCTCATGAAATGATCATAAACAGGGAGTACCACATAGTGAATATCAACACTAAAATAAATAAAGAGAGATCAAACACTTCACACAATGCCTTGAAGGTAATAGAAATGATGCACTGGCTCTCAAAGCTTGCAGGTCATTAAGCATTCCAAATGAAAAGATGTAAATAATGTCAATATTAAACAGTGAGTTCATGAACAATGTATCATGCCTTAGCTTACAGCAGCCCACGAGCCACCAAGACATTTCCTCATGAAATGATCATAAACGGGGAGTACCATAGTGTATTAGTTTATTATTGATGTCCCTATTTGATCTAATAGTATCAATATAACAAATAGAGCACTGACCAATCAAATAGGGACATGAGGTGCTCAAACAGTGAGCTCATAAAATAATATATTTAGTCTTAATAAAATCTTATAAAGCAACATATATTGTGTGAAGTGTTTGATATCTCTTTATTTGTTTTGTTGTTGATATTCACTATGTGGTACTCCCCGTTTATGATCATTTCATGAGGAAATGTCTTGATGGCTTGTGGGCTGCAAGCTAGGGCATCATGCATTATTTATGAGCTCACTGTTTGAGCACCAGCCAATCAAATAGGGACATGAGGTGCTCAAATAGTGAGCTCATAAATAATACATGATGCCCTAGTTGTAGGCAGTTATCTCTTCTATAATGATGGAGGAGTGAAAGGTAATGATCAATGAGGTTGCTGCTATTAGATCATACATTAATACACTTACTGTTTTTAATTTGAGCTCGGGCATCATGCAATGTTATTGTTGTCATTGCATGCTTGTTGTTGTTGTGCACCATATATTGTTTTATACATTGTTTATATTATTGAGACTGTGAGCTATTGTAGTTGACTGTATTCTTTTGGGGTCTGATCTATTGTAGTTGTTTCTTTTTTCTTTGAATCATTGTTTACAATTACTTTTGATGCAATATTTTTGTGAAGAACAAGAACAAAATGGTGAACGAGTGTATTTGACAAAGATAAATATGACACATTTTGTTGGGTTGATTGGATTGGCCTGGTACCATTTACATGGTCTGGCCAAATATTAAACAGTGAGCTCATGAACAATGTACGATGCCCTAGCTTGTAGCCTGCGAGCCATCAAGACATTTCCTCATGAAATGATCATAAACGGGGAGTACCACATAGTGACTATCAAAACCAAAACAAATAAAGAGAGATCAAACACTTCACACAATACCCTGAAGGTAATAGAAATGATGCCCTAGCTCTCAAAGCTTGCAGGTCATCAAGCATTCCAAATGAAAAGATGTAAACAACGTCAGTATTAAACAGTGAGCTCATGAACAATGTATCATGCCCTAGCTTGCAGCCCACGAGCCATCAAGACATTTACTCATGAAATGATCATAAACGAGGAGTATGCACATAGTGAATATCAATAGCAAAACAAATAAAGAGAGTTCAAACACTTCACACAATTCCTTGAAGGTAATAGAAATGATTCCCTAGCTCGTAGGTCATCAAGCATTCCAAATGAAAAGATTTAAACAATGCCATTATTAAATAGTGAGCTCATGAACAATGTATCATGCCCTAGCTTGTAACCCACGAGCCATCAAGACATTTCCTCATGAAATGATCATAAATAGGGAGTACGCACATAGTGAATATCAATAGCAAAACAAATAAAGAGAGATCAAACACTTCACAAAATTCCTTGAAGGTAATAGCAACGATGTCGTAGCTCTCAAAGCTCGCAGGTCATCAAGCATTCCAAATGCTAAGATGAATGCCACTGAAATTGATTTAATGAGAAGACAAAGATCGAATGCCTACCTCAAGTGCCAGTTCCCTCTTCCCACATAGTGTCAGCCTCTTCACACACGCCAAACTCAAATGCCCTCTTCACACCACGCAAAAGTGCAGTGTCATCTTTGTGGCAACTCTTCGAATTCACAAATTACAAATGACACTTTCTTTTTCTTTTTTTTGTTTATAACCGAATGGGTGTCACAATTACGACGACACCATCGCTATTACAACACCGTTGGGGGCACTTGCAAAAAAAAACACAAATTGTACTGGCATCATAAATTGGTGTCAAAATTTGACCCCAAATGTTGTAGTGTATGCTTGAAAACACTTGCAAAGGAGAGGGAAGGAATAAATGATGAATCTTCTTACTTTATTGAGAATTCCTCTACTTGGCCATAGTGGGAGATAAACTTTCTTCAATTGGAGAAGATTTTTTTTTACTAGATAGATCTTGAAGAAATGGAGACTCGAAGATCTTGAACTTGGATATTTTCCTTCAAATCTTGAATCCAAATACTCAATTTCTTTTGATTTCTTGATTGCCAAAATGCTTGTACTTAGTTAAATGATATTTAAAATGAGGAGAGATAAGGTTATTTTATATTTTACTCCATCATTTTGGGATTCAAACTTGATCCAAGCCGACCAAAAATTGAAAAATCCTTCTAATACCTTGACATTGGGCCCTGGGAAAAGTTTGGGCCATAAATGCTTGGGACAAAATACCATTGGCATTCTCTCCCATGGAAATGAGCCCAAATTTGTAGGGGATGTTAGGATGGAATAAAAGTAGGGGGAGAAAATAAAAGTTATTAAGATTAAGCATAATGGGCATTTAGACCTCAAAATCGCTAAAATGGGGTCTAATAGGTCCTAGTAAAGTACCCCATAATGGGTCTAACTTTTAGGACTATACAATCATATATTTATAGGGCCTAGGATTGAGGAACAAGATTGAGCATTGAGATTATAGGGTTTAGGGTATCAAATTAAGAATATAGGGTTTAAGATTAATGGTATATGACATTGAGGGTTTATCATATAGGCCTTAGGGCCTAGGGTTGACGGATAGGGTTTATGGTTGAGGGAATAGGGTTTAAGGTTGAGGGAATATAATTTATGGTTCAATATACATGATGAAGGTTTTATCCCATTGGCTTTAGGGTCTAGGGTTGACGGATAGGATTTAGGGTTGATGGTGTAGGGATATACATGGTTTATCTTTGAGGTTATAGGGCTTAGGGTTGAGGGTTTATTACATAGACCTTTGGGCCTAGGGTTGACAGATAGGGTTTAGGGTTGATTTTACATGGTTTAAGGTTTATTTTGTAATCCTTACAACCCAAGGTTAATTCATGGGATTAGGATTGAGGATATAGATTTTAGGGTTGATTATATATGGTTAAGGGTTTAGCCTATTATCTTTAGGTCCTAAGGTTCAGGGATAAGGTTTATGGTTTATGGTATCTATGGGTAAAGGTTTAAGCATCATGGGTATAGATTTTAGAGTTAATGTATAGGGTTGAGGGTTTTCCATGTACAAGATTTAGGGCACAGACTTGAGGAAAAGGGTTTAGGGTTGATGATATAGGGTATAGTGTGTAGTGTACAGGGTTTAGGGTTTAGGTTTTAGAGTGTAGGGTATAGTGTGTAATGTAGATGGTTGATGGTTTATTGTATAGCTTATAGGCCCTATGGTTGAGGGATATAGTTTAGGTTTGAGGGTATAGTGTTGGGATTTTAGAGTTTGGTATTTACAGCTAAGGTTTTAGCCTATAATATTTTGGGCGTAGGACCTCTCTATAGGGTTTAGGGTTGAGATCATAGGGTCCAAGGTTGACTATATATGGTTGGTGGTTTATCATATATTCCTTAGGGCCCAAGACAAGAGTGAGGGATAGGGTTGGGCTTTAGAGTATAGGGTTGGGGGTTTAGGATTAGTGCATAGGGTTAAGGATTTAAGCTAAAGTGTAACACCGCCACTGGGGAACCAGAGAGGAAAAGTAGAAGAAGAGTGAAATATTTTCTTTTTGAACATACAAACCTATACATGAAGAATTAAACAATAAATTACATCTTATCATCGGCTAAGGTTCCCCGATGTTGATACTTAATAAGGTATTGTTGACTTGGTGGTCAACACCTCCTTGGAGACTTGTGACATGGCTTAACCGCCTCCTGTGGGTCGGGTTAAAGCTGACATTTGTATTAGGCATTGATAGTTCAAGATTTTGGTGCAACGACAAATGATTCCAACAATTGGTATCAGAGCCTTGGGTCATGCGTTTGAGTCCCCCTTCAGTGGGTGCTGAAGGCTCAGTCGGTGCTGAGGGGGAGATTGTTGACTTGGTAGTGAGCACCTCCTTGGGGACTTGTGACATGGCTTAACCGCCTCCCATGGGTCAGGTTAAATTTGACATTTGTATCAGGCATTGATAGTTCGAGCGTTTGGTGCAATGGAAAATGATTCCAATAGGTATAACATCACATAACATGTATAAAGATAGGAACATAAATTCAAAATGTAATAATCATCATAGTCAATGAATGTATAATGAATGCATAATTATATATCATAATACATAGTTTGTCTCATGATACATCATATAGTTTACAATTTACATGATGCTTTCCAATGTTTACATATACAAGAATTTACAGCTTTAATGAACCATCTACAACAAGATATACAACAATAGATCAATTATCACGAACCAAGTAGGTGTCATGAAGACAATGAAGAAGCCAACAAGCCACGGAAAACATCTAGAAATCCATGATCCAAAAAATGAACGTCAATAAAAAATATTTACCACTCAAACATGTGAACCACATGGTCTTCTCTCCCAGAGCTAGGAGATGAATGTCATGCCCACACATGCTGAAATCTCAAAAGGCTCAATGAACACAAAATACTAATGGTCCAACAAAGAGAAGCTCAAAAGACCAAAAGGAGACATCTCAATTAAAGCATCAAAGTAAAATATCACAAGTAAAAGTCACAAGAAAACCATCAAGAACATCCTACATGAGAGGTGAAGCTAAGCACAAGAAGAGGTGGCCCTAGGATACAAATTGAAGGGTTTCATCACATGGTTCCATGCTAGTGTTGCCACATAGCCTCTTTAGACCCGGTGCCTAGGTGAACACCATGTGGAAACAATGACCTCACTGAAACTGAGGTGTCATACTGCCAGATAAATGCCCCACAGACGGCCATGCCTTCTCAAACCCATCCGCATAAGTGATTACATGCAAACTCTAGGCATGGGCGAAGCTATTATCTCTTAATTAATGTGAATTCTCAAACCCAGTAAATTTTAATTATGTTTTCACTTGTTTACAAAACTATGCCATTGGGTTACCCTGGAATGGCTACTTTGGGCCTCGACCCCCAATGTGAACCATCCTTCAATTATGTACCTATAAATCCTTCCCAAAACATTAATCTCATAGGGTATGAAAATAGGATCCAACCAAGTATGCACAATGGAGTAAAAATCACATAATTAGCCTCAAGAGGGCTAAGGATTGAATGAAAAAAAATATTCTCCACTTCATAACCATGCCATATAAGAAAAGGATAACCCCAATCTAGATCTAGATTCATGAACATAGCAACATGCCATAAAAGAAACCAGCTCAAAAAAATAAGGCACCAAAATTGAGGTAAACAAATAGGTACCCAAAAAAACACATCAGCCATGTCCACATAAAGTCTTGAATATGAGACACTCTAGTCCACATGCACATGGATCACAAAATAAAACATCTCAAGATAAACTTAAAGGTGAAAGCAAATCACAATGAAATCATGCTAAAACGCATGCCTCTGGTAGACGCACACATCTAACCATAACATCACATCATACTACTATAAAGATATCAAATATTAATACACAATTTAGGTAATTAAGTTCCCAACAATTCACAGTTTAACTAATTTGTAATCACATAAATAAGTTTTGTATAATTAGTAACTACTAAGCAATTAGAATATTCTATCACCCAATTAATAAATAACAAATTATCTTTTGACTAACAATAAGCAAACATTAACTTAGTGAAGAAATGAATTCCTTCAATTAAAAAAAAGTTCAACTAAAATAACTTACTATCAATTCAAAAATAAATTAAATTGATTAATTTAAATCACCAATAAATTAGACTACTTTAATTAACTAATTATTCTTAATTAAATCTCATTCTAAAATAACAAACTTATATTATTTCTAACCAAATAATTAAATTCAAAGTATTAACTAATTACCAAAATGTGATAACTAAAAATAGGAAAAAAAATTATTCATGTAAAATATCTCTTTTCAAAATACCAAAACTAAACAATCTAAAACTTTTTAAAATTAAATTTGATCCTAAAAAAAGGTTTGACTAATGTTGACTTGATAGGAATCCTAAAAGAGAAAATATTCTAAACTTATATCCCAAAAAATACCAAAACTAAACAATCTAAAACCTTTTTCTTTAATTAAATTTGATCCTAAAGAAGGTTTGACTAATGTTGACAAGATAGGAATCCTAAAAGGAGAACATATTCTAAACTTATACCAAAAGAAAATAAGTAATAATCATATGTATCCCTAAATTTTCTCATAAAGAAAGGATGAGTGATTTAAGACCAGGCAAAAATTTATAGTGTAGGGAAGCTCTTAAAATAATTAAAGTAGAATGAGCACAATCAACAACACCATTATTGCTATAAGATGGAATTGATAACAAGAAAAATGATAACAAAAAAGAAGTATAACAAGCAGTAGGAAATCCATGACACGACGCTTACCCAACAACAAATAAGGTGACTTAATTCATAATAAAAGCAACACACCATAATGCAAAGGAAGAGAAAATTAGACCCAAAACAATTCTATCCCCCAGAATATCTTCTCAAAGCTCCTCCCAAAAGAAAATTTCTCCCAAAACTAGCGCGTGTAAAACAAAAGGAAGAACACCATGTGGAAACAACCACCTCACTAAAATTGAGGTGTTGTACTGCCAAATAAATACCCCACAGACTGCTAGGCCTTCTCAAACCCATCCTCATAAGTGAGTACATGCAAACTCTAGGCATAGGCAAGGATATTATCTTTTAATTAATGTGAATTCTCAAACTGAGTAAATTTTAATTATGTTTTCACTTGTTTACAAAACTATGCCATTGGGTTACCCTGGAATGGCCACTTTGGGCCCTGACCCCCAATGTGAACCACCCTTCAACTATGTACCTAGCAATCCTTCCCAAAACATTAATCTCGTAGGGTATGAAAATAGGATCCGGCCAAGTATGCACAATGGGGTAAAAATCACATAATTAGCCTCAAGAAGGCTAAGGATTGAATGCAAAACAATATTCTCCACTTCATAACCATGCCATATAAGAAAAGGATAACCCCAATCTGGATCTAGAACCATGAACATAGCAACATTCCATAAAAGAAACCAACTCAAAAAAATAAGGCACCAAAACTGAGGTAAACAAATAGGTACCCAAAAAAACACATCAACCAAGTCCACATAAAGTCTTGACTATGAGACACCCTAGTCCACATGCACATGGATCACAAAATAAAACATCTCAAGATAAACTTAAAGGTGAAAGCACCATCACAATGAAATTGTGCTAAAACACATGCCTCTGGCAGACACACGCATCTAACCATAACATCACATCATACTATTATAAAGATATCGATCAATACACAATTCTGGTAATTAAGTTCCCAACAATTCACAGTTTAACTAATTTGTAATCACATAAATAAATTTTGTTTAATTAGTAACTACTAACCAATTAGAATATTCTATTACCCAATTAAAAAAATAACAACTTATCTTTTGTCTAACAATAAGCAAACATTGATTTAACAAAGAAAAGAATTCCTTCAATTAAAAAAATTTCAACTAAAATAACTTACTATCAATTAAAAATAAATTAAATTGATAAATTTAAATCAACAATAAGTTAGACTACTTTAATTAACTACTTATTCTTAATTAAATCTCATTCTAAAATAACAAACTTATATTATTTCCAACCAAATAATTAAATTCAAAGTATTAACTAATTTCCAAAATGTGATAACTAAAAATAACAGCAAAAATTATTCATGTAAAATATCTCTTTTCAAAATACCAAAACTAAATAATCTAAAACATTTTTAAAATTAAATTTGATCCTAAAGAAGGTTTGACTAATGTTGACTTGATAGGAATCCTAAAAGGAGAACATATTCTAAACTTATACCAAAAGAAAATAAGTAATAATCTTAACGATTAACCATATGTATTCCTAAATTTACTCATAAAGAAAGGATGAATGATTTAAGACCATGAAAAAATTTATAGTGCAGGGAAGCTCTTAAAATAATTGAAGTAGAATGAGCACAATCAACAACACCATTATCACTATAAGATGGAATTAATAACAAGAAAAATGATAACAAAAAAGAAGTATAATAAGCAGTAGGAAACCGATGACGTGACGCTTACCCAATAGCAAATAAGGAACTTAATTCATAATAAAAGCAACACACCATAATGTGAAGGAAGAGAAAATTAGACCCAAAACAATTCTATCCCCTAAAAGATCTTCTCAAAACTCCTCCCAAAAGAAAATTTCTCCCAAAACTAGCGCGTGTAAAACAAAAGGAAGAAAAGCATTAAATGCAAAAACTATCCATGCATGGCAGAGAAGGAAGTTACTAAATTAATTCTCTTACATTCCAAAAGACGTTACTGACAGAAATAAATTCATTACCCAAAATAAAAACTTTCCACCTTAAGCATTGGGCTTTAATTTAACATTAACATTTCAATTCTCATATTAAATTGAATAAACAATTATTTGAATTGATAAGGTGTATTGGAATTATATTAGATTTATTCTTCTTTATCAATAAAAAATTGAAATAATAGTTAAAACATTGATTCTATTGTTGTTTTTCTCTTAATATTAGAGACAATAACGAGTGTGACTTGTACAATTTATCCTTTTACCATTTCGACACCTTAAGGAATTAATTATAACTTTGTTACTATTATCATTTTGATAATAATTTTAACAATATTAGTAAAATAATAGTATTATTATTATTATCACTTACTTGTGGTTCATGTTTAACTTCATAATATGTTGTTATCTCCATCATTTAATTTTTATTTAATTTTACAATCCTAATATTAATTCCATGTCCAAAACTTGCAACCTTCTTTATTTCTTCCTTTACACATATTACTTTTTGATTACCAATAACCTAGTCCTTGTTCATATGACAGGAATATCGATGGGAAAAATGGCAAGAAGCACAAGACCAAGAACAAAACAAAGATAAAGATGAAATACTAGACAAAAATCAAAGGGGACAGTGTGGGTCTAAAATCCATCTCCATCGACAACTAGTATCCACTGAGTGAAGGCATTCTCAATCCTACCAATTCAAGGGAGATGTGCCTAGTACCTATAGTTGCATCAAAGAAATGAAACAACATACATATACATAGGCATACATTAGAAAACAAGGAGGGGGGCGTGACATCATGTGGATCTCCCAAGGAAGTAACTGTGACTGCCTCCCCTCATCCTATAGGCATGCCAGATAGTGTACAACATAAAGCAATAATCCAATTGGTTAGTAGTGATAGTACAATGATAATCATAATCATATCTCATAATGAAGACATATATACATCATCATCCATAAAAATGCAGAAACAATGTGTAAGCATAACCAAACATATACATAAACATCCATAATCACCCAGTAATAGCACTGAGCATCGAATCATAATAGCATAAACACATGTAACCACCGCATTGAAATGCAACCATATCATAATGATCAAATAACTTAGTGAAAGAGTAATCACCATGTCTAAGAGTGTAAAAATAACTAAAACATCCATGGTAGTATCTAGGTATCATCAATAAGAGTGTCATTTCTTGTCCACCAATACAAACCAAAAATGAAACTAAATATCAAAATAAATGTGTATGTGTGGAGGGGCACTACATAAAGGCTTTTGGGCCTAGGACCTCCCTATAGTGCTTAGAATTAAGGGTATAGGGTATAGGATTGAATGTATAGGATTGATGGTGTAGAATATAGCTTCTAGGGCCTAGGTTTGATAGAAATTATTTAGGCTTATAGGATTGATGGCTTATATAGGATTGATGGCTTATCATACAGGATTTAGCACCTAGAATTGAAGGTTGTGATTTAGAGTTAATGGTATATGGTTTAGAGTTAAGGGTCGAAGGTTTACAGTATAGGGTTTATGGTTGACTATAAATAGTTGAGGGCTAATCATAGAATACTTAGGGCCTGGGATTGAGGATTGGTGTTTAGGGTTGAGGGTATAGGATACATGGTTTAGGATTTAGGATTTAAGGT
Source organism: Chamaecyparis obtusa (assembly GCA_027943335.1). NCBI lineage: Eukaryota > Viridiplantae > Streptophyta > Pinopsida > Cupressales > Cupressaceae > Chamaecyparis > Chamaecyparis obtusa. The sequence continues at coordinate 841,565 of BSBK01010195.1, read as the reverse complement.
TTAGGCTATTAGCTTTAGAGTGTAGGATGTAGGGTTGATAAATGGGGTTTAGGGTTGACAATATAGGGTATCTAGAGCTTAGGTTTATGGGTATAGAGTTTAGAGTTAATTGTATAGGTGTTAGGGCTAAGTGTTTAGGATTTAGGGGTTAGCATTGAGGGGTTATAGGTACATAGAGTTTAGAGTTAATCATGTAGGATTGAGGTTCTATCCTATACAATTTAGGGTCTATGAGAGGGTCTAGGTTTAAGACTCTATATCTCTTTTACCTAACTCTCACTACCGAACTTTCCCTCCCCCTTTATCTATCTCTATCACCCATCTTTATATGTACATTTCTTGTGTCCCCTATCTAACTTCTAACTCTCACCCTACCTCTAACCTTCTCTCTCTCTACCTCCAACTATTTATCTTTTCCCTCAACTACCCTTTGTCTCCCTCCCTCATGGTCTCTAACATATGTAATTTAATTTTTATTAGGGGTAAAATAAGGTTTTGAAGGAACCCAAAACCTTGTACAAATGGATTTTAATGGGACCCTAAACCCACTTTTAGAATGTTGCTAAAAGATAAAGCATATGCAAAAAATAGCCAACCAACAACATATCGAAAGAAACTAAACATTTGATTCCCTTTTGTTACATCAAAATGTCAAAGCCACCAAACATATCATCTTAAGAAAACATGAGCAATGGGTTTTGAAAAGGTTTTTGTAGCCTTCAAACGGTACAACATAATATAAACTAGCTAAAAAAAATAGTATTGAACCCTAAAAACATTAACCAACAAAAGACTTTTAATGGTAGCTCCCCCAATGTAGGTGCAAGAACCCTTCACCATCCTCCAACTCCACCTCTATAGGAATTGCAAAAGCATAACTAAGAACCACCCTTAACCTGTAACTCGTTAGGATTATTAAAAAAAGTCAAAACAAAGAGCAATCATGGCCCCCCTTACAACACCTCCCATTGTCTTCTATAAAACCTATCTCTGCCTCAAGAGTAAACAACTCTATCTCAATAGGAGAGGCTATAGAAAATTGGACAAGAAGATGTTGGAAATCATCAAATCCCACCAACACACTATCCACCTCAATAGGAGAAATAGAGGCATGATAAATAGAAAGGGCAATAAGGATTCTCTTTAAAAAGTTCCAGATATTAAGAGCAAGAATGACTAAGAAAACCTCTAGCCAAAGAAGCAATATATATCGTTATTAAATATTAATACAAGAAGTAACTTTATAGGATTAGTTTATCAATATTTCTATCAAATTGAGTTAAAATAGAACAATTAGTAAGCTATGTAATGAAAATAATGACAAGAAGCATCATATAGATCTCTATTTAGATTTGTTAATGCAAAGCTCTGAGCAAGCCTCCATTAGTGACAGCTCTAAAACGAGAATGAAGCTAAATAATGATGCAAATCAAACCTATTTCAATGAAAAATATGCTCAATTATGCTAAAATGCTCCTAGCTCAAATTTACTATAGTAATGATGCAATTCTCAAATGTAAGGGGGATTTGTTTCTCCTAATTTAGGTCTTCTATTAATAGATTTTAGCAAACATAGGGGGTGGAGTTAATTTGATCATGATTGAGTTAAGGTTTAGTCCATGGTTTTAAATATGGGGACAATTTAAATATTTTGTCCTCAAAGCTTGGGACAATGAGACAAAATGAGTGGTCAAGATTCTCTCTCCTTATGAGTGATTGAGATTCAATGTGGCTTTAATCCATGCGAGTCCAATCCTTAATTCCTATTGGTTAAGGTAATTCCTCCTATGTGGTGGGTGAGAGAAATTAGGAATTAATTAATTGAATTTAAATAATTTATTTAGCCATGTGTACCCCTTGAATGGGTTAAATTTGATTTTAATCCAACTATACAATTAATTAGATTAATTGCATAATTAAATGATTTATTTAATTCTGTTGGCTATTGATTTCAATTAATATTCGATTTTAGGCTTGATTGCAACTAATGTTTTGATTTTGCCTTGATCGCTCACTTGAATTGATCTTGACAATTTTTAGAACCAAAGTTCTAAACTATGCACTCAAATCCTCTACAAATCACTTGCAACTGATTGAAGAAGCAACTAATTGAATTACTCTGCAAAGGAAAAAGCATCAAGCACTAATACAATATATGGATGAGATTGCTCTTGGAGACCCATTAGACCATTATCTATAATTCTTAATCTCCTTGATTTATAAGCCTTAGATATCTATCTTCATTAGTTTATCAATCTCTAAAGAAATACAACATAAGCTAGTTAGAGTAAGCAAGATAGAATGAATGAAATATTGTAAACCAAAGCCAATATACTCAAAACTTCTAGAAGGGGAAGAGGCACATATTCCAAGAAAGGAACTATCATTGGTCACCATTTCACATTCTTTTAATATTTGACATTTTTAGTTGTCTTCCTCTTTTAAAGTGCCTTTTCAAATGCCAAGATGCTTTTCAAAATCCCATGCTATCTTTTGGCTCCAAAATACTTCAAATAACATTAAATTATTTGTTATTAAAACTAATTTTACCAAATCATTGAGTTACAAACTTTCCTAGATTATTCCTATCTCCTGATTTACTAGTTTAGGACAACCAATCTTACTATAAATAGTGCAAGGTTAGAAAATAGGGTTTTCTAGTTTATGCATGAAAACTAGGGATCTTAACCTATTTCCACTTGGATTACATTTAGAATTCAAAGCCATCGGGAAATAAGTATTATTAACTAGCACTTTTCTCAACAGATCCAATTCAATATCATACTCATAGGGCTTCTATTCCTTTGTTGTTTATAAGTGATTAATTGAATGGTTTGAGAAACTAGGTGATTGAGATCTAATTCTAAATAAAACAATAAACTTCATAAATGAAAGGACAATTATGTAGTGCACTTGAAATTGAGCCAAATTAGGATGATTTAGGTTGTCTTGGTATTTATGGACCTTTCGAATGATTGCACATAAGGGATTGAATCTGGGCTTCTAAGGGTTTGTACTAGCTCCTAGCCAAATTTTAGCCAATTCTGGGTGGACCCACTTTCTAACAAAATTGAAAACCTAAACCCATGATAGTGTACTAAGTTGATTTGTTGTTTAGGGGTTGTACAAGGGCTTGCCTCAGTCAAACCCGTTGGGACTTAACCCTGCAGCATTAATAAAAATCTAGATTAAGATACTCAAAATAAAATGTGTGAATTGAAATAACTATACCACCAATTGATGATGCAATGCTCTTAGGATAAGCTCTCCATGTGGTGATGTAACAACATGATTGAAACACCATGAAATCACAAAAATGCTTGAAGATTACTTAAAGTAGCTTGTTGCTCCTTATATCACATTTGCTCTTGAAGTCTTGAGATGTTAATGGGATGAGATGATCAAATTTATCAAGGGAATGCTCTTTATACAATGATCCAAAGAGAAATTAGCCTTTATGTTGACCTAGAAAAATAATATTTTCAAGGATTGCAAAGCCACCAATTCCCACTCTTAAGTTTTCCATTCCTGGGAGCTTGGCATCAAAGTTGAACAAATATGCCCTGAACTTTAGAATAAGGACTCATTTTAAACTAAAAAGGATAAAATAATTTAAAGGGTTATGACTGGCCTAAATAAATTTTGGTGAGATTTAATTAAGAAAATTCAAAATATTAATTTAAATTAATAAAAGCCGTATAAGGAAGGACCCCTAGCCCTTGCTCTGGTGGTGCTTTGTTCCCATAGACCCTTGTTGATTTGTTGTTGGACATTAATAAATTTATCTTATCTTATAATGCATATAGGAATGATGGATACTAAAATGGGTGTTAGGAGAGTGTAAAATTAGACACCTTTATTAAAGGTGTACAATTTATAACACTAAATTTAACACCCACTTTAGTGGAGTTTGATCTTATAGTCATACTCATGGTAAAGTACAAGTGAAAATAGAGCATATGAGAGCAAAGAAAACTAGGGATATGATAACATGGATCATATCAATCCATAAACCTTCACAAAACAAATAATGTTAGTTCTATCAAAAACAAATAACGTTAGTACTAAACACAAAATTTCAAGTCAATTAGTTGAAGAGACCTCAATGATTAACATCTCTCAATTGCTAATAACATGGATCCTATAAATCCATACAACCTTCACAAAACAAATAATGTAATTACTAAACACAATTCCAAGTCAATTAGTTGAAGAGACCTCAATGATTAAAATCTCTCAAGTGCTAATATATTCTTCACGTTATGGTAAAAGCAAGTGGACTTATAATAAGAACAAAAATGCACGCCAAGAGAAAGATAAGGTACCATAATCCAACACTAGCAAATTGCCTAAGGCTTTGGCCGAATGAGAAAGAGAGGGGGACTTAGATTCCACAAGGCTAGTAAATTGTGTTATGCTAGTTGATCCATGTGAAGATAGAGGTTAGAGTTGATGTACTAGCAAATTGTATTATGCTTAGTCAACTCATCCTAAAAGAAGATTTTGTACCAAGAAATTTGATGGTCTAGCAAATTGCATTATGCTAGTCAACTCATCTTAAGAATCTTCACAAAAAAAGAGATCAAATGGTCTAACAAGGTGTACTATGCTTGTCAAACAATCCTAAGAATGACCAAGGAAAGCATTGCATCCAAGGAACCCTACTAAACATGGTCAAGTAATTGCAATCAGCCTTGTGTATTAGAAATAGGGCTACTATATTAGAAAGAATTGAATTATTACAAGACACAAATGGCCAAGTGGAAGGCTTTACCCAAGGATATTGCCAAGAATAGAAATGGGCTTTGACATATGCAATAGCATCAATGTGACACACCGCCACCAAGTTTCTTGTCTACCGCATTGAAACTCTAAATCCACTTTTTCTTCAATCATGGAAGATACCATAACAAAATCCAAATCAGTTTATTAAATTAAAAAGATTAAAGAGGAAAGGATATAGCAGCTGCCCATCCAAATTTTGCACATTCTAATTTCAAATTTAAAAGATTCTTTATATTCACAAAGGTGAATTATTGCTTGCATGTATTGATTAAACCTGTACACCAAATTCTGAAAATAAAGCCCTTCAAAAGATCAAAAAAAAAGAAAAAGAAATATCTCCCACAAAGGCAGGCAATCAACACAAGCGAAATGCCGACATGCTAGGGCATTAAACAATCAAAACACGACGACAACAAATGCATGCAAACACAGCAAAACCTACAAAAAGTAACCTGTACGTCGAATTCTGAGAATAAAGACTTTCAAATAGAAAAAAAAAAAGAAAAGCTTCGCATAAAATCAAGCCCCTCTTAACTACCCTTTCAAACTATAAGATCATGTAGCTTCAAGCTCGAATTCTGAGAATAAAGACTTTAAAATAGAAAAGAAAAAGAAAAGCTTCGCATAAAATCAAGCCCCTCTTAACTAGCCTTTCAAACTATAAGATCATGCAGCTTCAAGCTCCACATCTCACTTATGTACAGTTGCCATCTCTTTGCTTAATAAGCCTTACATGACTTTGAAGATTGTAACTGCCGAGACCTTTCCCTAATTCCATATCCCAATTGGTCATACGGCTAAGTTGCTATTACAACATAACCGCATAACCGCTTATTAAGTGTCAATCAGATATACACGCAAACAGAGCATGTCCAAGCAACAAATCTGTTCCAACAGTAGGAGAGAGGCTTGAATGGATGAAGCCCATCGACTCCCACACAACATCCTTACTCAAATGGCACAATAGCACTCTCTAAGCATCAGAACATGTAACACCACTGGAATATAGCTCTTTAAAAATAGCACAAAAATTGCGAAGATGTGGCAAAGCTACCCTTCAAAAATTGCATAGACAAAACAAGTGACATTAAAAGACCACTTTCAGCAACAATTTTGCACCCCTGCATAACTTATTACCTACAAGACCCTCAAATAGAGATGTAATATAGGTAAACATACAGATCAATATCACAGAAAAGACCACTATATATGTGTCGGTATGTGGCAACTGATCAGGCAAATGCTGTACACTCATCATTCATCCTCATCGGAGTTTAGGGCCTACTCAAGCTCCAAGGAGGGGTTTGGGGGTGACAACCCCCAATCAGGGGTTCGGGAGCACAGCCCCAGAAAACAAAAATTGGGTTGGAGCTTATTTTTACTAACAGTCTTTGTAAATTCCTTTAAAAAAAAGATTGACACATAAGTGGCTGCAGTGTGAAAAACCATTAGATTGTAGTTTACTTTTGCATGGATAATAAAATAAATGGGACCAATGTTTCTCTGGTGGATGTAACTCATATTGAGTGAACCATTGTATCTGTGTTATTGCATTTCTGTTTTCTCTTATTTCTGCATTATCTTAATATTGTTTTTTATCACATCTGCCTAAACCCTAACAATATGTGGATTAAACAAAGATGCTTTTCTAGAGCAGAGAGAAACATGAACATACAAACTAATATTGTTTTTTATCACATCTGCCTAAACCCTAACAATATGTGGATTAAACAAAGATGCTTTTCTAGAGCAGAGAGAAACATAAACATACAAACTAACTGCCAACTCTATAAAACCAAATAAAACACCTTTCCATGAAATGCCACAACATTTGGCTACAAATAACACAATCAACAGCTATTCTCTGACATACACAAGACATAAAATGCCGTCTTACCAAAAGGAACTTATGAGCTCTATAGTCTGTACAAACACCTTAAGAACCTCCACCACACCAAAGGCTAGAGAAGAAAAACATAACATACACCTCAATCCACTTATAATTCTGCTTAGACACCAAATTTATATTGAGTTTCTTAATCTGCTAGACCTCTATATGAGGTTATATAACAAATAATATCTAAAACTGAGTACCGCACTCATATAAAACAAACTTAATCTAATCATCAAAGAGCAAAAGAAGACAGTTCAAACCAAATACAAAATCCTATTTGCCTATCTTTATTTTAAATATAGAATTAAATTTTTATGTTCTCACGGGAAGATACATTACAATAGTTCACTTACTACAGTTGTCATACGAGCATAATACTAAACAAGAAGAAAACAATCCAAATATGTTTCCATGCAATCACAAAAGAATACACAAAAGTTCTACAAGCACGAAAGACTTTCAAAGACAGGTAACTAAACATAGAGCTTGGATGGACAAAGAATAAGAAAGGGTCAGAGTAATAACCAACCAATTTCAGCAAACCCTGAGAGAAAACTTTAACTACTTAATAATCTCAACAATGGACCATGTACTCAGCCAATCCTGAGTTATACTAGCAAAAAAAAGTGCACACATTGAATCCTTAAATCAATCATCAAATTTGTGAATAACTCAAGGAGGAGGTCTTGAGTTGATAGAGGAGGCAGTCATAAGTTGACCTGTTCAAATAACAATCCTAGGCTTTGGTCCCCTAGCTGAACCATAGCAATTAATTAGGAACCATCAAAAGTTCCACTTACTACATTAAAAATTCTAATTATTTAAATTGAGATTAACCCGCCACAATATGAGATGTAGCACTGCACAGAAAACATTTACAAAATCACTTGCACGGGCACAAAAAACAAGGATTTCTATTTCATCATTCCATGTTAACAGCACATTAGAATAAAAACTTTACTGTTCTCAGAAAACCATTTATTCCAGAAGTCCTACCAGAACATCCGACCAAAAATGTGCAATTTTAAAAGAAAACAAACCATCTCCATCATGGCAAGTACAGAAAATCTTCAATAGAATGATCAGCTTCCTGTGTAATCATTCTGACTAGACCTACATTTAATGTGAAATTTTCTCAACAGATTGTGCAAGATCTGTCAGAGTACATCAGAATAAAAACATAGTTGTTCTCACAAAACCATCTATTCCAGAAGTCCTAGCAAAACATCCAACCAACAATGTGCATGGGAGTACAAAAAATATTCAGAAGGATGACCAGCTTCCTGTATCTGACTAGGCCTACACTAAATGTGAAATTTCCTCTGGTGATCATGCAAGGTCGTATCAGAGCCATTTTCAATGCAGATCGAACCAGATAAAGATGATAGATGATCAGACAACCACAAATAAATGATCAAATCAAACAGATAAATGAAGAGCATCACTGAACCTAGATATTTATACAATATGCAGATAACAACTACGTAATATGAGGGCTGAGGCTGATATTTGAGAATATATTTTCCATTGGCAAAAAAAGTATTGTAATAGCTGGCAGATAAAATCAAATACAATTATAACCAACACAAAAAACACATCTAAGCATGCATAGGATGTGACACTACTAGGAAATAACGAACCACATTAAATCTGAAGCAAAGGAACCAAACTTCAGTATTGCAATCTGCATAAAATATTGCCATTTATAACTTCTAGAATCTAGATACCAATGGATTGAATCTTCCAATCACTCATGGAACCACAATATGCCTCATAAACAGGTACATCCAAATCACCACAACAGCAAACTCAAGATTCATATTTTCCATTACAAAATTGAACTAGAGCACAGAAACAAAGACTTGGAAAAATTAATTTTAGAATTACTAGGCCTCCTGGAGATTAAAATATCCCAGGAAAGCTAAATTAAACTCTCCCGAAAAAATTTATATCCATTCAATCTAGCAAAACTTCCAAAAATGTTCAAGTGGCAAAAAAGCTGAAATCATTTAAACCTGTTAATTTTTTATATTCAATCCTAGTAGTATCATAAATTTATAACTTGAAATAACTGACACAACCATGCATGGCATACAATCAGGAATAAATTTAGCGAAGATCACTTCCAAAAAGCCAAAATGCATAAAACCGATCAACGATTTGCCTTGGCAACACGCTCAATCTCATCTTTCTTCTTTATTGCGTAACTGCAAAAAGGAAAATTTTAAAATTTGCATCATCACATGTCAACTCATCATTACAAATTAGGAAAAAATGGCAGCAAACCTAAGTACTACCTACATCAAAACAATCATTTAAAGCAAAAAAAAACAGCAGACCTGTTTGAAGATCCCTTCGCAGCATTGATAAGTTCATCTGCAAGACACTCAGCAATTGTCTTGATATTTCGGAATGCACTTTCCCGGGCACCGGTGGTAAGAAGATAGATTGCTTGATTGACACGTCTCAGGGGAGATATATCAACTGCTTGACGTCTTACAACACCCGCAGAGCCAATTCGAGTTGCATCTTCTCTTGGACCACTGTTAAGTTTTACAAAGATTTAACTAAAAAAACAACCCGCGGCATGCTTGCTCAAAAATCCGTAGAAAGAAAAAATTGAAGTGTACATTAGAAGAAACATGTGCGGTTAAATAAAAATCATTTCTGATTGGTAAGTAGATTAGATTTACCTGTTGATTATAGCATCAACAATGACCTGTATTGGGTTCTGGTCAGTAAGTAGATGAATAATTTCCATGGCGTGCTTCACTATCCGGACAGCCATCAACTTCTTTCCATTATTGCGCCCATGCATCATCAGAGAATTTGTCAACCGCTCAACAATAGGGCACTGTGCCTTTCGGAATCGTTTAACTGAATATCGTCCAGCTGTATGGGGAACAAATGTTGCATGCTTTCGTGCTGAGACAGCTATGTAATCTTGCAGAGAAAAGTCACTAACCTGCAATCCAAAAATACACATAATTCTCAGCTCTTCTAATCCAAAAAATAATGAGCACAGTCAGACCAGACAATTTAAACAATTCACATTTCAGATACAAGTTCAATTTCAGGTTTAACTGGTTGGCAGTTAAGGACCAGACTACACATACCAGAATGAATAAGGATATGGGAACAATGATACACATTACAGATATTTCCAAAGACCCCAAGGTAAATTTTGACGTCCATGCATTAATACAAATATCAAAAAGTAAATTTAGTGTAAAAGTTTTGTTCAAGACTCGAAATATTCAAAAAAATATATAGCAGAACCATCCCAGCACCATATTTAAGACTCTTAGGATAGCAATTCTGGTGATAATGCTCTGCTTTGAACTCACAGGCCTCAAGTTTACAAGATTTATTTCTAAGAGCCAAGGTTATACTGAATAAAAGTATTTATCTTGGAAACTTAAGAACAGGTGCAGAAGACTGTAATAATTAAAGCCCACGTCCTTGCTGGGATCAAATTATCAATGAGATGAAAATAAATAGTTGAAAAAAGAATGTGTCGGAGCGAAGAGAGGTTTACTACAATTCAGCAATAACACCCATGTAAGATTTTTCCATTCCATAGAGATATAACTCGACATCATAATAGATAGTAACAAGGCAGAGCTAAAATCCTTGGATCACAGCATTAGCCCTCTAGCCGGGGCATATTTGGTTTGATGACACAAGCAGCAGCACAAATTACAACTACAGAAAAAATCAGATGAGCTCTTATGATTTATCAAAAACATATTCCAACATATTTGAAATAGTTTTGTTTCGTGGTGACAGGAAAGAGGTACGCTCAAGAATAAAGGAAGCTGAAAAGATCTTCTTCATGCACTCTATGCCAGATGTGTTTAGGTTCCTAGAATGTTGTCCATAGATGAAATAACAGATCATTTGTCTACTTCAGAATTCAAAGGAGGCTAAACCTTATACCCAACGCGCTAGCGGGAATGGTTATCAATGATTTTTAATAATTTTTTAACCATAAATTGGAGAACATTCCCATGCCCCTTTCCTTCTGTAAAGATGAGTCAAGCTAGAATATTTGGATTGGTTAAGCATTGCCCGAGGTTTTTTGTTTTCTATTATTTGGCCAAATATTTAAATCATTCATTCTTTAAGGTGAGGTTCACCATACTATTCAATGAATTCCCATTGTACTGCTGCACTCCATGTTTTAGGGCTCCAAGGTAATATTGATGGCCCTAGTGTTTTAAAAAAAATAGTTGTAATGTTCAGTTAAGGCATTTTATCGTCATGTTGTTAGTATAAAAATGATTATGTTTTGTATGCCATCGTTTATCTCATTAAGTTATTCTTAGTACTTACTTCTTAGTTGTTCGTTGCATTCTTGTCAAAGTTTTCCACCTTATTTATTTTGAAGGTAAGTACATCATTATTTGTACGTCACAAACACATGGTTCCAGTTTCTCATTATATTTGCAAGGATTGCACTGTAATTACAAGACCCCTGTAGAATTTAATTTTTCATTAATAGTATTATTGTTCTTATAAATAACATATATAGAAAAACATACAGAAACCGCACAAAAATCCAAGAATTAGCATGTTCTTCATTTATTTGCTTCATATAATTATTAATTTTAAAGAATTTCTTGTTTAAGCTACACATTAAATGTATACATAATCTGGTATGAGCTCCCCCTATGACTTGTTTTTTCATTAATTGTATGTTCTTTCTTATGGTTTTATAAATAATATATAAAGATAAGCAGATAAAACTACACAAAAATTACAAGAAAATATAACTTGATTATATTTCCTGCTTAAGCTACACAGAAAATGTATATATAATATGGTGTTGTAACCTCTTGCTATGGCATCTCTTGGCGTTGGTCTTTGATGCTGAAAACGGCAACATATTAGACAAGATTGACTATGATGGAGCTTTCGTTAGTTTCATTATCATCTTCAATGAAGATACACGGTCATTATAGATCAAGTATGACGAGTACATAAGATAGTTCTTTCTAAAATTATGGATCTGAAACAATGAAGAAGTTCAGAAAATCCTCTCTTTCTCTTTATTCCAATTTTTAATTGAAAGTTTCTGAAGGTATATGATGGATCTTTTTGGCATTATAGATCTTAAAAAAGGGAAATCGTTTTCCAACATCAACTATGATGGAGCTTCCATTGCTTTTAGTAAAGCTCGGACATAATGGATATATAGGCTAAAAAGAACCATCCTCGTTTGAAGATTGATGATAAACTGCGAGGGCAGTACTACAAGCATCATATGAGGATGACAATTAAAAAGGGGTAAAACACTCCTCAAAACAAAATTATAACTGAAATCAAAAGAGTAGAGAGCAGAGTTAATTGAAAAGACTGTTTCATCACAGTTATCAGATCTATAAGAAGGTGAGAAGAACGGGTCCTTTATGGGAAAGCCCGATGAACATGGAAAAAATACTAGAAAGGAATGTTGATTCACATAATGACCTGTGTGTTCAAAGGTAACGATGTGGCTAGTATGCTTATATCAATGTCAAAGGTTCTTCACAAGCTGTGAAAACATATAGCAAACATGTACCTTCAATCCCACAAAAGATAGCCTACATCCCAGATTTGAGATAAATAGTGATGAGAAGGGGCAACATAGATATCACAGGCAGCATTTGGCATCCGCATACTAACTATTATATCAAAGGGACGATTCAAGAGCATCAAGTAAATAGACAACCACCTTTCAAATTTCAGGTATGTTAGTATTCAGAAGAATTTTGAATCCGTACCTCCACATCTTCGAAAGTCCAGCGATTGAATAGCTTAACATCGGGTTGTGGTAAGGTCGCCGCCATAGCTGCTGCTCCGCCTCTCTCTCCCTCTCCTCGTCTCTCCCTTCAATAAATTCCAGAGAAAAACACAATCGCGAAATCTTATACCATATAAGAACTTAAACCCTAACCCTAACCCTTTTACATAGATTCGGCGTCCGTCACCGGTTTTCCCTCTCGTCCGTCGCCATTTCTACTTTTTGCCCGACGGCCGTCCATTACCCTTATTTACCTGCCGTGCGTCGCCGTTTTTCCTTCTCGCCCGGCGTAAATATAAATTTAGTGAGCATTTGAAAGGTCGATCTATAAATGCACTTGATTTTACATTATAATATATACAGATTTAATTTAAATTAAAATATGACTCCTTAAATACACTAACACAACTTTTATGAATTTCTTTACATAAGAATTAAATTAATTCTACAATTATTTTGTAAGCATTTAAATAGTGTTGAGTTCAAATTTCTTTAATATAAAAAAATAAATTTATCATGATTTTTATTTCTATTAAGTGTGTCAAACAACATGACTTAAATTAATTAGTAGTTGTGCGTTTGTGGGCGGGCAACGAATAGCTGATAGGTTTTGTTTGAAAGGGGAAATAATGAAAGTCGTGTAATTGGTGAATTTAAAAAGTTGTCAATTAATCAACTTTGTGAATTGAGGAAAAGTTCAAGTATTGATCGACAGTCTGACAAGAAGGGTTATAGAGATTGGTAAGTGCTCATGTAATCAGACAATTTAAAATTTTGTCAATCAAATGAAAGTTTAAGTATTGTGGTCATCTAACGAGAAGGGTGGGGAAAAGGTGAGACAAGGTTCTGTTTGAAAGGGGGAAATAATGAAAGTCATGTAATTAGTGAATTTAGAAAGTAAGTTGTGTAATTAGTGAATTTAGAAAGATATCAATTAATCAACTCTGTGACTTGAGGGAAAGTTCAAGTATTGACCAACAATAAGGGTTATAGACGTCAATAAGTGGCTGTGTAATCGGAGAATTTCAAACTTTGCCAATTAATCGAAAGTTTAAGTATTATGGTCGTCTGACGAGAAGGGTGGGGAAAAGGTGTGGCATCCAATTAAATTGTTTGGTTGGTTTTAAAATATTGTGTTGGTTGAGGGATTAATTTGAAAGAGATGATTTAATCGCATATGTATGGACAACAAGTAGTTGTGTAATCGAACAATTTACAAAGTTGTTTACTAAACATCTTTGTCAATTTAGCGAAAGTTCTAATTCTGACGGATAGTCTCGCATCAAGGGTAACAATTAGGGTATTTTTGGTGTGGCATCCGACATGTTTGTGGGATGTATTTTAAATATGTTTACGCGGTTTAAAAGATTTATATTTTAGCAAGAAGTTCTCAATTGAGGGGGTTAATTTGAAAGCCATAGACAAAAAGAAATATTTATTATTTGATATGCTAAATTGCATAGTGGAGTTGGAGAAGCGAAAATGTGGGATGATGTAACATCAATTACTTTTCATAACATTTGGAATCCATCATTTGTTAGAAAGGCACAAAAAGGTAGGGCACAACAAGTTTTTTTGTAGGCATATTTGGCAAAATTCAGTAGCATTTTATAGAGGCGTTTTGGGTGAAATTGGTAAGTTGTTTATAGTACAAAGCAATATTTTTATTTCAATTGGAAAAGTAGAGTCTAGAAGCATCAAATTTAAGCATTTAGTATGATCATATTAATGGTTTAGAATGCATAGGCGGTGAAATAGGTGATACAAAATTGAGTAATATGGATTTGAATGAATTTTGGGGAAGGTTAGATCATCCTAAGCAGCATAGTATCACAAAAAAATTGGTAGAGAGTGAACTAATTGAAGCGACAGGGTTTCCAATAGTTGTATAGTGTATAGAGTCGGCAATGGAATATATAAATAGATATGATCCCAATACAAGGACAATCAAAACACATGATGGTCAAATTGTAATCAATTTGGACCAAGCCAATATTGAAATATTTTTTTGTCTCCCTAAGAGGGGTCAATATGCCCAATGGAACTTTGTGTTATCAGAATGCAAGTTTAACAAAAAAAAGAGAATGTACATGAATATAATTACCACAAAATGGTTTTCACCCCCAAGGACAGGACAATGTAAATTACCTCGTGGGTTAGCCCAAAAAAGTGGTTCCCACTTTTTCTAATGAATGAAATCTGACGTCCAAGAAAAAATTAATTTTAAGCCCCTTCATTCAAACACCCCATGCAGGGGGATTTGATAGAACACCCCCTCTTCGTACGAAGCCCCTACACAAGGGGCTTTGTACGAAGGGGGTGTTCGTTCAAACCCTTCTTGGGCCAGATTTTTAATAAAATCGACGATGAGAAGTCATTTCCACCTTCTTTTTTTGCAATCTTGTGGACCCTCAGGTGTTAGATCAAACCCTCTAACGTCCTAGCTTGACACCAACATCTCGTGAGTGTTTTTGACATCTTTCGATAGCCTTTAATACCAAGTACACATAATTCTTCCTTTCTTTGTTTTTTTCAATTGTAAATTATGTATTGTTTAGTTATCTTAGTTAGTTTTTTTGTTTTCAGTAGTTTTTTATTTTTTGTTAGATAATTTTTCAAACTTCATGTTAGAAAATGCTAGAAAACTCTATCAAGAAAACCCTAGTTAAAATCCCCTAGCTAGAAAACCCTAGTTAGAAAAAATTAGAAAACTACTCTTAAAATACTATAAAAAAAATGTTTCTTAAATGTTTGTTTTTAATATCAAAAAATGTAGAAAATGAACTAGTTTTTTAAGTTGTAGAAAATGTTATGTAGACATGTATAGTTAGATATTTAAATGTTTGAAGTTGTTTTTGATATGTTAAAATGTTATGTACATATGTTTAAGATTTTTTGTTAGATAATTTTACAAACCCTTTGTTTGAAAATGTTAGAAAACCCTAGTTAAACTAATGTTTGAAAACCCTAGTTAGAAAATGTTAGAAAATCTTAGTTAGAAAAGATTTGAAAACTCTAAATAGAAAACCTTAGCTAGAAAACCCTAATTAGAAAATCTTAGTAAGAAAATGTTAAAAAACCCTAGTTAGAAAATATGAAAAAAATATTGTTTAAAAATTTATGTTTTTAATTTTTTTATAGTTAGTATATATTAGAAAATGTATAGAAAATTTTAGTTTAAAACTATAGAAACTTTGTTATGTCCACGTGTATTTTAGATGTTTAAATATTTAGATTTCTTTCTTATATGTTTAAATGTTATGTATATGTTCTAGATGTTTCCATTTTATACATCAGACTGTTATGCACATGTATAGTTAACATGTTAAAATATTAACTTAAGACCCCTTAAGTATGTATCCTAAAAACTTTTAAGACACCTAGGGCCCCTTAAGACACCTACAACCCCTTAACTTAGTCCATCTTTTGTGACGTTATACTTGGTTCCTTAATAACCTCTAGATTATGACATAAAACCCTTTAAGAACCATTAGCAGGACCTATTATGACATAATAGAACATAATACACCTTAAGATGGTATATAATAACATAAGACCCATTAATAGAATATATTATGACGTAAGACCCCTTAAGATGACCTTTTATAAGACAATTTACCTCTTAAAAGTCACTATTAATATGACAAAAATTCCCTTACTTGACCAATTAGGATGACCTATTATGCTGTATAAGACCACTTAAGAAAACTTATTATGTAACATAAGACCCCTTAAAAGTACCTATTATGACATATAAATCCCCTTGAGACCACTTAGGACCACTTAGTGCCCTTTAAGAGGTCCTATGACCACTTAGGACCATTTAGGACCTAAAATTAGGACCCCTTAGGATACTAAAATTATGCATTTAAGACACACTATGTATCATTAGATGACCTTTTATAACATAAGACCCTTATTATGTCACTTAGTGACATAATACCCTTATTATGGAAAATTAGATATTTAGACATGTTTAAATTTATTTTAAAGATGATGTGTTTAATTGTTTTGATTAAGTAAAAACAGGTTTTGAAAGGAACCTGGAACCTTGTACAAAATCTAAAAGATAGATCTTTTAAAAGTTCAAGAAACTACTGTGATACAGCACCAACAAAAAAGAAACGAGATGTAAACAAAAAGGGCAACAACCACTAGCCGAAACATAAATATGTACAACACAATAAAAAGGACAACAACTAGACAACAAAAGATTAGCTAACACTTTTTATGGTTTCCTCAACCTAGTTCACCATAAGATCCATGATACCAACAATTTTGTTGATATCTTCCATATCAATGTCCTCCCAGGTAGCAGCCTTCCTCATTTTCTTCTTCTTTCTTTTCTTCTTATTTCTCTATATATGTTATGTCCTTAATCAATATTTCTTGTTGATTAGGATGAGTGTTACTACATAAGTTCTCTGCCTCTTGAGTGCTTACAAAGGATTCTTCAAACTTATCCAGATCCATGTCTGTGGCCACCATAGTAACTTTTACATTATCAATAAAGATTGAATCATCCTTGTGTGTCTATGTCATGGGCACAAACTTCTCTGCCTTTGTGGATGTATCAACTACATGCACTGAATCCTGTGGACCTATATATGGTACATTAATGGTCTCTAACTCTTTTGCAACCTTTGAGGATACTTGAGATGTGGGCGCAGTAGGTGGGTACATGTGCATGTTCATGAAAACCTTCTCAAAGGATTTCTATGTCTCTTTTGCTGTCAACTCAAAAATTTTGTCCATTATGTGAAGTGTTCTTAGTTTTGTTTGTAGATGTGGCTTTACTAACTCTAACAACAGTGATTTTTCTTCTAAGGAACATATTGGTAGACTTTCATCTAGGATCTTTTCTCTTATCTTAAGATCTTCTTCAATGGCTTGTTTCTTCAATGACTCTAAGATGTTCCAAACATTATCTAGAATGATTGTTTTCAGTTCCAAGACTATCCTTTTGAACTTGATCATATTCTTTATGATCATGCCATGAATCTCTAACTTGTCAATTTCACTGTATTTGTCATAGAACTTTCCTATCTAATCCAATCTTCCTTCATCTATAATTCTTGTACTCAACACTTTTAAACTAGGTCTGATACCTACCTTAGGAGGAGCTTGAGTGTTCTTTTTGCTTCTTATTTTTCACGAGGATGGATGACTGGTGCCAACCTCTTTCTTCCTCTTTGCCATTGTCTTATACTCCAGAGGAGCAGTAAGGTCAATAGTTGCTATTGGCACATAAGGAGTATCATTAGTTTTACCCTTCTTGTCATTTGATTTTTCTACTTTCACCTTTTTCAACTTGGGATCCTCAGATTCTATCTTTGTTGCCTCTGCTCTCTCAATTTCCAAAGCAATCTTTTCTTGCCTTGCTTTGTCTAGGTCTGCTTGAGACATTCCACGAATTCTCAAGATCTCTGAAGTTACCTTAGCAACCTTTCTTTTTGTTGTTGCGATGTTTAGTACAACATCTATCTCTCTTGTCTTCTCTTCATAAGTCCCCCATCTAGGTTCATTAGGATATTTAGGGGCTTATAGCAATACTTGTGCATATGCTTCTAGGACTTGTTCATCAACCTCATATCCAAGTGGATGAATCCATTTTGTCCTTGGATCAACTGCTTCCATACAAGTTACATCAGTCTCTACCATAAAGAAATGCTATCCTTATATTTCTCATTAATACTCTTTGGTATTCTGTACCTCATCTGCATTTTATCCCTGAATGTCTTCAACTCTAGTGTTATGTAATCCTTCAATGTACTCTCAGTACATGTCTTGAGAGATATCTGTGACATTGTAGGAATAGTCTTGTCTAGGTATAAATCTAACACCTTTCCAAGAATGTGGAAGTACATGTATATGATCAAAGACCAAAATCTGAATATCTTGGTCTTGTCATGCTTGATGGCCTTAATGTTATCTATTAGTTGTGCGTGTAGAATCTCGCACAAGTTAAATTCCCCATTCTCTTTCACAAGTCTTATTGCTACAAGAATTGTGGCCGCAGACACATTGTTTACCCTGCTGGTGTGTTGGAACCTATATCCTAGTATCACAGACATCAATTTGATGTCTTCTTGCTCAATAGGCTCTATAGTCATTATGTGCCTATCACTTCTTAACTTGCATGTTTGCTCAATAAGTTTTCTTACATCCTTGCCTGCTGGAAGAACAACGCCTATCTTTGAGAGGTCTGTCATTTCATGAATTAGGTCACCTGTGATTCTTATTAGAACTTCACCTATCCAGAATAGGTCATCATGAATCCTGCTAAGTAGAATCTTGATCCATTCTGATTCATACAACTCATATGTCATAGCATACTCCACTATAGGGTGATTATTCCACTACGCATACTCATCCATGAAGGTTTTATCAGGTTTTAACATTATTTCCATGTGTGCTCTTATTCTGTCCAATCCTACTGGTTCTTTCTTACAATAGATGTATGCCCTAATGTCTTCGACATGCATAACACCCATAGGTGTGTGGGAGAATACCCTTCTAGGTCATCCAATGTTGATTTAAATGGATGCCTCTTAAACACATATCTCTTCTTCTCTGCCACATCAAAAATAATGGGAGTAGCCATTACTTATTTGTATATCGACTTCTTGATGGTTTCCAAGATCTTCTGAATCGGCGTGACGAACTAGGGTTTTCGCAACTAATCAAATGCACAGCTAATCACTTGATGAATCAATCTACAATCCTTCTTAATCAAATGCTAGGGCTCTTTTGCTCTCCAATTACTCTGAATTCGAATGCAATGAGAGATTTACAAACTTTTATGTACTTTAAAGTAAAAATTCTACCATTAATGCTTGTTGCGTAAACCAGGCTGTCACTGAAATTTTCTAACTTTCATTATGCAAACAATCAGCTAGTGTGCTCTTGCACATAGGTTTTGTTAGTCTTCAAAAGCTTAAGTCCAAAGGCACATACTCTGATGGTGAGTATATCAACCACGTAGGGGTTTAGAGCTAAATTAGCTCCCCCTATGATCCTGAGGGCCATTCATTCAGATGTAGAGGGTGCGTCCACTGTGGATGCATCTAATACATTCTCATCAACCTTATCCTTCTTTGTTTCTAACCAAATCAAGCTCGCATCCTCTGAAGCTTTCACAATCTTGATTTCTCCTTCAAGATCCAATACTGGTTCTTCAAGATTTTTAGGGCTTTCCTGACCTTGCATCCTTGATTTACAAAACTTTGAGATGTGTCCAGCCTTGTTACAAGAGTGAAAAATGATTGGAGGCCTTATATTCCTCGGCGCATTGACATGGGTCACCATTTTACATTGTCTTGCAGAGTGACCATTATAGTTACATATCTGACATGTAACATTATGAGAACTTATATTTGACTTATTCTGATTTCTTTGATTATATTGAGTCTTTTTCTTCTAACTTGTCTTACAATTCATAGCTCTATGACCAAGTTTATTGCATGAATAATAGTAACCATTGAAAGGTCTTACCTCTGTACAGTTTCTTGCTATATGTCCATGCTTGTTACATGCATAACAAGTTCAATCTACTGGCTTGCGCTCATTCTTGGATGGCTCAACATGATCTTTAATTTGACTTCTACTCTCCTTAGCATCTGAGGTGTCTTCTAGTGCTTTCATTCTTGCTCGCATGTTGTCAATCTGATTTTGTGCTTCATTGTATCCAATGCAGCTAGTATCTCCTTTAACTCTTCTTGCATACAACTGAGATTCTATCAAATCAGACTTGGTGTGCAATTTATTAATTTGATTCTTTTCCTCTTTTAATTCAGATTCCAAGCTTTCTTTACTGTTTCTTAGCTCCAAAATTTCCATGTTTGCTTGCCTCAATTCTTCATTCAGTTGAATGTTCTCTTTGATTTGTTCATTATAAATATCTTGGTTGTTGATTAGCTTGTCATCCAATTCTTTAACCTGTTCTTTCAAAGATGAATTTTCTTCATTCAACTTTTTGATCATTAACCCTAATTCACTGGTAGAGCATTCTTTCAAATCTTTTCTAAGCCTTTTGATGACTGCTTGAGCATCACTGATTTTTTCTTTTAGTTCTTCAACTTCTTTTTCAGATCTGTCTAGGTCTTCAAGAGCAGCTTCAAGATTTCTTTTCAGATGTTTCATTTCTTCTTTGTCCATGATCTCCTCAAGTGGTTAAACTTTTGTGCTGAGGACCAGAGCTTTGATACTAATTGTTAGGAATGGGAACACTGAGAGGGGAGGGGGCGGGGGGTGAATCCGTGTTCACTATATTTTATCTTTTTACTTAATCTTAAACTGAATTAGAATAATTAAATACTGAAATGAACATTCACATAAACATGAAACATGAAATCAACACATAACACCAATATGGTTATGGGGAAACCCAAATAGGTAAAAACCCCAGTGGGAATTGACACCCGCAAATATTTTGTACTAGTGTTTTATGATCCTTGTTAGAAGATCCTTAACCCTGTTAGGAGTTGCTTTACAATGTATTTAGTACAATAGACCTTGTCAAGGGTCGGACCCTATTAGGATTCTTTTACAATAAACCCTGTTAGGGGTGTGGACACACTGTCCTAGAGCTCACTACTCAAGTGGTGAAGGCTACAACCTTCTGATCTCAATACACACTATATCTATTGGATGAATTGTTACCATGACACTACGTGTCTAATCAGTTCCTTTTATGCGTTGATGCTTTGACCTCTTGCAAAGCTCTAATATATCTTATAGACTCTTCACACACTTCTTCTCTTCTTGTCTTAACTCTAAGTCAACTCTCATACTAATTACAATAGGTGCATCTCATATTTATATGCACATACAAAACAAATAACTAGGTCGGCCCTTAAACCAATTACATACAACGCTTCCAATTTAATTGGCTCAAGAATGTTTACAAACAAACATAATTACATGTCAGCAATCTAATTACAATAGGTGCATAGCCTTTACAACATAAGAATATAACCGCAAATCAAAATGCTAATAGTCGGCTGCTTACTCTGTTCTTCTTAGGCACACACTGGTTGTGTGAATTCAACTGTCTGTAACTTTTTCATACATGCATATCTGATCATGCACTCATAGACTAAGAATGAATATAGTCTAACCAACTTATCTTCTAGGGTGCATACCATAATTTAGTCGTACGCATGTTTGTTGATGCTCTGAGCTTCAGCTACTCTGTGCATTGTCCAATCTTCAACACTTAGCCAATTTTTGATCTTCTCAACAAGTGCGATGACTCCAAACTATTATATGACTTTGTTTCCATAATGACAACACTATACTAAGTCATATACACTAGAGTAGTCAAATTGCCAACATTCTCTCCTTTTAAAGACCCCAAAATAAGTGGGGTAAGGAAATATTCCACAAAGTTTTCACTAAACAATTCTTAGAAGGACAAACCCAAGATAAGAATACATTTTGAATATCTAAAGGAAAAACCCAATCCAAATTGAAGAGCTCCATGAATTTGGTCTAGATATTATCAATAAAGGGATAGTGCATAAACATATGATTAACTATCTCTTCCTCCTGCATACAAATATAACAAACATTAGGTAAACAAATTCCTCTGATTTTTAAATTGTTTGTAGTAAGGATTTTGTTTTGGAGCATGGAGAAGATGTTAATTTTGGGGGTAAGACCTTTAATCCAAGCTTTCACCCAGTTGGGAGTTTCCAGATTAGAAAATTATTGATTATATAAGGAAGCCATAGAAAATTTACCATTAGAAGTCAGTTTCCATATGAGATGATCTTCCTCGCTAACCTTGACCAAAGAATTCAATATTTTTTTTAACTTCCTTAGAGAAGGATCAATAAAAGAGAGGTCCTTCCAATTATCAACCTCCCAATAATCAACAACTTTAACCCCAACTAAAATCTTACATTGGTCCATAAAGGTATTCCAATCAGAATTATTCTATAAAAGGTGGTCTAAAAGCCAAACATCTTCCCATAAATTAATGGAATTTCCATTACCAACCTTCCATTTGAATCCCTTACTGATGAGCTCTTTAGCTTTTGAAACATTATTCCATATATTAGATCCTCTAGGAATAGAATCAACCCTAAGGAAGTTCTGTAAATTAGAGTAGACACCCAAATATTTATTCTCCCAACTATTATTCCACTCTCCCTTCATGTTATAAGCTCTCCAAATCTTCTTAGCTAGGAGAAACTAAATCATATTTCTCAACCTCCTTAACCCCAAACCACCTTTAACGAGGGGTTTACAAACTTTATCCCAAGCAATTAAATACAACCTTTTCTTTTTTTCCACTCTAGTCCAAAGGAAGTTTCTTTGAATTTTTTCAATAGCCTCAGCAAATTTAGCCATAATTTTAAATAGACTAATAACTTAGAGAGGTATGCTTTGCAAAGTAGTTTTCAATAATTGAATTTACCAGATTGGCTCAACAAAGTACCCTTCCATCCAGCCAACTTCTTATAGAATTTATCAATCAGGGATCTCCAAAAGGACTCTGGAGGATCCTAAAAAGAGGAAGACCCAAGTAAGTAGTAGGCATACTACCATTCTGACATCCCAAGATTTTTCTAATCTTTAAATGTATTCTTTCATGAGAGTTAAAAAAGTAGATATAACTCGTAGTCTAGTTGATATATTGTCTAGAAGCATTCCCATAACTATTCAAAGCTCTTTTAAGATTTATAGATTCCTTCATTGAAGCTTCTCTGATAACAACTGAATCATCAACAAATTATTAACGAGAGAAAATTTTATTTTCTGATAAAGGTTTCAGACCTTTAAGCTCCCTTATCTCAAGAAGTCGAGCTATGTATCTTCCAAAACATTCAGCCATAATTGTTATGTATGTATAGTTAGATCTTTTCTAGAAGATATAATTTCTAAATGTATAATTTTAGATTTGTATATTACTTTCATTTTACATGCACTTGTAATGTACTCAAGTAAAGAATTTTTAATATTTAACACATGTTACCCCTAGATGGATACACACAATAGAGATGATGTACCTCAAGATATACATCAGGATGATGCACCTCAGGGTCAGGGACCTGATGCTACTGCAACCCTTATTTACAAGTGTACTCTTGATTTAGCGATCATATTTAAGAGTGCTATAGCAGATATGATTGACTTCAAGATGCTATTAATAGATCCGAGGAGGGTTTGTATAGAGATATCTATGCTACTATTATGAGGAGTCTTGACGATCTAACATTGAGATTTAGGTTACATTCCTCATTTTCACCGTAGGTTATTGAGAGGATCTTTCGAGAGTTGAGAGTTGAGGTCTCGGGTGATGTATCCTTAGAGTAGGTCTAGAGCCTTGTCTCTAAGGATGTCATCAAATAAGAGGTCTTCCCATTTTATGTGGGGAAGACCAAGATGAGGGGATATTAAGTTACTTGATGTGTCATTGCCCAAATAACATGTATGATATACCCTCAATTCCTTGTTGCACATGGTTGTTATCCTAATAATGACCAGATTCCATTATATTTTTCCTAGTAGTTGTATGTTGAGTTCTGTCTAGGGCTTAATGTCAACTATTTAGATCTTCTAAGATATTTTGGTCAAGGGTGTGATAGAGTTGTTGATCATGATTAGTACCATAGGGTTGCTCAAGTTGTACCTGCTCATAAATAGTTGGTTGGACAGAGGAATCCAATAGTGACACTAGTGACGAATGCTACTTTTGATAGAGTTGTCATTGCTTGCCAAAGTGAAGCAACTGATAGGATAGGGAAGATTGCATCTACAACCAACAACATTACTAACAACACACTAGGTAGATATATTATGACTAGACCCAGTCAATCGAGATCATCTTCTCATACATCCTCTAGTGTTGGAGGAGCGAGTGATGAGGCATTATAAGAGATGCAAGTCTTCCTATGTTGGGTGATATATGAGCACTTTTAGGACAACACAATCACTTGGATGTGACGCTTTATTTTTTGGACAATCCGTTGTATTCATATTCCTATATTTTAGACTTGCAGAGGATACTCATACAATTTTTCAGAGATGTCATCAGAGTTGTGCATGGACCTGTATTTCTAGTGACCTAGGACATGACATCAAGTCATTTTCATCACAATACACAACACTCTGCACAACATTTAGCTTAGCACTCTCCACAACAGTCAACACATCACTCTGCACAACACTCTGCTGTAGAGGCAGGGATACGAGTTGGAGATGTCTACATCACCACTGAGGGAGTAGAGACATTTGAGGAGAAGATGTGAGGATTGATTCAGGTCGAGGTTTCCATTGATATAAGATCATTTATGGATATGTTATTGCATCCTACTAACTCTACACCACTCCCATCTCAGCTACATACCCCCTTGCACTCTTCATTACTAGATAGGGTTGAGATCGTCAGAGTTGGTGTAGGTAATGCAGCTTTTGTCGATGACACCCTTGTGCAGTGATGATCCTCCTACTCCTAAGACCCAGTTATTTAATTTAATTTCTTTTTTACATAAGTGTACACTTAATGAAAAAATAATTATATTCACACACATACTGATGTTGTACATGTATAATATTTTGTAGGAACAATTAGCAGAGCATACTACCTCTAGTGTGGGCTCAAAGCATGTTGGAAGGAGATAATTTGTGGATGCAACAACTACTAGTGATCAGGTATGTTTTAAATATACTTTTAAATGTGTGTACATGTACTATAAATTTATATATTTTAAATAGTTTACATAATTAAATATGTGTATATAACCAATTTTTTAACTAAATTTGCAAGGGTCAGTTGGTACTTCACAACCAGATGATTCTCATGAGACTCGGTTAGAGGGTCACTTTATTGTATGCATCTGGATGACTCTCTAGTTTAGGGAATGTTGCAGGTCTTTCATTATTATATATGTTTGACATTTTTAGAACTTATGATATTCTTGAGACATATATTTATATGCTCTGTAGACCTAGACATAGATGGTTTATATGTATGTTACATTTATGATTTGACATTATATATGTTTATGATTGACATCTAGATGGTCTTTATGATATGCATGTTACATTTATGATTTGACATTATATGTGTTTCTATATTTGATGTTAAATTATTACATTTGATTAGATTATGTTAAATGATTAGATTTGATTAGATGATGTTAAATGTTTAGATTAGATGTTTAAATGATTAGATTAGATGATGTTAAATGATTATATTAGATGATGTTAAATGATTTGATTAGATGATGTTTAAATGATTACATTAGATGATTTGATTTGATTAGATGATTGATTAAATGATATTAAATGATTAGATTAGATGATGTTAAATGATTTGATTAACGATGATGTTTAAATGATTATATTAGATGATTTGATTTGATTGGATGATTTGATTAGATAATCTTAACATGTACATTATATGGTAACAATTTAAATATTTAATCTTAACATGCATATTTGAAGTAACAAACAATTGACATCAATAGATATAATCTTTAATGCCCCTCCAACCCTAACAAATCTTGGTTATGCTCACTAGGGAGTTAGATCATGCTATAAGTGATTTCATGGTTATTTTGTAAGAGTATAATCCTTCTTGAGATGGTTGCTTACTAATCATGATAACTTCATATTTTAATTTGGGAAATAATAATATTTACATAAGTATGTCCTTTATATCTTCTTGTGTGTCAATGATAGTTTAGGATCTTAATACTAAAAGGATCACATGATAGACTTATATGCTTCTTTGTGAAATGCCCATTATTAATATTTATGTTTACCTTAGGTTAATTGATTATAATCACTTAAGGGTTGGATCTGTTATCTTCTCTAATAATGTTACTTGGGATTAGATATAATTAATACATTTAGGGTTATATGATTTGTTTATCTTTTTTTGATAATGAGATATTTTGAGTACATGCCTGATGGTTAAATGGGTTTGTGAAAGTTAATAGATGATTTACATTTACATGAATATGTTATGATGCATTATGGTTATACAATATGGGAAAAAGATTATTCTAGTACTAACCACACTAATCCAATCATGCTTTGTTGATGTCATTATCTAATGTGAGTGTAGGATAAGGGGAAGCAGTCATAGTTACTCCTACAAGAGGTCCACACGATGTCGCACTCTCTATCCTTGTTTGCCATTGTCTGTTTATATATATGTATATATGCATGTTGGTTGGTGTTGCAGGATGTAGGTACTAGGCATTGACTCCACCTGGCTACACAGGTCTGAGCGTGCCTTCAAAATCCTTGAACTGTTGTTGTGTGGAGATATTACCAAGATTACTCTCAAGGTTACCTATGAACTTAGAGTTATGTTTAGGCCTAGCTGGGGGATCTGAATGCAACATGTGATGTGGTCTTGTGATTTATGGTTTGATGTTGTTCTAAGATTAATTATGTGAGTTAGATTTATCCTTGTAAGTATATGTATATATATTTATTATATATGTGTTATAATTGAATGTAT
The DNA here is from genome assembly GCA_027943335.1 of Chamaecyparis obtusa. NCBI lineage: Eukaryota > Viridiplantae > Streptophyta > Pinopsida > Cupressales > Cupressaceae > Chamaecyparis > Chamaecyparis obtusa. The sequence goes on along the minus strand of BSBK01010195.1, from coordinate 814,619 downwards.
GTTATATATGTATGTGTATATGTGGGTGCACATGCATATACCCATGCTTAAATAAATAATAATATTTATATGATTTTATTGATTGTGTAAATGGTATCTTGTTTATAATAATTAAATAAAGTATATTAATGTATTAAACAAAAAGTAAAAATAGTAATTAATAAAAGAAATGCTCTTTGTAGTAAAACTAGCTATCTATGAGGGAGTTGAACTCGAGACCTCCTACAAGTTAGGCTAGTTGGTTTCTGTGTGTGCTATGTGTTTTCCTTGAAAGTTATTTGTTTGACTTTCTTGTTATGATTTTCTTTTTAAGCTATTTTAATTAAATTTATTAAAACTTTGTTTAAGTGCTTACGGGAATAATTGGTTTGATTTTTCAACCAACTATGGAAGTTGGAGAAGTTGCTTCCCGTAAAGAAACTCCTCCAACCACATAGTTGGAGGATAAATAATTGAAGTTTTTGTGTTGTTGAGGAGAGAGAATTTATGGAAGATTTTTGGGAATTGTCTGTAATTATTTTTCCAAAAATTTATTTGAAGTTTTCGAGTCTCTGTTTGGTGAAAACAAGTGTATGTGGATTGTTGGAGTTTGATTTCCAAATGAAGCTTTCCAGGAGGCTATCTACTCAAGGCTTGAAGATTTGTAGACAGTCTCCAGTCAAGAGAAGAGAATTTCTCCGCAGGACCCCAGGTAGGGTCTATGCTGGGATGAATTCTCCAATTCTCCTATGAGTATTTGTGGATGTGTGTGTGTATTCTAGAAATTAATAGTGTGTTCTTATGATATATCAATATTCTCTGGTTATTTATGTTTATGGATTAAATATTATTGAAAACATATACTATGTGCAGGAAGTTTAATGACATGGTTTATTAATTTTCTTTTTCAAAACTCTTCCTGGAAGTCTATGGTTAATTATATGACTTTAATTTGGTATATATATATATATATATATATATATATATATATATATATATATATATATATATATATATATATATATATATATATATATATATATATATATATATATATATATATATATATATATATATATATATATGAATGTGTGTGTGTTATTAAATTTTTATATTATTCATATGATTTGATTTATAATTAGGATGATAATGAAAAATATGTTAATTGAAAATAGATTAAGTCTCCTGGTTTGTTTTTATATACCCGTACTATGTTATTCATAACTTTTGAACTAGACATTATTTTGAAAATCTCTCCGGTAAAAGTGTGTGTAATTAGGTTTTATCCAACATATATCAAAATTAGTGAAATCCAATGGTTCAAAAAAAAGTTATTCTTACTACATCGAGATTGTATTTTTATGACAGTCATATAGCAATAGTCATGCATAGATTCCTGTAGGTTCATTAGTTTATAGTACAATCTTTTCCCCATCAATATTTATTAATTTATAATTTATATTAGTTTTATTTTCTATTTAGACCTATTGTGGAAACTTTAGAGTCGTGGATTTCAGTGTTGGGTACATGTTTGGCTTGGGGTTTGGTCTATATCTTCCACACTTGATCTTGGTCTTTGCCTGCATCTTTTAATGTTCATTTTATTGCTTTAAGTTTATCATAATGTTTTGTTAATTCATGTGGAAGTTTGTATCCCCTATATATTTTCATTACTTTATTTGTTGAGATTTTATGGTGTACTTATTATGTTTTGCACTTGGCATATAATTGAGCTTAGTTTATGAGGCTAGGACTCGTCTCGGTGGCTTGTGTGCACGAGAGGGTTCTCTAGACCTATAAATAAGCTGTGGAAAGTTGTACATATGCATGTAGCAAGTATTGTGCTTTTCTTTGAGGTTTCTTGTGATAGACATCCTTCCAATGGTTCCTGTTATGTATATGGTTAGGGTTAGGACTCACTCCGAGGGCCTGAGTGCGTAGGGGAGTTTCCTAAACCTATGGATCAAGACATGGAAGTGTTATTTTATATCTTTGGCTTGTGATGGGGTAAGGGAATAGGAACCCTAAGTGAGTGGCTTGCCATAGGTGTTGGAACCCTAAAGTGGTTGCCAGATGATCCTATGGGTGGGTTTGTAAAAAGTGATAACATTAAAAATTAACCTAGGAAGGGGGGATTCAAAAGATAATGAAAGAAAACATAATAATGGCCACACAGATCTGATTGGAGTACCGAGACCAGGGATAACTGCCAAGGTGGATCCCTATTCATAAAGGGGGGACCGAGGTTACATGGTTGCCAGGGTGGATCCCAATACATAGGTTGTGTGATGACACTCACTTAGGTGGTCTCCTAGAACCTTAACCTCGGTGTTATAGTATGACGATATTTTATGTGCTTTATTCTTGTTCTTTTGAGTCTTGGATTTATTGGTATTTGAGACTTAGATTGCCTTAAGGTCTTGAGAGTACCTTGGTTCTATCTCCTAGCATAGGGGGTGGAACTTTACCAGTTTCACATGGTTAGGTGGCAAATCTCTTTCGAGGTATTGTTTGTGGTTCGTGTCATGGCTTGGATTCTGAGTTGTTCAGTGGCGAAGATTCTATTCTTGTATCATGTATCTCTATCTTTTGTTATCAAGATGTAAAGATGTATTGTAAGCCTTTGGGAAACTTGATGTAATTATCTTTCTATATGCCTTCGGGCCATGTGCAACAACTATAATTGTAATTGTGTTGAAATTGTAAGAAAGAAGTTATGTATTTGGGAAGGGTAGTTTTAGGAATTTCAAAAGATGATTGAATATTGGTAATCAGATATGGATAATGTTTAAGTAATTCCTACCCTATCTCTCTTATGCATTTTAAAATGAAATTGAAAGTAATGATTCTATGTAAGTATTGGCAATGCAATAGATGAAAACTTTTGAAAGGAAACTCATTTTGTTAGTGAAAATATGTGCTAAGGGTTGAAGGGTATTTCCAGGTGAAATAGTAAGGGAAATGAAACATGTACGTTATTGAAATTAGTAATGAGATGTGATTTATTAAATGTATAAGTTCAATGTGTATGATGTAAGGTCATTTAAACTAGGTTCTAATCTCAATTATTAACTAGATTTATACAAGGTTATAGATGATAATTTGTGGAAGTTAGACTTGTGGAAAGAAATGATTTAGTGAATGGTTTATGTTGGTTAGTAATAGATGGTTAAGTACTTTACACTTTTTCTATTATGATCTTTGAAATGAAAATGTAAAGTAAGGACTTTTAATAGATGGTTTATGTGATGATAGTGCATAAATAAGGTTAAGGAGAAAACAAATGAAAAATGAAAGGATAAATGTACTTGATGTATTAGATAAATGATGGGCTTCTAATTCATTTCTAAAAGTGAATATCTATGCAAATTAGGTAAAGAAAATAAGTGCAATTATCTCATTAATGTAAATAGCTTTGATGAGGAATGAAAACAATGTCTCAATGTAAATTGAAGTTGAAATAGAAATAGAATTGCATTAGATTAAGTAATAAAATGTATTGCTTGATAATGGTAAATGAATTCATTAAGGGAACCTTAAGGAATGTACTTGTACATGGTAATGATGATAAGTTAGAATGTTAGAAAAAAAAAATGTTAGTTGTAATTTTAGGTCATAGACTTGATTCCTTATGGGTTCCCTGGAGGGGACATTACATTTCGTATCAGAGCTCTAGGTTGCTACACTGGGAGCTCTAGGGTCTATTTGTGTTTAATTTAGTTTCTTCTTCTTATTATTTTATGTCAACTCAATGGCTATATTTAGGTTGTAACATTGTTCCAAGATGCTTTCCAACATCACAAAGTCTCTTATGAATAAGCTCACTATTATCCATCATCATCTCAACAAAGATTGTTCCCATGTGAATGTGTGGGAGAACAAAATTTGAGTAATGACTCAGAGGGAGCTCAAATGAGACAACTTTGATACTAATTTTGCTAAGCTAGAACCCATTAGAAGAAAAGTTATCCATGAGGAGGTAACTTATGCTGACCATTATGATAGGGATAGAGTATAAGCCCTAGGTTGTTCTACTAGGAACCTTGGGAATCATACTTGACCTACTTGCAATACTTGAGTCTATTGTGTTTCTTTGTCTGATGTTTTCTTTCAACCTGCCAAACTTGAATACATTGTGTGTGTCTTCTTTTTAGGTATTCTTTATGTTAATTAAATTGAGCACTAAACAAAAAAGGTATGTTTTCTATATATCTACCATAATATCTTGAAAGAAAGGATTATTTGAAATGATTATTTATGTTTTGCATTATAAGATTCAAGAATTCTTGATACTTGGGTATTGTGTTCTTATCCTTGTTCTAAGAAAATCTTAAAGAATTGTACGGAAAGTTATTTATCTTATCCCCTGATCTTATGATGATTTCTATAAATGGCTACGAAAATAGTCTCCAAGTGATTTGAAAAGTTAAATACTCTACTCTCTTATAAATGTTAGATAACATTGTGATTTATTATTTAAAACTAGTAATATAAAATCTCAAGATAGATTCGAATCATGTTGTACTTATGGTTGGGAACAAGGGATGATTAGGTTTCTAAGACAAAAAGGATTGTAATATTGGATGGTTTTAAAACATGTCTAGTAAATGTACCTTTATCCTTCCTCAAGAACTTAGGAATTTATGAACTTATATTTTCTTAAAAAAGAGATAATGTGTTGAAATTAGGTAAGATCTGATATTTCAAAATATGACAAGATTAAGAAGTATCTCTCTTTTATAAATCCTATCAAAGTAAGAAATTAAATCTATTGTTGAAATCAAATGTGTCTCTCCCTTATTTCCTCAAGAAATATGTTTAAAAGAATAAATTACATAAGGGAAAATCAATGTGCCATTAAGGAGAATGTGCTTAGCTAGAGGAAACCCTTGGGTAAAGGACCTATGTCCCCAAGGTTCTGTAATAAATAGGATCATAAGTACACAATTGTTGAAAGGAGAAATGTTTGATTGTATGGTAGGAGTTCTGAATTATATATGATCCTTGTAAGTGATGTGAATTGAACCAATGAAAATTCATCAACTATAAGGATAGAATAGGATATTAAACAAAATTGTGTAGTAATTATTTACATTGTTCACATTTTGTGTTTGAAATGGAAGTTAAAGATAACAACATTGATATGATATAGGAATGATGAGTTATTATGAAAGGAATAATGATATGTCTATTAGAATAAGATTTAAGTCAAACTTTCTATCTGTCCTAAAATGGAAATATTAGAAGAATATGAATTTGTAGGTAATGGTATAGATGTCATATTGAAGATGCGAATAAGGATAATAATACTTGTAGTTACTCCTCAAATGTTCTTTTATTGAAATGTGTGTACAAAAGGTTAGTGGGTTGAACATATTAATTCGATTGAATAAAAGGGTAGTCGTAGGAATCATGTAATTCTCTCCCTCTATTAAAGAATCTATGACTTTTATTTTGAGAAAATGGTAAATTCATACAAACTTATTAATGTTGGGAGAAGATATACTCGTATTCAAATTATTATAAACTTATAGGACATGGAATTGGTTAAATACGCTAGTTAATAAGTAATGTTGATGAAAATCTAGCTTAATGAATCATGTTAAAATTTATTAGGGATATCTTTATATGTATTGTCATAATACAACACTAATAAATTGTTATAATAGAATCATAAAAGGTATCTTAGGTTGCACTCTTTGAAACGGAGGTGTATTCTATCTTGCGTGTAAGTTGATATTAGATATTCTCCTATAAGTATACCTTAAATCTTATGGGCAGCAATAACTTGTTCCATAAAAGAGATTTATTTTTATGTTGTTGGAAATGTTACTCACAAATTTATGTGCTGATGTATGTGGCAAATTTAATATTTGAATGGTTTTAGTTTTAAATGCTCACAAAGGCAGTAGTATGATAGTAGTATCTTATGTATACACATTGAGAATAAATAACCCCTGTATCAATCTATATCTAGTTTAGAGGATGAAATTTAAATTCTTAATTGCATTTCTGAATCCTAAAACATATTTTGCTATTAAAACAACTCCTAAATCCCAAGGTGAAAATAATACCTAATATATTAATGTTAGACTAGAGTAGAAATATATGTAATATTGTTATTTTATGTTTGGCCAATGGCTAGAACCTCCCAACTTCTAGGAGTAAGTCGAATCTTAGGGAGGGATGATGTAATGCCCCTCCAACCCTAACAAATCTTGGTTATGCTCACTAGGGAGTTAGATCATGCTATAAGTGATTTCATGGTTATTTTGTAAGAGTATGATCCTTCTTGAGATGGTTGCTTACTAATCATGATAACTTCATAGTTTAATTTTGGGAAATAATAATATTTACATAAGTATTGCCTTTATATATTCTTGTGTGTCAATGATAGTTTAGGATCTTAATACTAAAAGGATCACCTGATAGACTTATATGCTTCTTTGTGAAATGCTCATTATTAATATTTATGTTTACCTTAGGTTAATTGATTATAATCACTTAAGGGTTGGATATGTTATCTTCTCTAATAATGTTACTTGGGATTAGATATGATTAATACATTTAGGGTTATATGATTTGTTTATCTTTTTTTGATAATGAGACATTTTGAGTACATGCCTGATGGTTAAATGGGTTTGTGAAAGTTAATAGATGATTTACATTTACATGAATATGTTATGATGCATTATGGTTATACAATATGGAAAAAAGATTATTCTAGTACTAACCACACTAATCCAATCATGCTTTGTTGATGTCACTGTCTAATGTGAGTGTAGGATAAGGGGAGGCAATCATAGTTACTCCTATAGGAGGTCCACATGATGTCGCACTCTCCATCCTTGTTTGTCATTGTCTGTTTATATATATGTATATATGCATGTTGGTTGGTGTTTCAGGATGTAGGCACCAGGCATCGACTCCACCTGGCTACACAGGTCTGAGCGTGCTTTCAAAATCCTCGAATTGTTGTTGTGTGGAGATATTAACAAGATTACTCTCAAGGTTACCCGTGAACTTAGAGTTATGTTTAGGCCTAGCTGGGGGATCTGAATGCAGCATGTGATGTGGTCTTGTGATTTATGATTTGATGTTGTTCTAAGATTAATGATGTGAGTTAGATTTATCCTTGTAAGTATATGTATATATATTTATTATATATGTGTTATAATTGAATGTATGTTATATATGTATGTGTATATGTGGGTGCATACGCATATACCCTTGCTTATATAAATAATAATATTTATATGATTTTATTGATTGTGTAAATGGTATGTTGTTTATAATAATTAAATAAAGTATATTAATGTATTAAACAAAAAGTAAAAATAGCAATTAATAAAATAAATGTTCTTTATAGTAACATTAGCTATCTAGGAGGGAGTTGAACTCGAGACCCCCTACAAGTTAGGCTAGTTGGTTTTCGTGTGTGCTATGTGTTTTCCTTGAAAGTTATTTGTTTGAATTTCTTGTTATGATTTTCTTTTTAAGTTATTTTAATTAAATTTATTAAAACTTTGTTAAGTGGTTACGGGAATAATTGGTTTGATTTTTCAACCAACTATGGAAGTTGGAGAAGTTGCTTCCCGTAAAGCAACTCCTCCAACCACATAGTTGGAGGATAAATAATTGAAGTTTTTGTGTTGTTGACGAGAGAAAATTTATGGAAGATTTTTGGGAGTTGTCTGCAATTATTTTTCCATTATTTGAAGTTTTCGAGTCTCTGTTTGGTGAAAACTTTAATACCCCAAAAATAGGCTATAGGTTCATTAACCTCCTATATCGACAAATCAAATGAAATTGACATCAAAGTCCTAACCTAAGGCATATCTGAACATCATCGAATCCTAATTAATTATCCTAAATTCTGGATCGGGGAATATTCCTAGCATTATTCCTAATTATCTTAATTATCTTTAATTTAATGATTTGTTGGCGATAAATCCCATTTATCCTAAAGTTTGATTAATTGAATATTTTGAATATTTAATTAATTAGATTTAATTCTGCCACTTAATTATTTAATTGAATTTAATTACATTTATTCCTAATTGGTATTATTTAATTTTGACAATAAATCAAAATTCCTACAAACAATCAATTGGATATTTATTTAATTGATTTAAAATCAAAGTTGTAAATTTAATGATATAGTTTTTGAATAAAAGTTTGATTTAATAATTGATTAACCCATAAATCAGTTATTTTAATTCAAAAATCAGTTAAGTTGAGGATAAATCACTTTATTTATTAAATTGATTCATAATTAATTGTGCACATTCAAAGAGTAGTTGAACTTTAAATCAGAAAATCAATGCAAGTTGTTAACTTTTGGAAACTCAACATCTATTTTGAGTTCAAAGCTGATCTAAACTTCTGATTTGAGTTAAAAAGCTATTTTTGCATGATTTGCATGATTTTGTGAGTTAATTATCTATGATTTCCTGATAACTCAAAAATCAACATGAGTTCATCAAGAGTGATTTATGACTTTTCTCATGCACCTCCAAAGCCCTAAATTTCTATAAAATCAAGGCTTCAGCTCTTCAAAAAGGATCCACAAAATTGCATCCTCATGCTGCCGAATTGGAGATCAAAGAATATATCTTTGACAATCCTAGCTGTTGTGAGATTTTCATTATTTTGAGCATTCATATCATTTAGAATATCTTTATTAGATCAATTGCATAGCATATCAGTTTCATTCAGATTAGTTTCATATCTAGTTTTTCATCCAATTGCATAGAAAATACAAAAATATAGATTAATTTGCATTCATTCCATATCCATTTTCTGGATTCAAATCCTTCGTTTAGGTTTCGTCAATGTCACTGGTCTTGATCTAATCTGAGAAGATCATACTCACACCTACTAGAAGGTAGTAAATCGCCTAGTTAGTTTAGTTTCCATTTCATTGCAGATTTTGATTTTTGCTAACCTCTAATGTTTTACTGAGGTGTTGTGTCTATAGCTAGGTACAAAATTCACACACACATTTTTGGTGCCCACCATGGGGCCTTGAAATAGGTTTCCATTTCAATTCTATCAATTTCTATCATTTTCTTGTCATTTTCTATGCAAAACTATGATTTTTATTTTTTGTCCGTACAATTTTCATATGAGTTTTGTTAGAAACTCATACCAGGAGGTGCTTACTATTGTACAATAGTTTATTTGATTAAGGCTCGTACCAGCAGAAGCACATTGTCATTTGGAGGCTCTATTGTCATATGATCTGCTACCCACTGTCGTATGAGTTTCCAGATTGTTGTCTGGGAGGTGACCCATTGTTGTACGAGTTTCAGTGCTAGGTTTCAATTATTGTTTCACATTTTCAAGTAGTTTTCTAGATTTGATTTTTAGATTTGGACTGACAGCTAACCCTAACAATTGAGATTTTTTGTTTCTGATTGGTATCTGCTGATTCTGATTGGGAAAAGCGTGAGAATTACTAAAAATAGGTAATAATCTACTAAGCACATTGCAAGGAATTTAGGTAATCTTCTCAGCTGATAACATTTTGATTTGGATTAAAATGAACTCTCACGTGTCAGGCTTGTGTGACCTTTTATTGCTTTCATATCACAGACTTCATTTTGGGCTAAAAATGAACATAGATTTGCTTTTTGCATATTTGTTACACATAGTAAATAGGCCCTGTGAACACTATTTGTTGTTCTTGAGAGAGTGGGTTTCCAATGAAGCTCTTCTCAACAAGAGAACCCTTGTAGGTAGGGAGGATACTGAGAGCATCTCACGTTCTATTAGATTTGTGCGTCTTCAACTTTTGATTGATATATTCTCTCTTCGGAGAGGTTGATAGATCATAAGTGATTGACATCATATATCTTTGTGAGATAATCTTAGTCTTAGCATGTCGGATTAATCTGTCTGCTTTATTTTGGTGAGGTGAAGAGGTTAGGGGATTATGCTCTACTTCCTTTTTGGATAGTACCAGAAACCAAAATCCTTGAATTTGATCTAGTCCCCCTATGGTATATTTTGTGAGTCACCTTTAGAGAGGGTTAACCATAGTGGACATTCCCTTAATTGGGTCAACCATGTGGATGGAACCTCAAGTGGTAATAGCCATTTTCACTGTGGTAGTGACAACTGCTATATAAATGTCCTTGTGGAGGAAATCTTCATGGGTGTGATCTCTTGTTGGGGTGTCAGATCTCCCTAGCAGCTCCTGATGTATTAAATTCTTGGACTGTGTCAAAACCCTGGTGCACCTAGATTGGAGTTTGTCCTCTTGAGATCATAAAATTTACAGAGTTAGACCATTACTACAAACCCTACTAAGGCCAAAATTTTCATTTTCTAGGAATATGTGCGTTATTGCAAAATTTTTTTGGAACATACACAATTAGCACTCCTAGGGATTAGCATATTCAGTCACTTGGTTGTTCATGCATAGGGTTGCTTTGTCCCTTGTTCATTATTTTCAAATGTGCTTGAAATCACTTGCTTACTATTTTGCATGCTTGTTTATCTCTCTAGTTACTAAGAATGAATCGATCTGATACAATCTTCAAATCTGGACAGACAATTTTGTGAACAATCTGAAACTGAAAACTTAAAATTTGCAAAATTTGAAGTAAAATACCTTTCTAGAGTCAAAAGTCATCCCACAAAGTTAGAAAGTCATATGAGTTTGTCCAAGTGTCATTTCAGAACCACTCAATTGTCGTATGATATCTGGTTTATTGTCGTACGAGTCTTGTTGCCAGTCAATTCAAAAAATTCAAATCCTACTATCAACTATCGTGCAAGTTTTGCAATTGTCGTACAAGTTTGTCAACTATCATATGATTAGGAACCTAGTGTCGTACGAGTCTGTAGAAAGTCATTTGAGAAATTTGGAAAAAAATTGCTAGAAAGTTGCAAAAACTGTCAGAGACCTAGCTTCTACAGCCTATTTCCAGAATCTGTAAAAAAAATCACTATGTCAAGAATAGAGCAGAACCTAGAATGAATCCGATCATTTCCCCAAAGTGGCCTCTTGAATCTGATTTAGCCTTCTATTTTATCAATTTGAGTCTTTTTCATCTTGTGTCAAAACCTTGTCATAATTATCAATCTTCAATCAATCTTCAAAATGGCTAAGTGTTGCAAGCTTGTGTTTGCTATCTTTCAGTCATCTACCCATACATATAGGGCACAATATCCTTCACCTATGTCTAATCTAATCTTCAATCACTTCAATCTTGACAAGGTTGCGTCATTCGATCTTCTTGAATCAATTCATTCTTCAGTTGTCTTCATCCTATTCTTTTGCTTCACCCAAGGTTAATGGTGGAAACTAGAGCTTCCTCACACAAGAAATCTAGAGAAGTATCTCATACCTTACGTCTATCTACTCACGTGGGTCGAAATCTTGAGCAACTCTACAATTTTGGGCTTTATGAAGACGATGGTCTTGGCAATTTTTGATTGAAAACTGGTTACATACCCCCCTCCATCAACACACGGAGGTCATCAACAAACTCCACCTCAATCTATTCCAGGGAGTCTTAAAACTCCTACCATGTCTCAAGGAGGAGGATCCTAAGGACATTAATCACAACATGGTGCGGATCAAGAACCCACACCTTTTGAAATTGCTCGATATCAAAATGATGATGAATTCAAGAAAATGATGAGGCATTTCTTGAAGGAAGATAGAGAAGCATACTTTTTACAGTTAGCTCATCAAGGAGCTAAGCTTCCTCCCAACTTTAATGTTGAAGATATCATCATGCATGAGGAAGAAAATCCTATCATAGCTATGATGAAACAAATGCACGCCATGCAAGTCAAAATTAACAAACTTGAAAAAGAAAAGGAACCTAAGGAGTTCTCCATGGAATTTTCCATTTGATAAAGACTTGTACATGCCACCATTCCCTAAGAGAGTGGAAATGCCAAAATATGATAAGTATGATGGAAACTCTGACCCTCAAGACCATGTCAAAGAATTTTATACTCAATCCATGGAGTTCATGCATGAACCAACCTATCTGATGCATCTCTTTCCTCGATCTTTGGGAGGAGTGTCCATTCATTGGTTCTCTAGAATGCCTCCTACAATCAAAACCTTTGAGGAGTTAATAAAATTGTTCTATCAGCAATACTCCTTCAACATCCAGCATCCAGTCACCATGATCGACATCTACAATCTCAAACAATATCTAGGAGAACCATTCTTGACATTTCTCAAAAGATGGAGAAAGAAATTCTCTCTATATGCTAGGCCTATTCCAAAAAATGGAAATCTTCGTCAATAATCTTGTTCCAGAAATCAACTACCCTTTACAAATGCAAAATCATACATCTTTTGACAAGATGGTAGATAATGCAATCAAAATTGAAAAAGTACTTGTGAAAAAAGGAGATATCACACTTCAAAAGCACAAGTATGAATCTAGTTATAAGGATAAGAACAAAAACTGGAACAAGAATAAAGGCATCATCACAGATGGCATTGTTGATAATATTCATGCCCCATCTAAGGCACTTTCAATCTAATTGTCAGTACCCAAGCCATCAAAGCTTCAGAACAAAAGGTACCCAAATCATCTCAAAAGATGAAAGAATACAAACCTTGGTCTGCTGATAATAGACGAAAGTTCACTCCTCTTGGAGAATCTTTGGAATCAGCTATGAAAACTTTGTTGGCTAATAACATCATCTCTTTACCTGAGATCCAACAATCTAATCCTGAACCAAAACCAAAATGGTGGAAGGAGAACGAATTCTATGATTTTCATCATAGTAAGGGTCATAAAACTAGTAACTGCTCGCGCTTAAAACATACCATTCAAGACAAAATTGATAGTGGAGAAATCATGATTGATAATCATAAGAGCAATAATGATCATACATCATTCACGAAACCATTTCTGAAACATAGTCAAGGATATTCATCTTCTCAGCCTAATGTGGGTGCTAAGGTCAATTATGCTTATTCTGGAAATAATGCTATTATCAATATGGTTGAACCAAGCCTATCTGATCATTGCAATGTCATTACAATTGTAAGAAGAGAGAGAAAATCAATCAGCTAATGCAGTTACTCGATCACAAGCTTAGGCACATCTGCAAGGACAAATCCTAGATTCATCCAATGTCCCTAAGGTTCCTTTCAATCTGTATTCCACTTCTAAATAGAAGGCTACATCCAAATCTTCAAATCCTAAAGACACGAGGCCTACATCATACAATATTGTTCAACAACTCCAGCGTACTAATGAAAAAATCTCAATGTTTGTGTTGCTTCGGATATCTCCAGCTCATAGAGCCATTCTAGAAAAAGCTTTGCTCGGATCCAATGTTCCTGATTACCTTGATTTAGATAGGTTCCAGAATATGGTTGGTCATCTTATGTCTCCACAGTATATCTCCTTTTCAAAGGAAGATGATAACTCCTTGAGTCATCCACATAACTAGCCCTTGCACATAGAAGTCTTAATCCAAAATTGTCGCGTCAAACGTGTGTTGATAGATGGGGGCATGGGTCTGAATATTTGTTCTTACAGCTTGATCACACAATTGGGATTTTAAAAAATGGCTATTGATCCTAGAAAGAAAATAACTATCAAGGCATATGATGAAGAAGAGAGATCCTCCAAGGGAACAATTGTGTTGCCTATCAGAACAGGTCCTATCATCAGAGATACTACATGTCAAGTTCTTGATATACCTTTGGCTTACAACATCCTTATAGGGAGACCTTGGATACATGAAATGAAAGCTATTCCCTCTACATACCATCAGTGTTTGAAATTTCCTTATGAAGGAGTAGAGGTGACTATTCTAGTTGACGTATCCATAATTTGCAATGCATTGAAGGAAAGCGCTGATAAACTTGTTCCTAATAACAGAGAGTCTTCTAATAAACAACCAGACATTGCTTCAACATCCAAAATGGAAGACATTGCTAAAGAGGTCACAATCAAAGAAAAAATTATGGGAGAATATACTATAGAGCCAGTCTTATCTTTGACTTCTCTCCCTATTTCGCCTAAGTCTTATGGGCAAACTCTCAAACAGTCCAAACCAGAATCTAAAGGACCTCTTGAAGCATATAAAGGAAAATTTGTTGCAGAACAAGTACCTAAACAAGAATTTGAAGAGGATGAAGCTGTGCTTGCATGGCTCTACAAAGAAGAACCTAAATCTCAAATTGATCAATCATGTGATTCTAAAACATCAAAGGTTCCTTCTAAGTCATATGGTCCAGGGGACAAATTGATTACAAAGATGGGATATATAGGAAAAGGACCTCTAGGACTACAAGGTAAGGGTATTCTATCATCTCTTGACCATCATGGTCGAGCAAACAAGAATACAATAGGTATAGGGTACAAGAAGAAGCCTTTTTATCTTAGCAAGAATTCCCCACATGTCATAGAGAAAATCAAGCTAGAAGAAGCTTTTCTTGAGAAAGAAAAAATCAGACAATCTGACAGTGATGAATCTAACAATACTGAGGAGTTCATTCCTTATGAGTGTTTTCCTAAAGAAATAAAAGATCTCCTTGATGTTGAAGATGATCCCATAAAAAGAATCAATGTAGTAGAAGCACAAGAACCTACTATAGAACAAGAGATAGTTGCCACACAAGAACCAACTAATCTCGAAGGTAATCAAATAGAAAAAGGGAAGAAAATCCTATCACTATAGCTGAGCACTTGGAGCGTTCCAGTGATTCTAAAATAGATTCCCATGAGTATGAATTTAAATCAGAATTTGAGGGTAACCCTTCTTGGGGTATCTGTCCTGACTTTACTCATGTTCTTAAATTTCCTAAAGGTATAGATGAGGAATCAAATGACTATTAATGGGGAGTCATTCTAGAGGAGGATGAGCTTATCATAGAGAAACATATTAATGTTATTCACCAATATGCTCCTACACCCAACGTAAGTCTAGAGCAAAATAATGAACTTAACAAGTCTGATCCACCAATGGCTGAGGTGGACTCCCACAATGACATTGAGCCTATTCACGAATTGAATGTCTTAAGTTGTAATATCACTGTTGAACTCGAGCATCGGGATAGGACCAATGATGACAGATCCATATCTATAAACACTATCTCCCAATCTTTCCCCGCTTTGACTATCCAATATCCAAACCTTCTTGACCAAACCTTGACAAATATGAGCTATGGTATTTATACCTTCCCGAATGACTATGCCCTTGCTTGCTACCTAAATGCAGTTGAGCCTATGAGGACTTCCATCAGTGAACTGAGTGTTAGCATGACGAAGTCAGACGTCAAGTATCTTAGCCAGAAAAATAAGAATAAGAATAAAAAGAAAAGGAGTTTTGAGGTTGAAAACCACTTTGTGGCAGTCTCAGGACCTACAAAAGTAAAAATAAAAGATGTATCCAAAGGTGAAAACCTCTTTGAGGTGCCTAAGGATGAGATATTTGATGTCCTTCTAAGTCATTTACAAGACATATCTCCAATTCTAATTGAGCCCACTCAATCTGTCAACTTGGGAATAGAAGAGGAACCACAGTTGATCCATGTAGCACAATCCTTATCAGAAGAAGAAAAGAAAAAAATTACTACATTCTTAATAGAGAAAAAGATCAACTTTTCATGGAATTCAGATATGCCAAGGTTGGATCCTGATCTTACAATGCACCATCTATCTATTGCTCCTGGAGTAAAACCTATTAAACAAAAGTTGAGAAAGATGCATCCTCATGTTGCACTCTTGGTAAAAGCTGAATTATAGAAGCTCCTAAAAGCTGGATTTATCTGAGCAATTGATTATGTAGAATGGATCTCTAATATTGTACCTTTTTCAAAACTAGATAAATCAATCAGAGTGTGCATAGACTTTAGAGATGTGAATAGAGCATGCCCTAAGGATGATTTTCCACTACCTAACATTGATATGATAGTGGACATGACTGTGGGTTTCGAGATGTATTCCTTGATGGATGGTTTCTCTAGATATAATCAAATAAAAATTGCTCCAGAGGATCAAGAGAAAACTACTTTCACATGTGCATGGGGTACCTTTTGCTGGAATGTTATGCCATTTGGGCTTAAAAATGCTAGTGCTACATATTAGAGAGCTATGACATCTATTTTTCATGACATGATGCATCGAACAATGGAGGATTATGTTGATGATACTTTAGCAAAATCTATGATTAGAGATGAACATCTCAATGATTTGAGCAAGATACTAGACAGAATGGAAAAATTTAGTCTTAGACTCAATCCTAAGAAGTGTGCTTTTGGTGTCACTTCTGGAAAGCTCTTAGGATACATAGTTTCAAAGAAAGGAATTGAAGTTGATCCAGCTAAAGTAAAGGCTATAATAGAGATGCAACCCCCAAAGAATATTAGTCAAATGAGAACATTACAAGGGAGAGTTCAATCTATCAGATGCTTCATATCACAACTTGTAGACATATCTTA
The DNA here is from genome assembly GCA_027943335.1 of Chamaecyparis obtusa. Classification (NCBI taxonomy): domain Eukaryota; kingdom Viridiplantae; phylum Streptophyta; class Pinopsida; order Cupressales; family Cupressaceae; genus Chamaecyparis; species Chamaecyparis obtusa. The sequence continues at coordinate 798,202 of BSBK01010195.1, read as the reverse complement.
GCCTTTTACAAAAACTTTACATAAAGGTGTGACATTTGCATGGAACGAAGAATGTGAGAACAACTTTAACCATATCAAGTAATATCTATCAAATTATCCTATCTTGATGCCTCCTATTCAAGGGAAGCTACTGATCCTATATGTCTCCGCAACAGATACATCACTAGGGGCATTGCTAGCATAGCATGATGAGAATAAAAAGGAAAGAGCTATATACTATATCAGTAGAACCTTGGTTGCATATGAGAAGAACTATTCAATGATTGAAAAAGCTTGTCTAGCTATGATCTTTTCATCATGGAAACTGAGACATTATATGTTAGCCCATACCACTCATTTGGTAGCTAAGATTGATCCACTCAAGTACCTACTAAGAAAAGCTACTCTCACAGGTAGATTAGCCAAATGGGTCATGCTCTTAAGTGAATTTGACATTGAATATGTTGAAAGAAAAGCTATTAAAGGCCAATTTATTGTTGATCAATTAGCAGATGCACCTATGATTGATGATACACCAATGCACATGGAATTCCTAGATTCCTCTATCATGAATCTTTCTTCTAGAGAATGGTAGTTGTTCTTTGATGGCTCCTATAAACAGAATGGATCTAGAGTATGCATATTGTTTATTACTCCTCAAGGATACTCAATACCCAAAGCATTTAGACTCAAGTTTCCTTGTACAAATAACATTGCTGAATACAAAGCCCTTCTTAATGGCATGAAAATAGCAATTGAGTGGAGAGTGACATAGATACACATTCATGGAGATTCCCAACTTGTTATCCATCAAGTCAATGATGTGTACCAAACGAAAGATGAAAAGCTCATTCCATACAAGAGAATGGTAGACGATCTAAAGAAATATTTCATATCTATCACATTTGAGCAAATACCTAGAACAAAGAGCATGGTTGTCGATGCAATGGCAATGCTATCTACTCTATTACAGCAACCTGAACATGAGCTACGCTACGAGTTCCTGGTGGAAGCACTATCTTATCCTGCATATGATTCCCCCAAAACCCGCATGATCTGCACTATTGTTGGTCATGATTCATCTCGATACAAAAACCTTTTCTCCTATCTTCGAGACCAAATCATTCTTGATACCTTCAATTTCCATGAGAAAAGATACCTAATCTGTAATGCCTCCAGATATGTCATCATTGGTAACGATCTATACAAACAAGGTCTAGATGGTACGCTACTTAGATGTTTAGAATAGGAAGAGTATCAATGAGCACTCGAGGAAGTCTATGAGGGTATATGTGGGTCACACTCGAATGGTTTAACACTAGCTCAAAAGCTTATTAGGGTTGGGTACTATTGGCCTGAAATGGAGAAAGATGCAATCAAGTTTGCTAAGAGTTGTCAAAAGTGCCAAGTACATGGTAACTTAATTCATGCTCTAGGAAAAGATCTAATTCCCTTTACTACACAATGACCTTTTCACCAATGGGCATTTGATCGTATAGGATCCATACATCCTCATTCTTCTAATGGGCATACCCATATCATAATAGCTACAGACTATTTTACAAAATGGGTAGAAGCAGTTCCCTTAACACAAGCAACTGGGAAACAAATATCTATGTTCATCTTGAACTATATCATATGTAGATATGGGATCCCTCATTCCATATTTAGAGACAATGGTGGACAATTCAAGAATAAAGACTTAGATGATCTATGTGAAAAATTCAAAATTACACAACATTGGTCTTCTATCTACTATCCTCAAGGGAATGGACAAGCAGAGGCTTCTAACAAGAATCTATTGAAAATCTTGCATCGTACAGTTAATAAAATAGGAAGAGACTGGTGTGTGATGAAGTTATTCACCTTCATGGAATTAAGATCAAGTAAAGACAATTTAAGCTAAATGCAAAGGAAATTTACTCTAAAACTGAAATTACAATCTATATCATTCCATGGTTCTCTAGAAAGAAGTGGTAAGTGAGCTCTCAGCTGCAAATCCTCACTAGTGACACCTCTAAAATGAGAAGAATGCTGCTACAATGCTTCTAAATGCTTAATCTATGAGATATTCATGCTTAATCTAGCTCCATTTTGACAACAATGTAATGATAAAATGCTAAAATGCTTAATTCTAAATGCTCAAATGCTCTTAGAATGCTCAATTTTCCTATAGTAACAATGCTTTTGAAAATGACTTCCAAGATGATAATACTCTCCAAAATGCCTCATATTTATAGTAATTTCCCAAGGGTAGGGGGTAGAGTGAATTGATCATGGTTAGCTCATGGTTGAGTTAAAAACTTTGCTTTGTCCCTAAATGAGGGGACAATTTACAATTTGTGAGTGATTTGTGTCCTTTTCTCCTCAAATCTCATTGGTTGATCACTTTGTTGATGGAAAATAGAATTTATTAATTCAATTAAGTAATTAAATTTAGCCATGGAAGGGTAATGGGTTCAATTTGATTTATGATTTAAACAACTATACAATTAATTAATTAAAATCAATTATATAGTGTTTTTGCCCCTTTTAAGCTTGTATTTAATTAATTAACATCATTATTATTTAATTCCTTTGTTTTAATTAATTTTTCTCAACTTCATTTAATTATGTCCACTATTTAATGATTTGATGCATTTTGTTGATTTTGAGCCTTTATCCAATTTTACGTGTCTACAAATGCCCCTCTTTGAATCAATGTGCGAAGAACACTGGTTCAAAGATTCCTTTAAGTCCTGCTTGTTGATTCCTGGTTGTGGCTCTGATACTGATTGATTGCTGATGTGATTGATTGCTGCCTCTTGATACAAAAAATTTATGATGCTCCACTGATTTCATGATGTTTGATTGCAATTTTGATTTGATACCCTTATGCCCCCTCATAAATTAAAACATATTAATTTCTTGATTTGAAAGATTTTGATGATGTTTGATTAATCAAATATGTTTTCATTTCTGACCTTTTGATGAGATGCCATGATGTATGAAGTTGCCCCAGTTTGAATTGATTAGTTAAGATAGGTCAACGACTAGTTTCACCTCCAAAATTAGGTCAAAATCCCTTAAATAGGTTGATAAACCTTGTTTTACCATTCATTTTTACTTTTCATCTTGGTGATTTTGCTTTGATCCTTCGGTGATTTTCACGATGGTTGTGCTGATTCGGGAGCATAGATTTGAGAGGTGCCAGAGATACGCGAGACTGCCTAAGTATAAAGCTCCGGTAACTCATTGTTAACCTCATCTTTGCATTTATGATGTTTTTTTGAGCATTTATTGCAATTTAATGTTTCGTCGTTGCCTTGAATTTAAAAACTCACACCTAGGAATAGGCTTACCGTCACCTAGGAATAGCCTTACTGTCGCCTAGGGTAATTGACTGTCGCATCCGTGGTTTTTACACCCGCCTTCGCATAGTTTATCCTCGCTTAGGAAAATTTTGTGCTCGCCTAGGACCAAAACAACTCTCGCCTAGAGCAAGGGTAAAATGCCCCTCTTTTAATGGGTTATCATGTTTGAAAACCCTAACAAATTCACTGTCACGTAGGCCACCATTGGTTGTCGCATCACTGAATTAACTGTCACCTGACAGGTAAAATGTCACCTTCCATGAAAATGATGTCACTTGGAATGTTTTTAGTGTCGCTTGGTAAAAAATTGCTTGGTATGATAAAAATCATGCCTAGGGGATGTTTGATAAACTTTTGTACTTTGCCACACTCATACTTGATTGCGTTTGTCGAAAAAGTTGATAACCCCAGGATGAGAAGGTCGGATGATTAGTGTAGGTCTATGATTGTCAACAAAACAATTGGTTTAGGATATCAGGATAGTGGTACCTTAGAATATGAGTCGTCAATCTGAATAGGATAGGATATTGATAAGATAAATCAATCAGTGTGAAAACTGATATGATTTAGATACTATCGCTTCATTCTCAGGACACAGAGAAATGAATGAAGGTACTTGGTGTGATGACTGAATACTTTGAAAAGATTGACTTGAGATGATTCCTTGATACGATGTTCTAATACTATTCCTTTGGTTTTGCCAATAGGATCATTGTCCTTATATGTCTATTTAGTTGCATCTTAGGTTATTGACTTGAGTCATGGACTCATAGGAGCTGAGTTCTGAGTCATTGAGAGATGTGGTTTGAGATTTCTACTTGACCTCCCATGGTTTTAGCTGAACCATGGGTTATTGATAGCAGTGGTGGAGCAATGGCACTTTGACCACAACACCTTTCATTTACCATATGGAGAGATGATGATCACACTGAAGGACGTGTATCGATTACTACGGATTCCTTGCAGAGGAGAGTTGGTCTATTATGACTCTGCTTATGATTCTTCTATCTGCCGATGAGTATTTGGGGACAACACTATTGGAGATGGGGACACTATTACATGGCCTCAATTTGCATCTTTTCCCACATTACTAGAAATTTTGGGTGTAGTGATTGGTGGTCTGCTTCTTCCCAACTGGCGAGGTTGCGGTGTTTTTGTCAGTTGGGGCAGGATATTAGAGGATTTACTTGCTCATCTTTAGCAATTCGATTGGGGTTCTTGTGTCCTTGCATAGTTGTATCATGATTTGCATGAGGTGGTATATCGTGGGAGTGCATCATTATCAGCGAGTGCTATGGTGCTGTAGTTGTCGATATGGGAGCATCTTCCCATTACTAGGCCCATTTTTGATAGGACTCGACCTTGAGGTTTCCCATATGCTTTCCTTTACACTAGGATGGTGATCCAATGCCACTTAGGTCATTTGGATTATTGGCATAGGCAGATTGATGATCTGGATCAGGTTCAGTGGCATCCTTACCTAGGGTGTGATCATTGGAGAGAGGATGATGACGAGTTACTGTATATGTTTGCCCCTCACTAGATGATTGGATGTACCCCTACTACTATTGAGCACTTCTGCTTCGACAGAGTTTTGAGACAGTACATGCAGACACAGGATATGCCTCAGGGAAATGCTATATATGCTCGAGTACAGGGAGAGATCTCTTTATGGGGTCCTTGCATTGATTATCAGTTTTCATTAGACCAGATTAGGGGCATGACTATTTGCAGATGGGATATACTTGCTGGTGTAGCAGATGCAGGGATGTCTCATGAGTTTGCAGACTGGTGGGCTCGCAATAGGTTTATCCATTTTACTGATCCAGTAGAGCCAGTTCCTGGACGTCATGATGGTGCCAAGGATGGTAGACATTAGAGAGGATAAGGACATAGACATCCTTAGGTTGCAGCAAGTAGAGATCAGGTGAGACAGGGTCATGCTCATGATAGATAGGCGAGAGCACAGGATGATGCTGTTGATAGACGACCTAGAGAAAATAGACAAGAGAGATCTCAGAGGCATCATAGAGCTTAGCGACATGCACAGATTGATGCAGCTAGGTAGGTTCCTGGGGGATTGGATCCCTTGGTACAGTTACAGCAAGTAGCCTTATCTCAGCATGATGATTGTGTAGCTTAGCAGGATTAGGCATAGCCAGATGATGGGGCTCCACAGGTACCTCCAGTAGCTCCATAGCCACAAGATCATGGAATAGGTGTACAGGGTGATCGCATTGTTGGATTAGAGAGAGACATACAGTCTATGAGGACAAAGATGTCCACTGTTGTGGGTCGGTTGGATCAGGTTGCCTCCTTATTATAGTAGCTCATATCATCGATGGTCATTCAGAGATAGGATGGAGCTAGCACTTCTCAGGCTCCTCCCCCACAGGATGGTAGAGGTCCAAATGGATCTGGTGCTACAGGATCTTGATCAATAGATTTACTCAAGGATGATGTCCGCTATTTTATTTCATGTTATTCTCATTGATTGGAACATTCGATGTATCACTTTGATGATGTTGTATCTTGACATACTGATTTGATGATCATGTGATGAACACTTTTTGATGATATATGATATATTTGTGGTTCTCCTTTGATGAGTTGTTTATTAGATTATCTATTTATGCACCTATATGATGTGTTGTATGCATTGCTCTTATTTCATGCTGTGGATGCAATATCTTATGTTATGATATATATAGATGTATGCAAACATGTATGAATGGTTTATGATGCTTTTCTATATTTCATGTATGGATGCCAAATGTGGATGTGATGCATGTCCCTATGTTTTTGTTTTTTTCAGCTTTTTGAATGTATGCAAGACTAACTCCTATTTTATATGAATGAATGAAGTATGATTGTTTTTCTTTCTTTTCCTCTGATATATGAGTAATGAATAATGATTAATGCTATGCATGAATGTAACAAATAATCCCACATGTGTTATTTGAATTTCAAAGAGTATATCAAAAGCTAGATTCAATCCTTCCTTCTCTTGTTGAACATTATGATGATCCCAGATTAAAATTGATGTGTCCCCCTTCTCCCTTGGAAAATGTACCACAAACAAATGCAATTAATCTAACATGCAAAATGAAATTAATCTAATATGCAATTAATCATGACAATGCAACCTAGGTGTCACCAGCTTATAGAAAATAAATGCCTTGAGGATAAATTTTCATCATTGAGCGTTTTGGGACCGGAAAGCTAGTACAACCATCACTGACCACATCATGATGATATGAATACCGCTTTTATTATCATTGTTGGTAACCTCATTTTTGCACTAGGTACAACCCTCACTAGTTGGATGACCAAACTATGGGAGTCTGAATACTGGTGTCAACGGATTCAATGTTGCAAGTGGATTTTTGGTATTAAGATATGGAAGATCTAAATAGCCAATGGATCCTTTTGCATAAACAAACAAAGGTTAATCATCCTCTTATGAAATAGTCCTCAATGGTTCTTGGATGATCATGTCTTTAGACGAACTCTCATAAGTTGATAGATTTTCCTCAAAACAGTCACTCAAAGGCAAGAAAATATCACATCTTCATCATGGCCAATCTAGTCGAAACATCATCAATTAGCTAAAAGAAGTGATAAAAAGTCAAGTTCCTAACCAATTTATCAAAAGAAAGCCCTAAGTATTTTGCAATGTTTCATGATTTTCAAAAGGTATTTCCAAGCATTCTGATCTTTAAAGTGTTTTTGTCAATTTTTAATCCTGAATAATTAAATCAATGAAGGCTCAAGGATCAAGTTGTAGGATCAAGACTTGGGTGTTGAACAATGATATCCATCAAAGGTTCACGAAAATCACACTCTCTCTGATAATTCTGATAAATCTCTCTCTGCCATGATTGATGGTGCACTTGTTGAATCCATTTGGTACCATAATTCCAATCCTTTCCTGCCCCCAAGTGATAAATGCGATCATGAGACACCCTAGGGAACAAGGAAATGCATCAATGCAACTGACAACTTTATTATGACTATGTACAAATGACAGATGCATTGAAGGTATACAAATGGGATGGTGGAAATGCAATATATACAAATGAAACCTAGGAAAGACCAACTTAAGAGAAACCAAAGGTGCTTGTTTACCAAGTTTTCACCTTTAGGGTAGATCAAGCTTCTTTTTTTTCTATTTTTGCAAGCTTTTCTCTTTTTGTGCTACCAAGGTGCCTATTTAATAGGTTTTCACCAAGGCACTTTCTTCTTTTTCAATTTTTTTTATTTTTCTTTTTTTTATTTTTATTTTTATCATCAAGGTGCCTATTTGCTAGGTTTTCAACAAGACAACATTTTTTGAATCATATCTGAATGTTTTTCCTTTTTGCAGGCTCAATTTTCCACTGTTTTTGATCTTTTATGCTTTTCCAATGTTTTTGTATTTTCAAGATCTCTTTTGAACTATGAATAGTAAATAGGATGCTCTCTCATTTGATACTCTTTATACTCTTTCATCTACCTCATGTATAGAACCTTTTGAGATGAATACTGTTGATAGGTTCTTGAATTTCCTCTCGTTCACAATCTGATAATTTATAAGTTCTTGTACCAAATGAAGATATGATGATGAATGGGCCAAGCCAGTTAGCTTCCCATTTGCCTTTATTTTCTCTCTCAACTTGATTCTTTGGATTCTCTCGCAACACTAAGTCTCCTACTTGAAAGACTCTTGGCTTGATATGTTTGTTGTAGTTCTTCGAGATCCTATTCTGATACACTTTCAGGTGCTCATAAGCCTATGTTTGATGCTCTTCAAGTAGCTCCAACTGTTGAAGCCTAGCTACTCTATAATCTTCATCTGTGATCAATCCATGTAATGACACTCTTAAAGATAGTATCTCAACTTCTAATGGTAAAACTGCTTCGGCCCCATAGACTAAGGAGAATGGTGTAGCTCCGGTAGGTGTTCTTATGCTGGTTCTATATGCCCATAATGCTGGATTGATTTGCATATGCCAATCCCTTCCTGATTTGTTAATAGATCTCTTCAAGATTTTCAATATGTTCTTATTCATGGCTTCAACTTGCCCATTCCCCTGAGGGTAATAAATTGATGATGAGTGATGAGTGATATGAAATGTATCACAAAGTTCATCAACATCCTTGTTTTTAAATTGTTTTCCATTATCTGTTATGATGGCATGTGGAATACCATAGCGGAAAATGATATGATTCAGGATAAACATGGAAATTTGTTTACTCATTGCCGTTATCAAAGGAACCGCTTCAGCCCACTTTGTGAAATACTCTGTTGTGGTTATGATATGTTTGTGTCCATTTGAAGAAGGAGGATGAATGACACCAATTAGATCAAACCTCCATTGGTAGAAAGGCCATGGTGTAACAAATGGGTGCAACTCTTGTGTTGGTGCATGTATCATATTACTAGGATATTGACATTTGCTGCATATCTTCACAAAATGACAAGCATCTTTTTCTAATGTCTTCCAAAAGTACCCTAAGTGAAGGATTTTCTTAGCTAGATTAAGACCGCTTGAGTGTGACCCACAAATGCCATCATGGACCTCATGGAGAGCTAACTCAGAATCTTCTTCCTCTAAACACCTAAGTAACGTCCCATCAAGACCTTTATGATACAATGTTTCTGAAAGGATTAGGTAACAGGCGGCTTGGCGTATGAAATTACATTTTTGGGTGCGAGTTTGGTCTAAGGGTAGCACTTGGTCTTTGAGATAAGTATAGATAGGTCCGTACCAAGGAGAGTCATGTCCATGTAAAAGGGAAACAATTTGGGTGTCAGGAAGGTTGAATGCCGATTTTACCAACTCTTCCACCAAGAACTCATACTTCTCATTTTGATCTGGTTTTTGTAATAAGGAAGCCAAGGTAGCCATGGCATCTGCTACTCTATTTTTTTCTCTAGGAATCTGCTTAAAAGTAATCAAAGAAAAATATTTCTTCCATCCATCAATCATGGTCTTATATGGCATTAATTTCTCATCTTTGGTGTGATATTCATTGTTGACTTGATTGATGATGAGTTGGGAATCTTCGTAAATTTGTAACTCCTTGATATTCCATTCTAAAGCCATTTTGATGCCTATGACTAGTGCCTCATACTCCGCTATATTATTAGTGCATGGAAATAAGAGCTTGTAGGACTTGGGAATAGTATAGCCTTGTGGAATAACCAAGAGTATGCCAGCCCTGGAACCTCCTTGAGTATAAGAGCCATCAAAATATAACTTCCATGTTTTTTCTTCTATGTTGACAATGGCAGAATCCGAAAATTCCACTTGAATAGTTTGTGTGGAAATCATGGGGTAATCTGCTAAGTGATATGTTATGATTTGACCTTTTATTGCTTTTCTATCAACATACTCAATGTCAAATTCACTTAATATCATAACCCACTTGGCAATCCTACCCGTGAGAGCAGTTTTGCTTAATAAGTACTTGAGAGGGTCAATCTTGGCAATCAACTTGATCTTATGCATCAACATGTAATGTCTTAGCTTTTGAGAGGCAAACACCACTGCTAAGCAAGACCTTTCCATAAATGTGTAATTAAGCTCATATTTGATCAAAGTTCTACTCAAATAGTAAATAGCTCTTTCTTTTCCTTGCTCATCTTCTTGTGCTAGAAGTACTCCCAATGATCTTTTTGTAGCAGATATGTAAAGAAGCAATGCTTTTCCCTTGAGAGGTGGCATGAGAATAGGTGGATTTACCAAATAAGTCTTCAACAATGTGAAAGCTTGATCACATTCTCCATCCCACATGAATATAGTGTCTTTGTGTAACAACCTGGTGAAAGAGTGGCATTTTTCAACTAATTGAGAAATAAACTTCCTTATGGATTGAATTTTTCCTTGTAAGGATCTCATTTGGCTGATGTTCTTAGGTATCTCCATGTCCATTATGGCTTGTACTTTTTTTGAGTCCACTTCAATTCCTTTTGCTGACACTATATAGCCCAATAGCTTGCCTGATTGGACACCAAAGGCACACTTCTTTGGGTTTAATCTAACTTTGAATTGTTCCAACCAAATGAATATTTTTCTTAGGATTTGTAAATGTTCCTCTCTTTTGTGGGACTTTGCTAGGATGTCATCCACATAATCCTCTAAGAAGGTGTGCATCATGTCATGAAAAATAGTTTTCATGGCCCTTTGATATGTGGCTCTGGTATTTTTAAGACTGAAGGGCATGACATTCCAACAAAAAGTACCCCAAGGGCAAGTAAATGCTGTCTTTTCTTGGTCTTTGGGAGAAATCTTTATTTGATTGTAGCCACTAAATCCATCCATTAATGAGTACATTGCATGACCTGCTGTCAAATCCACTATGGTATCTATGCTTGGCAATGGGAAATCATCTTTAGGACATGCAAGATTTAAGTCTCTGAAATCCATACACACACAGATAGATTTATCATGCTTGGTGACCGGCACAATGTTAGAGATCCAATCAACATATGCTATGGTTCTTATGAATCCAACCTTTAACAATTTTTCCAATTCTGCCTTTACTAGGAGAGCCACATGTGGGTGCATTTTCCTTAGCTTTTGCTTCACAGGTTTAACTCTGGGTCTAACATTCAAATGATGCATGATGAAATTAGGATCCAATCTGGGCATGTCAACATATGACCATGCGAAGTTTACTTGTTGCTCTTGGAAGAATTTGATGAAGTCCTCTCTTTCTAGAGGTGTAAGTGATGCTATCAAGTGTATGAACTTTGGATCTAATTCTGTCCCGATGTTGACCTTTTCTGTTGGTTCTATAAGAATAGGTGACCTTTCTTCCTCATGTTCGGGCAAAGTATCCAATCTCTCTTCCTTTGGTGCCACGGTTGGGTTTTCACCAATAAAACTTTTCATTTTAAAATTTTTTTTTCATTTTTTTCTTTTGACTAAGAGATTGGACCTGTGCTGCTATCATTATGTTCGTATTGAGTTCGTTGGTGAAAGAGGGTTCAACCACATTAAGGTATTGGTTTGTTGCTTGGTCATTTGGGAAGTAAAGTAAGTCATTTGGTTCAGTTTGGTCCCAATCAATGAGGTCTGGGCATATCAAAATTAAGGAATCATTGGGTAAGGTGTCATCAATAGGATTTATGGACATGGCTTCATTTGAGGGTTCATACATTGTATCATTTAGATCTATGATGTGTGCTTCCTCAAGATGATCCATGGAAGAAGGGTCAAAGTCCCCTTCACTCGAATCCTCGTCAACCTCTATGGGAAACAACATGGGAAAAGCCACAAGCGAGTCAAAACTAACATTTGAATCTCCCTCCTCTGAAGGCATCCAAAATGTTTCTATCCATGCTCCACTAGTATGTGCTTGTTCTATATTAGGCCTTTGAATATGAGGTTCTTCACAAATTGGAGCTTCTTGCCTTGGGATTTTTGCATAAGATGTATAGCAATTACTTCCTTATCTTGACATGACTCCTCCAATAAGGTATCCCATTCATAATCCTGAGAGTCATCACTATCTCCTTCAGATTCTAAGGCATTTATTTGAGGATAAAAATCATGCATTGGACTTGAACTTTCTCCTTTGAATTGAAAACCTACTCTAGTTTTTTCATAACTTGCCCTCCAAATAGGTTCAATAGGTTCTAATAACCCCCTATTCCTTTGGCCTAAGGGTCCTCTTCCCTTGTATCCCATCTTTTGCATAATTTCAAAACCTTTCCCATATTGCTCGATTTGTATATTAACATGCTGAATTCTTTTCATGGGAGTGTTTGAATTATCTTCTTCATCTTGATATAACCATTGAAGTACCTCATCTTCCTCTTTATCAAATGATGCTTTATCACTTTCTCTCACAAAGAAAGAATTGTACTTGTGAGGCAAAGGTCCTTTTGAGGGTTTACCATGCATCCTTGGAGAGGTGGGCATATCAAATAGGGAAATAGAATATTCCCCTACTCCTTTGGAACTGATTTTACATTGTTTTTCAAAGGCAACCATCATCTTATCCATTTTCTTGTAGTTTTCCTCTTTAACCTTGTCTTTTTCATCTCTAGTGAGTTTGTAGGGTACTATCTCTGATTTAGACTCTTGATTTGAGTCTTCCCTTGAAATGGGACCCTCGTAGCTCATCTTTTCCTTTCCCTTAGTTGATGTTGTTGAGCTAGCTTGAGGAGGGTTTTGAGTAACATCTAATGTTATGACCGGGTCATCCATTTTGGTATCTTCGTTGGTGATTCTTGGAATGATTCCTTCACAGTTATGTGGAATGTATAACTCATGCAAGGGTATGAGTGCATTACAATATTGAAATGGATTTGAGTCTCCTCCAACCATGATTTGTTCATCCATGTATGGAAACTTGATGTATTGGTGGTATGTGGATGGGATGGCTTGCATCTCATGAATCCATGGTCTTCCCAACAAAATGTTATAAGTTAATTTCATGTCCAACACTTGACAATTGGTATCCTTCTTGACTAGTCCTACTTGGATGGGCAATACAATCATGCCTTTAGAAGCTCTTTCAGCTTCATCATAAGCTTTAATAGTGATTTTCTTTGTAGGGTCAATGCAAGACTCAGATAGACCTAAGGATTTAACGAGACTTAATATGCAAATGTTGAGACTAGCCCCTCCATCAATGAGGGCCCTTTTGACTCTATGCCTTTAGATTAAGACCTCTATGTGCAATGGTAGATTTTGAGGATGGGTTATAAACATGTCATCTTGATAAAAAATGAAAGACAATGAGGTGCCACAAGATGTCCCACCATATTTTGAAACTTTTCTTCCTCTAAGTTAGTAGGAACATGTGTCTCTACTAGAGCTTTTTCCAAAATCTCCTTATGATTTGGTGACAACTTTAATAACTCTAAAATAGAGACTGTGCTGGAGTACACTACAATTGATCAACCAAACTATAAGGCCTTGCTGCTGTAGAAGGTTGTTTGACCACAATGTTGGGTTGCGGGACATTAGTGCTTTGAGGAGCTATCCCTTGTAGGGTCATTCTAGAATTCTTCCCTCTTGTAATGGAATTTGATGCTTCCTTTTAAGGTTGTTCATTGACTATTATAGCATTAACAATATGATCATAAGGTGGCACAAAGTTGAGATTATTGGCACTTTGCTTCTTGCTATTTGATGACTCACCCTTATCATGTTTGTAAAAAGGTTGTTTGAATGTTGTATGATCCTCATTATTTTGGGGTCCATAAATGGTGATTATGTCATTGTCTATCAAGTCTTGCACCACATTCTTTAATTGCAGACATTCATTTGTTATGTGCCCCCGAATTCTGTGATACTCACAATGACTGTTGGCACTCCACCAACTAGGCTTGTTATTTGGCTCATAAGGCTGAATGCTAGGTAATGTAATGACATTATTAGCCATGAGATTCTTTAATGCTTTTTCAAGGGGTTCACCCAAGGGTGTAAAGTTTCTTGAAGGAGTAGGCTTCAAATACTTATCAAACTTGCTATTTCTTGCATTGTTTCCTTGATTGTCCTTGTTGGCATTATTGTTGTTGTTGGGAGGTGCATTATATGCCTGATTAGTATTGTTCACTTGATTAGGTGTCCTTGTAAGGGAAAATGGAACCACCTTCAAATTTCTAGACTCCACCACACCATCATTAACAATTCCTTTATTGTTGTTCTTGTATCGACTATTGTACCAATTGTTCTTCTGGTTGTTGCCATTGTTGGAGCCATTATTGGTGGAGTTATTCTTATTATCCTTGTACAATTTCAATTCTCCACTTTTGACCAATACTTCCTCTATGGTGACTCCATTTTCAATCAAATCTTGGAAGGTCTTAGCACATTGCATCTGCAAACGGTAGTTCAATTCGTTGCTCAAACTGTTAATGAAGATATCCATCTTCTCCTTTTCGGGCACACTCCTAGAATACCTTGCAAAAACTATCCTCCATCTTTGTAGAAAAGTGAGGAATGCCTCTCCATCCTTCTATTTAGTGTTACATAATGTTATCATTGTGACCTCATGCTTGATGTTATATGAGTAATGAGCCACGAATTTCGAAGCTAGCGCTTCAAAGGTCTTAATGCTGGAGGGTAACTTAGAAAACCACTCCATAGCCATGCCTCCTAAGCTTCTAGGGAATAATCTCATTAAATATGTTGTGTCATGCATGAACTGTAAGCTCAATGCATAGAATTCTCGTAAGTGATCTTGTGGGTCTGACATTCCTTCATACTTGTCATACTTTGGGAACACCACATTAATTGGGAATGGCACCATGACCAAGCTTCTATCAAATGGAAATGGACACAAGGCTTCAATGGAAAAAGGCTTGGGAGCCCTTCTTTGTTTAATGGTGTCCAATTGCATTTGGAACATCTTGAATTGATTATTCATGATGTCCATGGTACTCTCCTTAGCTTGTGGTGGTTTGAGTTGATTGACATCATAATCTTGAGGAAGTCTAAGGCCCTTTTGCACTAAGTCCATAAAGTGCTTTTCTCTATCCTTGTCCATCACCTTTTCCATGAGCTTTCAAAAATAGGGACATTAGATGGCCTCATTAACTTTGTCATCCATGGCATCTTCGGCTGTTAGTTCGGTGTTATTTTGATTGTGAGTTTGGTTCAATCCTTGAGCATTGTGATCGGCTCCTCCATTGTTGGTATTGTCTTGATTAGTAGTGTTGCTCTGGTTATTTATATTAGTGCCTCCATTATTGACCTCACCCTCGTTAGTGAGATCAATACCATTATTGTCTTTACCACCCAAACTACCATAATACATCATGTTATCTTCTCCTTCTTGTTCGGGTGATGTTTGTGGTATTCTAGGAGTAGTCTTGTCTCTAGGAAAAGGGAGCTCTTGTCGCAGATAGGTCCCGCTAGCTTGCAAGGTTTGTTTGATGTAATAAGATCTAGTAAATATAGGAATGAACCTTGAAGAATGGGAGTCAAGATCACTCGAGGTCTAATTCTTTGAATGGTTTGTAACAATGCTATAGAAACAAGAATTTTAACCCAACTGAGAGTTTGAGCAGTAAGAACATGAAAATGGGTACTCAAGAATGTGTTCAAAATTTTATGATCTCTTCGACAAGTACTCATTGTTTTCCCTTTTAGATTTCTGGGCGTGACCGAACCAAGCATAGGCATGAATAAAACCTTTAAAAATGTTGCACTGGTGTGATTTCAGGCGACACCCTGTAGGTTCTTAAGTGACACTTTATTATTTCTAGGTGAGTTCCAAATTTTTCCAGGCGTGTCCCAATTTTTTTCAAGTGTGACTTTAGTTTGTCTACGCGTGTTTGAATAAGTTACAGGCATGACTAAACCTCTAATAGATGGGTTTGATTTGTTCCTAGGTGACACTTCTCTGACCAGGGTGTAGGATTTTTTATTTTTAAAATATTTTTGATCAGTTTTTTGGAAATTTCTTGTTTTGAAAATTAGGAACAAATGCAACACACACATAAAGGTTTCTAACAACACTCTAATGTGTATATTCTTGAATGTTTTCACAAGTATAGCACAAGAATGAATTCCATACAAGCCTACCTAGAGTCAAATTGGTTCATAAACATGGCTCTACAAGGTGGCCTTTCTAATTTACTTGGGATTTAATCAGTATTCCGTTCAAACAAATTAAAATCTCTCATCCCCCAAGGAGGCTTCCCACATGCACCAAAGTATGATTTTGTGCAATCTGTAAGGACTACTAGAGGAAGTTCAAGAAAATTAAAATCCCTTTGTCATGCACCCCATTAAGGATGCATGCATTTCATTTTATAGTGGGTCAGATTCTCATGGTGAAAGAAAGTGTATCCCACTTTGGGTTGTCCCTCTCACTAGCCTTGCTAAGGAAAATTCTGGAGGCAAGCCCACTAAATCTTTAGCATGTTCATTTTGAAAATAAAGAAAATTGGAGTTAAGGTAGAGTTTTTGGGAATTTGATTCACCAAGAAGGTGAAGAGCATATCCCTAACTTTCCCTTTGTTTCCTAAACACTTCAAACACTTATAGTTCCTTTTCAACCTCTTGACAAGGAGGTTCTTAGAATTGAAATGTGTGGTTCAATTTCCTTTCTATTTAAAAGCTAGATTTAAAATGACAATGCCACAAGTTAAGGGAATGCAAGCTTGTTTAAGTGAAATACCTCTCCTTGTACCTAGCAAAGGCTAGGGGCATTTTTGAGTTGTTGATTTTCATTTTTCACTTACTTACCTTGGCAATTGCTCCAGCTCCCTCCTCCAACAAGTTAGTCCAACACAACCAATTCACAATGAGGGGAAACCAATACTTGCATGTAATCAATCAAAATATTTAAGTGAAAGAAACTTTAAGCTCAAGGTTCATAAATCCAATTTAGAGACACAAATTTTTTCTTGTAAGCTTCAATCACAACCAAATACTTTTCATATACCTTGACATCCTCATCTAGTGTGGATTCAAGGACCGCTTTGGTGTGTACTTGATTCTCCTTCTTTATTTTCTTTGCCAATGCTTTTCCCTCCTTGTTAAACCTACTTTTTGGCTTTCTCACTCTTGAATGTCTATTCATTTACTGGTTAACAACAAACATAGACAGTCAGATTTCCAAATTTATCAAATTAAAGACTAGAACAACAAATAAAATGTAGGCGACATCGTCCAGCTAATAAACGTGAACAAATCACTCACAGGCGTGACTTTACTGATTAGCCGCGATACTTCTCAGTGTCACAAGCGACATCAGTAATTCACACAAGCGGTAACAAATTCTAGCCAAAGCGTGAACAAACTTTAAATTCACAGAAAATAACTAGTGCAAAGCGACACTTAACCAATTTAAAGCGATAACAAACTTATATAAAGAAGATCTTTAAACTTCAAAGGCAATGCAAAGTCATCTTTCCAAGCGATAACAAATTTAGCCAAAGTGTAAATTTAGACTTTAAAGGCAATGCAAAGAAATCTTTAAAGAGATATTAAATAACAGATAAGTGATACTTCCTGCCGTGTAGGCGTGATTGTAAGCCATAAAGGCTGAATGCTTTACTGTTGCAGGCATGAGCTTCCAACTAGCAGGTGTGAGAACAGAAGTCTAAAGAGAAAATGAAATGCTTTCAGGCGTGAATAAATCTGGCGTAGGCGTGACTTTAGAAAATTCCTATAGGAAACACATAGAAACAACACAAAAATGGATTTGTTAGAATTTGAGGCTCCTGCCCCATGGTGGGTGCCATTTGTGTGATGAAGTTATTCACCTTCATGGAATTAAGATCAAGTAAAGACAATATAAGCTAAATGCAAAGGAAATTTACTCTAAAACTGAAATTACAATCTATATCATTCCATGGTTCTCTAGAAAGAAGTGGTAAGTGAGCTCTCAGTTGCAAATCCTCACTAGTGACACCTCTAAAATGAGAAGAATGTTGCTACAATGCTTCTAAATTCTTAATCTATGAGATATTCATGCTTAATCTAGCTCCATTTTGACAACAATGTAATGATAAAATGCTAAAATGCTCAATTCTAAATGCTCAAATGCTCAATTTGCCTATAGTAACAATGCTTTTGCAAATGACTTCCAAGATAATAATGCTCTCCAAAATGCCTCATATTTATAGTAATTTCCCAAGGGTAGAGGTTAGAGTGAATTGATCATGGTTAGCTCATGGTTGAGTTAAAAACTTTGCTTTGTCCCTAAATAAGGGGACAATTTACAATTTGTGAGTGATTTGTGTCCTTTTCTCCTCAAATCTCATTGGTTGATCACTTTGTTGATGGAAAATTGAATTTATTAATTCAATTAAGTAATTCAATTTAGCCATGGAAGGGTAATGGGTTCAATTTGATTTATGATTTAAACAACTATACGATTAATTAGTTAAAATCAATTATATAGTGTTTTTGCCCCTTTTAAGCTTGTATTTAATTAATTAACATCATTATTATTTAATTCCTTTGTTTCAATTAATTTTTCTCAACTTCATTTAATTATGTCCACTCTTTAATGATTTGATACATTTTGTTGATTTTGAGCCTTTATCTAATTTTACGTGTCTACAACTAGCATCTCATGATCAATCCATCTCTCTAGGCCTATAGAACAAGTATCAGAACGCCCACAGGGGCTACACCTTTCACTTTAGTTTGTGGGTCTGAAGCGGTACTGCCTATTGAGGTTAAAATCCCATCACTAAGAATCAGAATGCATGGTCTAGTAACTGATGATGACTACAGAGTGTCTAGGTTGCAAGAGCTTGAACTACTAGATGAGCACAGACAAGCATCGTATGATCATCTCAAAGTATATCAGAAGAGAATGTCTAGAGGCTACAACAAGAAAGTCAGACACAAATAATTTCAAGTTGGCGGTCTAGTCTTGAGAGAGAATCCTAAAAATCAATCACATCAAGAATGCAAGGGGAAGTTTGAACCCAATTGGCTCGGTCCCTTTGTTATCACTGCTACTTTTGGCTCTGGTGCCTATCAACTCTCAATGACTGAAGAAGAATAGCTCTGAGAACCAATCAATGTTCTCCATCTGAAGAAATTCTATGCCTAAGGCATTCAGTCTATGGAAAAATGTCCTAAAAAAATTACAAAAAAAGTAAAAAATATCAAAAATATAAAAAAAAGTAAAAAATATCAAAAAAAGAAAAAATATGAAAAAAATTAAAAAATGGAAAAAAGAAAAAAAAATGAGTAAAAGAAAAAGTGCCTTGGTGAAAACCTAGAAACAGGTGCCTTGGTAGCAAAAATAGAATCTCTACCAAGATAGTGAAAACCTGGTAAATGGGCGCCACTTGTTTCAAAATGCTCCATCTATCAGCGCAATCTTGGTCTTTCCCAGCTTTCAGTCTTGCTTTAGTTTGTACATATCTCCTGGTTTGTTTTTGCATTTCCTATTTTCAATAAGTCAGTCTGTACACCAGTCAGCTCAAGCATTTGTATCCTATCAATGTTCAACACTTAGGGGAAATCAATGTCATATCCTATGGTCTCCAGTACATCTTAGATGAGTCATATCCAGTCAGAGTCCTTTGAAGCTTTATCCGAGTCAGTCAGTCAGTCTCCTCTCCAGAAAGGATTTTGCATCTACAACAACGCAATCAAATATCAAAACAAATTGAAAACAATATGTGTTTTTCATGCTTTTATCTCCTTATATGCTTACTGATTCGCATTGAAATTTTTGCATATTGTGTCCCTTCGAGCTCTTTGATGATGTCCTTTATAGGATTTAGAGAGTGATGACTGGGGGCATAATCCTTTCTTTGTTTTCTGCTTGTATGTGAAAATCTAACATATTTGGAAATTTTGGATTGATATGGTGTCTGATTGTAAGAGCCTCTATCTCGAATTGGATGGCCATGCATACTTCAACCATTGATACCCAAAAATTCAAGGAAATTTGATCTAGCTATTGTCTTTTTGAAGTGAGTTCTTTCTCCTACTGTGAAATAGGATCTTGCCTAAGGAGGTGAATGATAAAGGGTCACTATGGGTAATTCACATTGGATTTAGAATGATCTCTTGACTGTTTGATGTGTTTTTAACGCAAAGCATATTATGGTCATCACAATGTTTATGTTTTGATGCTTATACAAATTGCTATATCAAAATGGACATGATATTCAGGTCATCCTTGTGTTTGTGCCTTGGTGCTTATATCTAATCTGACATTCTGAAAACAAAATCAATATTAATATGTCCATGGTTGTTTGACCAGTGGGTGTTGTATTGATTCTTGAGTATTAAAAATTGATATTCATATGTCTATGGTTTCATAACTAGTGGGCATTGTATTGATTCATCTGGTTACCTAAAAATTCAATGATGAAAATGACCGACACATGATCAGTGACTAGGTCCTAGGTCTTAGGTTGCATTTCATTCTGCATGTTTCTACATTTTTCATGTTTGCATGATCTCACAATGTTTGGATAAACTTCAAAACTTAAACGATTCTTCAATCACCTATTCAAATCTAACAAGAGCTGAAATCTAACATGGTCTCTTCACAGAACCACAAGCAGTTACCATCCTAGGTTAAACATCCTTTTTGACATAAGACTGAGTACTTGTCTTCATCAAACACCTACAAAACATATCATGTGTATCATTGCATTTACATTTCATATCATAATCATTCCATTTGTTGCATTAAATTACATCAATTACATATGCATAACATCCATACATGTGAAAGAAATCATTGCATTGCATTAATCCATACATACATTCTACACTACTCATAGCATAAACATCACATGATATCATCATAAATCAAAACATGACAAGTACAAATGAAGTCACAACCAAAATCCTCGATCTCATATATCCTATAACTCAAAAATAGTCAGGGGTGCACTACTGGCATAGTATACAAAAGAATGAGCTCAGCTCAGCTATCAGAATTAGAACAGTATATCAATGATCAAACTGAGCAAAAAGTATATCAAAACATGTCAACAAAGATCAGCTGTTAGCCTAATCCTCTACATCTGGTGGAGGTGGAGGCGGTGCATCAGGTATTGCCTCAGCTTTGAGTGCCCTAGCTCCCTCTGATGCCAACATATACTAAGAGTAGGAAGGAACTCTCTATGCAGTAGGAAGAATGACATAGTAGGAAGACACGTAGTAGGTAGCTCATGAGGTCTGATGAGTAACCTTTGCTTGTAATCTCTACACCTCCTCACGAAGCTCAACATGCTATCTATCTACCTCTAGAAACCTCTCCTCCCATCAAGCATTGCGTACCTTCAGGTCCCTGACTTGTAATCTGAGTTGTCTAACAATCTCCTATGGGGATATAGGTATAGTAGGATCCACATCGGCCGCTAGCATATCAATATCTAGGGCTGGCTGCTCTAGCTACTCTACAGTCTCTACTCTCTATGCCTTACGACGGCTGACCTCATCACCTAAATCAAAGGCAGTATGACCCTGTAATGGATTTGTATCACCACCACCTACACACTGCTCTGCTGCAAGTACCTCCTTAGTGGTACCAACACTACCCAGAGTACTACTCTCTCCCCTAGTCTGTCTCTGTGAACCTGTAGGCCTATCTATTGTTGAACTAGTGGGACAAGGGGGCCTCATCTGTCCAGCTAGTCTCTAAGGAGGAGACATCACTCTCAGTCTTAGAGGTGTAGGGTGCATGATCTGAACTTTTGGTCTCAGACCCTATCTCATCGGAGCACCAGTAACATCCATAGCCTCCTCCATGGAGGGTATCACCTCTATAGGATTAGAAAATCTATGGATCAGATGGTTTGCAAGCCATGATATAAAACCATCTGTCACTCCAGCATCAACAACCTGTGGTCGATACTCCCAGTCCCTGCCAACAATAGCACTATACTCCTATGAACACAAAGCATAAGAAAGCCTCATGGTGCATCCAAGTCCAAGCTCATGAGCTATCTGAGCATATGTGGCATAATCCTCAGGTGCATCTTGCACTCGTCCATATTGTCGCCACACTCTGGTGATAATGAATCTCTCTAATATGGAGGAGGACCTCCCAATTAGCACACGACTCTGAAAGAAGAAACTAAACTACTCTTGTGTAGTAGGCCAAGGCTCAATATCTACATATGGCCTCCATCAGACAAAAGTCATATCATCGAGGCATCACCTCCAATACTCAGTATGGCCCATCTGAACCTATGTGACATATCTAGCATATATATATATATATATATATATATATATATATATATATATATATATATATATATATATATATATATATATATATATATATATATGATAGGCTCTTGAGGTTGACGCTGTGCCTAGCACACTAGTCTCAAAATTGGGATATGCTCCCATGCCCATATCTATAAAACTAAAGCTCTAGCAGCAAAATATTTTCTCTCTTGATACACTACCTTGTGCATCTCAGAGAACATGTGGGCCAATAAACACTGACCCCAGGTCAACTCAGGAGTCACCATTAGACGTGCCACCATCGGTGCCCAGCCCATTAATAGACCATTCCACTAATAGTCAGACATGATAATCCCTCCTATCATCCCGACAATGATGCACTCTAGCCGGTGCATTTGTCCATAATGTTGTACTAAGGTCTCCCAAGAAATAGAGGCTATCATCTATGTATCATCTCTGAAGAGACATTAGAAAGCTAATGGACCTGAGTTCCCTGAACTCACATACTTTGGATGTCCCCCTGCATGGAAGGGAATGCACAGTATACAGTACACATCCTCTGGGGTCACAGTAATCTCCCTAGTCGGTAGGTGGAATGTCTGAGTCTCTGAATGGAATCTCTCAATCAAAGTAGTCAAAAGTCTATGATTTACCCTAATCTCAGGTAAATGAATGAGATACTCAAAGCCACAGGAAGCAAGGTGAACCCTCATAGGATCGGGCAGTGAAACACATAGTCTTTGCATAGCAGGATGTGAGATACGTACATGAACATCTGGATATATGACCTACACAACATAGAAACAGGGAACCCTATCAGTAATTTGGTCACAGAATGGGTTACAAGTGCAGGAATTGAACAATTTACTATTTTGAAAGGTAGGTTAAAAGGTCAGCAATCAGGCTAAAAGATCAGAAAATTCAAAAATTTAGCCTAGCAATGAGTTTTGAGCTTGCTGTTTTCCAAATGACACTTCAGACTGGCATGGAAACTCATACGAGTTTCTACATGATACCATATGACAAAGCATAGTGGCACGACACTGTATACCTCATCGTACAAGTTATGAGGGACCCAATGAAATGTTGTATGACTCTTGGGGGTTATTGAAATGATAATCCAACTACAGTTGAAAAATCATATGAGTCCTGGAGGGGAGTCGTACAAGTTTCCATACATGCAAAAATTCAAAATTGAAAAATGTACAAAATGATGCTAAATATGCTATAAACATGGAAAAATTGAATTTTTGAGAGGCACAAAGGTCCACCTACCGGATGCCCATACGCCAAGGTCTCTAGTGTCTCCGATTGCACTCAAATTGATGTGAACTGACAGGTACCTTCATCTCTACCATTTTCTTGCTCAGAGGGCTCCATAAGGTTTTAAAAGTCAAAAGTGAATAATGAAATGAAAATGACCTTTCCGGCCTTTATATAGCTTTTGACCTAATTTTCAAAAGTGCTCCATTTTTCACCAAAATTGCATTCTTGGCCAATTTCGATGTTCTGAATCCATTTTCGGGATCAAAATTGAAATCTGAGATCGTTTACTATGTCAAAATCATGATTTAAATTTTTTTAGACCCAGGACGGTCAATTGCTTGCACAATTGACCTTCAATCATCATAGAAATCCAGCATTTAACTTAGCTAATTATCTTACATCAAACTCTCAAAATTTCAACTTGGTCAACCATGGTCAACTCATGGTCAAACCTAGTCAAAAATGGTCTCCAAGACCTCCAAATGATGCAGAATGCATTCTCAAACATGTACAACCAATTCTCAAATCAATTAACATGCTTCTAAACTATAACACTGACTTTTCTTGTTAGATTTCCATTTTCATCTCGAAGGGGGCATGGTATTGCACATCATTCAAGTCTGTAAATCTAATTTTGTCAATCAATCTTTCCTCAATAATCAAGACAATAGCCATGTCTACTTGCCGACTCATTAAAAGACCTCATCGCTTGGGGCAAATCTATCATCGCTTGGGGCATATCAGATTCATCGAGATCCATATCAATCTGGTATTCTCCTAATCTTGTAAAATATATCAACTTTTCATAACTATCAGTTCATTGGTGTTATTTCCTTGGTTCTTCGTAACTAAAGGGTTCAGATGTGATACCAATGTGATTCTTATTAACAATCAGGTCTGGAATCAGTCACTCACTTCTTCGTAATCGTAAGGTTCAGAATTAGGTGTTTTGACACTTTTTCGTAATCATTGGTTCATCGCTATTATAGTTAACATTATTTTTGGTCATTCAAAACCTAACATCATCAAATCTTTCAAATCAATTTTAGTATCATACACATACTGCCTTTGAACCACTGCGCTTCGCACAGTAATTCAAAGAGGGGCAAAATGTAATACCCCCAAAATGGGCTATAGGTTCATTAAGCTCCTATATCGACAAATCAAATGAAATCAACATCGAAGTCCTAACCTAAGGCACATTTGAACATCATCGAATCCTAATTAATTATCCTAAATTCTACATCGGAGAATATTCCTAGCAATATTTCTAATTATCTTAATTATCTTTAATTTAATGATTATTTGGCGATAAATCCCATTTATCCTAAAGTTTGATTAATTAAATATTTTGAATATTTAATTAATTAGATTTAATTCTACCACTTAATTATTTAATTAAATTTAATTACATTTATTCCTAATTGGTATTATTTAATTTTGACAATAAATCAAAATTCCTACAAACAATCAATTGGATATTTATTTAATTGATTTAAAATCAAAGTTATCAAATTTAATGATATAGTTTTTGAATAAAAGTTTGATTTAATAATTGATTAACCTATAAATCAGTTATTTTAATTCAAAAATCAGTTAAGTTGAGGATAAATCACTTTATTTAATAAATTAGTTCATAATTAATTGTGCACATTCAAAGAGCAGTTGAACTTTAAATAAAAAAATCAATGCAAGTTGTTAACTTTTGGAAACTCAACATCTATTTTGAGTTCAAAGCTGATCTAAACTTCTGATTTGGGTTAAAAAGCTTTTTTTGCATGATTTGCATGATTTTGTGAGTTAATTATCTCTGATTTCCTGATAACTCAAAAATCAACCTGAGTTCATCAAGAGTGATTTATGGCTTTTCTCATGCACCTCCAAAGCCTTGGATTTTTATAAAATCAAGGCTTCAGCTCTTCAAAAAGGATCCACAAAATTGCATCCTCACATTGCCGAATTGGAGATCGAAGAATCAATCTTTGCGAATCCAAGCTGTTGTGAGATTTTCATTGTTTTGAGCATTCATATCATTTAGAATATCTTTGTTAGATCAATTGCATAGCATATCAGTTTCATTCAGATTAGTTTCATATCTAGTTTTTCACCCAATTGCATAGAAAATAAAAAAATATAAATTAATTTGCATTCATTCCATATCCATATTCTGCATTCAAATCTTTCGTTTAGGTGTCGTCAATGTCACTGGTCTCGGTCTAATCTGAGAAGATCATACTTGCACCTATTAGAAGGCAGTAAATCACCTGGTTAGTTTAGTTTCCATTTCATTATAGATTTTTCTTTTTGCTAACCTCTAATGTTTTACTGAGGTGTTGTGTCTACAGATAGGTACAAAATTCACAGAAACAAAAACAAGTGTATGTGGATTGCTAGAGTTTGATTGCCAAATGAAGCTTTCTAGGAGGCTATCTACTCAAGGCTTGAAGATTTACAGAGAGTCTCTAGTCAAGAGAAGAGAATTTCTCCACAGGACCCTAGGTAGGGTCTATACTGGGATGAATTCTCCAATTCTCCTGTGAGTATTTATGGATGTGCGTGTGTATTCTAGAAATTAATAGTGTGTTCTTATGATATATCAATATTCTTTGGTTATATATGTTTATGGATTAAATATTATTGAGAACATATACTATGTGTAGGAAGCTTAATGACATGGTTTATTAATTTTCTTTGTCAAAACTCTTCCTGAAAGTCTATGGTTTATGACTTTAATTTGGTATATATATATATGTGTGTGTGTGTGTGTGTGTGTGTGTGTGTGCGTGCGTTATTAAATTTTTATATTATTCATGTGATCTGATTTATAATTAGGATGATAATGAAAAATATGTTAATTGAAAATAGACAAAGTATTCTGGTTTGTTTTTATATACCCTTACTATATTATTCATAACTTTTGAATCATACATTATTTTGAAAATTGCTCTGGTGAGAGTGTGTGCAATTAGGCTTTATCCAACATATATCAAAATTAGTGAAATCCAATGGTTCAAAAAAAATTATTCTTACCGCACCGAGATTGTATTTTTATGACAGTCATATAGCAATAGTCATGCATAGATTCCTGTAGGTTCATTAGTTTATAGTACAATCTTTTCCCCATCAATATTTATTAATTTATAATTTATATTACTTTTATTTTCCATTTAGACTTATTGTGGAAACTTTAGAGTCATGGATTTCAGTGTTGGGTACATGTTTGGCTTGGGGTTTGGTCTGTATCTTCCACACTTGATCCCGGTCTCTACCTGCATCTTTTAATGTTCGTTTTATTACTTTAAGTTTATCATAATATTTTGTTAATTCATGTTATGTATATGGAGATCATGGTTAGGACTCACTCTGAGGGCCTGAGTGCGTAGGGGAGTTTCCTAAACCTATGGATCAGGACATGGAAGTGTTATTTTGTATCTTTGGCTTGTGATGGGGTAAGGGAATAGGAACCATAAATGAGTGTTTCACCATAGGTGTTGAAACCCTAAAGTGGTTTCCAGATGATCCTATGGGTGGGTTTTTAAAAAGTGATAACATTAAAAATTAACCTGAGAAGGGGAGATTCAAAAGATAATGAAAGAAAATATAATAATGGCCACACAGATCTGATTGGAGTACCAGGACTAGGGATAACTGCCAAGGTGGATCCCTATTCATAAAGGGGGGATCGGGGTTACATGGTTGCTAGGGTGGATCCCAATACATAGGTTGTGTGATGACACTCACTCAGGTGGTCTCCTAGAACCTTAACCTCGGTGTTATAGTATGATGATATTTTATGTGCTTTATTCTTGTTCTTTTGTGTCTTGGATTTATTGGTATTTGAGACTTAGATTTCCTTAAGTTCTTGAGAGTACCTTGGTTCTATCTCCTAGCATGAGGGGGGTGGAACTTTACCAGTTTCACATGGTTGGGTGGAAAATCTCTTTCGAGGTATTGTTCATGGTTCGTGTCATGGCTTGGATTCTGAGTTGTTCAATGGTGAAGATTTTGTTCTTGCATCATGTATAGATCTATCTTTTGTTATCAAGATGTAAAGATTCAATGTAAGCCTTTGGGAAACTTGATGTAATTATCTTTTTGTATGCCTTCGGGCCATGTACAACAACTGTAATTGTAATTGTGTTGAAATTGTAAGAAAGAAGTTATGTATTTGGGAAGGGTAGTTTTAGGAATTTCAAAAGATGATTGAATATTGGTAATCAGAGATGGATTATGTTTAAGTAATTCCTACCCTATCTCTCTTATGCATTTCAAAATGAAATTGAAAGTAATGATTCTATGTAAGTATTGGCAATGCAATAGATGAAAACTTCTGAAAGGAAACTCATTTTGTTAGTGAAAAGATGTGCTAAGGGTTGAAGGGTATCTCCAGGTGAACTAGTAAGGGAAATGAAACATGTATGTTATTGAAATTAGTAATGAGATGTGATTTATTAAATGTATAAGTTCAATGTGTATGATGTAAGGTTATTTAAACTAGGTTCTAATCTCAATTATTAACTAGATTTATACAAGGTTATAGATGATAATTTGTGGAAGTTAGACTTGTGGAAAATGATTCAGTGAATGGTTTATGTTGGTTAGTAATAGATGGTTAAGTACTTTACACTTTTTCTATTATGATCTTTGAAATGAAAATGTAAAGTGAGGACTTTTAATAGGTGGTTTATGTGATGATAGTGCATAAATAAGGTTAAGGAGAAAACAAATGAAAAATGAAAGGATACATGTACTTGGTGTATTAGATAAAGGATGGGCTTCTAATTTATTTCTAAAAGTGAATATCTATGCAAATTAGGTAAAGAAAATAAACGCAATTATCTCATTAATGTAATTAGTTTTGACGAGGATTGAAAACAATGTCTCAATGTAAATTGAAGTTGAAACGGAAATAGAATTGCATTAGATTAAGTAATAAAATGTATTGCTTGATAATGGTAAATGAATTCATTAAGGGAACCTTAAGGAATTTACTTGGAAATGGTAATGATGATAAGTTAGAATGTTAGAAAAAAAAGTTGTTAGTTGTAATTTTAGGTCATAGACTTGATTCCTTATGGGTTCCCTGGTGGGGACATTACATTGATGTTAAATGATTTGATTAACGATGATGTTTAAATGATTATATTAGATGATTTGATTTGATTGGATGATTTGATTAGATAATCTTAACATTTACATTATATTGTAATAATTTAAATATTTAATCTTAACATGCATATTTGAAGTAATAAACAATTGACATCAATAGATATAATCACTCAAGTACACATAATTTTGCAATCAATTAAAATGTATGTCAATCAAGAAACAATTTAAATATATTTAATCTTAACAAAAAATATATTATATCCTAACAATTTAAATCTTTAATGTTAACACATATATAAAACTTAACATCTATCTGTAGACACCTAAATCTGATTACACAATTAAGTAATCACATTTAGTTCTCTCCTAGGGTATTTTATTAATTAAATATTATTTATTTAATTAATTTATGTCATCCACTAGTTATTTAATTTAATTAATTAACTATAGCCTGATTTATTATCGAAATGACAAACCCATAGTTTGATAATTAAATAAAATCCTTTTTCCTCTATTAATTTAAATGGATGCCTTTATCTATTTAAATTAATTCATAAACTCTCATTTTCTCCCACTTTGAATTAAGTAATGCATTTAATCCAATTTGGGCACATGGCTCCTAACTTTAACCCCTAACCAAACCCATCTCAATAACCTAACCTTGAGTTCCTACTTAACTCAACCCATTCACACATACTAATCACCCTTAATTAGCTAATGAACCATGACTAGCTAATCCAACTCTCCACTCATTCTCTCTCCTCCCATCACATCCTCCTAATTTTCCCACTTGCCTCCTAATCCAAGCCTAATCACCTCTTAAACATTTGCACAATCATAATCCATGGATTAAGAAATCATAACCCAACCCAAGTCAACCCTCATGTCACATCCTCACATCCTCAATTCCTTCATGTCTCATGTCAACCTTAAATGCTCTTACACACCTCTTACACACTTTATCTCCTTCTTACACATTTTTCCCCTCACACATCTCCCGAAATTGTCACATTCCCCCATACCTTCCAACCTCTCACATTGTGATAGTTGTCACAAGGAGATGCATTTGAGAAAGAACAATCCATGTGCTCTCTCTCAAATGCATCTTGACCCTTCCTTAGGTTTGCATATTGACAGTCCATTCACCCCTCCTCTTGCCTATAAATTGAATCTTCATCTCTTCACAAATCATCCACCATCAAATCAAAGTTATAATGCTAATTTGAGAGCTTAAAAACTATCAAATTACCATTATTATGCCAAAATAATCCTAAAACCATTGAAGCTTGAGCAAGGTATACATTGAGCACACATTCCATCCATTTGGAAAAATCCAAAGATCAAGAAGGCTTCATTTGGGTTTTTGCACTCTCTTCCCTTTACTTTCTTTTGTCTTAGCACATATGTTGAAATAGGTTACTATGTTGAATGTTTAACATAGTTTTTATGTTCCTAACACACTAGTTTTATTGCATACATTTTGGCACACCCAATGGGACCCACTTCTAGGGTCATTTCTCTCTTAATTTCATCATTTTAACTATGCAAACTAACTAAAAACTAATGTTTTTTGTTGTTTGAGTGTCTTTTCAAGGTTTTTTGGGTTTTTTGCAAGTTTGAGAAGGAAGATAAAGAATTTGTGTTGACATTCCCGCATTTAGATTTTGCACAACAAGAAAAACACAGGTCGACAGGATCGCGAGTATAGTCCATGAAAATGCATTCCCGCAATAAAACTTCTATCTTATATTTTTTTATTCTCTTGGGTCACCAATGTTTTTTTACAGTCTGCAAGATCGAAAAGCTACAATGCAGGAACAAGGTTTGACCGTGGGGATCACACTGTAATATTGTAAGCCATAAGGCATTCAAAACTAACATAAAACCTCAAAATTTATACCCGCATATCCATTTGAAGACTTGCAGGATTGTGAGTTGACCTTGCGGGATCACGGTCCCATGTATTGCATTTAATTCCTATCATTTTATTCTATTTAAATTTTGTCAAACTAATAGACCTGCAGGATCACAAGTACAATTTGCGGGATCACAATTTTGTGTATTGCGGGATTGCAGGTAGTTTTGGCAGGATCATGAATTAGTATTAAAAAATAGAATTTATTCACTTAATCTTGGGATTTTAAAAAGAACATTGCATGTGATGCAAGATCATTTTGGGTTCCTAAAGATCTTTCTTAGTCTTGGAGGAATTCCTTGTCAAAGGGATACAATGCTTTATTTTGGGCAGCTTTCTGAGTTTCTGTGTTGTGATGATCTGTGGAGATCTATGTCATGTACGATGAAAGGGGTTTGTTCCTTGATGTTTGAAAAGGCTATGTCTAAGAATGCATCTCTTGAGGTGGCATGGTTTGGGAGATCTTGGATGGACCGTTTCAAAGTTAGAGTTGTTTTCCTTGCCATTAGAGCCATATTTTCCTACTTTCTGGGTGTTGATTGCACTATGTGTAGCCATTGATCCTTAAGGAATAAACCTTTGTTCTCTTAGGGCCTTTAAGAGGACCTAAATTAATTTATTTTCCCAAGACCACAAGTCCTAATTCATTCTGAGTTGAAAGTTATGACTATTTTTAGCTAGTTTGCATGTGAAAGGTGGATTTTTACATCTTGCATGGTTCCGTATGACGAGATGGGATCTGGATAAGTTAGGGACATGTTCTTGGGTCATGTGTGGACCTAAATGTATCTTAAAATTATGTTTTTTGATTTATGTCTTTAGTTTTGGTATCTCTCCTTAGGCTGGACCTATAATGTAATTAAATGCCTGACTGGCCGACTTGTGGCTTTGTTGGCTATATATTGAGAGCTTGGGTTGATGTAGAGTATCATCATCAAGAAAGATGAAGAAGAGGAGAATGAGATGAGTAGTATGGGATTAGAATAGAAGCATATTTTTGAATCTG
This sequence comes from Chamaecyparis obtusa, assembly GCA_027943335.1. Classification (NCBI taxonomy): domain Eukaryota; kingdom Viridiplantae; phylum Streptophyta; class Pinopsida; order Cupressales; family Cupressaceae; genus Chamaecyparis; species Chamaecyparis obtusa. Next base: position 766,936 of record BSBK01010195.1, on the reverse strand, counting down.
GGAGTTTGCAGCAGAACTAGTGGCTTGCGAGCACAAGTTTAGATCCTATCTTGGTTGTTCCTATTAGAGGTTGTCTGTTGCAGATCTGAATTGGTTGGTGGTTCCCTAGATCTTGCAAGATCTTTTTGATACTTTGTAATTTCATTGTAATAGGTAGAAACCAGGAAGGCCTCACAACCGGGCATGTTGAATGAAATTCTATTTTGAAGCATTATATTGTTGTTATTCTGCTGCAATTTTTGTTGTTATAATTGGTAGTGTAGGTTTGGACTATCCATTATTAGATTATCCATTCTTTCCCTGCATCAAGTGGTATCAGAGCTTGAAGATCCTAAGTGTGTGGATAGATCACCGAAGGTGAGGCAGTTTGCACTAGGACCTTGGATTGAAGATGCCTCTGAGGAGAGCAGATTTGATGTGAGAGATGAAGATTTCCTCGAGTGAACAGATCAACGAATTGAGTTAGGTTGTGAAGATGGATAGTAGATCACTGAGTGTGTGGAGGCAACTAGAATCTTCCAATTAGATCACTGAGCAGAGGTAGTTTCACTTTGAAAGGAACTTGATGGATAAGTTGGGTCAGTTTTGGCCTAAATTCAATATGAGGATTGAAGAGCTGATGAAGTCTTGTTGGAAGAAAGTTGTCTGGCTGATTAAGAGGATTATTTAGAGAAGAAGACACTTTGATGTTAAGGAAGAGGTGAAATATGAATTCTCTGAAGATGATAAGATCTTATTTACTGGTTGTGGACTTGAATTGTTGGTTAACAGTAATGAGTCTTGTGATGAGTTGCAGAAATGGGATACAGATGATGAGGGATTTCATATTGATGTGGATCTGACTTTGGATCTACTTTTTGGGGAGTTGGATAATCTTGTTATTGAGATGGGTTGTGGATTAGTGGTATGCTAATTGGATTGTTGAGATTCATATGATTCTGATGTTTGAATGGATGAAGCATAGATGGTTGATTTTCCAATTTGTTCTCTTATCCTTAACGGATTGGAAGCCTTTGGTGAAGATGAAGTTGATTGCATATAATTGTTTTGAGATTAAAGTATGGGACATACTTTCTATTTACCTTAGTAGTCTGATTTAGGAGCATTTTGGGTTCTTGGAGATCTTTCTTAGTCTTGGAGGAATTCCCTATCAGAGGGATACAATATTTTGTTTTGGGCAGCTTTCTGAGTTTCTGTGTTGCGATGATCTGTGGAGATCTTTGGCATGTACGATGAAAGGGGTTTGTTCCTTGATGTTTTTGGAGGCTCTATCAAGGAATGCATCTCTTGAGGTGGCATGGTTTGGGAGATCTTGGATGGACCATTTCAAAGTTAGAGTTGTTTTTCTTGCTGTCAGAGCCGTATTTTCCTGCTTTCTAAGTGCTAATTGCGCGATGTGTAGCCATTGATCCTTAATGAATCAGCCTTTGCACTCTTGGGGCCTTTAAGAGGACCTAAATTAATTTATTTTCCTAAGACTGCAAGTCCTAATTCATTATGAGTTGAAAGTTATGACCATTTTTCTTGGGTATTGATTTTCAGCCAGTTTACATGCGAAACATGGAGTTTTTCATCTTGCATGGTTCCGTATGATGAGATGGAATCTTGCTAAGTTAGGGACATGTTATTGGGTCATCTATGGACCTAAATGTATCTTTGCATTATGTTTTGTTATTTCTGTCATTAGTTTTGGTATCTCTCCTTAGGCTAGACCTATAATGTAATTAAATGCTTGACTAGCTAACTTGTGGCTTTGCTGGCTATATATTGAGAGCTTGGGTTGATGTAGAGTATCATCATGATGAAAGATGTAGAAGAGAAGCATTAGATGAGTAGTATGGGATTAGAGTAGAAGCAGATATGCAAATTTGGGAGTTTGTAGCAGAACTAATGGCTTGTGGGCTTAGGACAATAAGAGGTTGCTTGGTGGCTTGCAAGCATAAGTTTAGACCTTGTCTTGGTTGTTCCTATCATAGGTTGTATGCTGCAGATCTAAACTAGTTGGTGGTTCCTTGGATCTTGCAAGATCTTGCTGATACTTTGTAATTTCATTGTAATAGGCCGAAACCCGGAAGGCCTCATAGTCGGGCATGTTGATTGAAATTTTGTTTTGAAGCATTATATTGTTGTTATTCTGCTGTAATTGTTGTTGTTATAATTGTCAGTGTAGGTTTGGACTATCCATTATTGGATTATCCTTTCCTTCCCTGCGTCAGCATGTACTCACAAAACCTCACTATTTTGATTTGGGTTTAAAATTAACAAAGGCTAAAATTAAACAAAAGAAAACTTCCTCATTTTGAATTGGAGCTTAAAATTAATGCAATCAAATATTGAATGCTTAAGAGAAATTGAACAAGGAAAATCTCATATTTCATTTTGGTGTTTAAAATAATCAAACACAATCTTGAATGCTTAAAGGATAATATTTTTTTTCTAAAGTTTAAAGCATTTCAAAATTTTGAAGGAAAGAACCTTGCTTGCTAAAAATGAGTGTTTGATGTTCTAGAATAGAAAACACAGTCTAAATCTAGGTTCAATTTGGAAATGAGCACTTTTTGGCATATTTGAAGGAGTGTTTTTTTAACACTACCTTAGAGATTTTTTTTTCAAAAACCTTGTTAGAAATACGTGATGTGAAAGAAATTAACTTGTATCTTTATCCTCTTCCCTTGCCTTTGTGGAACTCGGGTGAAGAGAAAGATCAAGTTCAATTGACTTCACTTCTAGCGAGGCCTGTCTAGAGAGAAGTGCTTCCTCTTTAGAGAATGACCTCAAACTGGTAATTCCCCAATTAGTATATAAACAAGGTGTTGAGAAAAATCTCACTTTATCCTCTCAAGCTCAGGCAAGGTGTGTTGATGGTAGTCTGAGGTAGGTGAATACCCCTATGATTTCAACATGGTCAACTAGGCTCTTAAATGAGTCACGTGCATACAAACTGATTGGGAGGACACCAAGGACCTTACTAAAAGTCATTAATTAGAAACCTACCTGATCTACCCTCAAAGGCTTTTTAGTATTTGTGCAAGGAGAGTAGTAATCTCCCAAGACACTCATCATATCGTGCCATCCTTGAGCGCTTGAAATCAGATAATACGACATCATGACTGGAGCCATTGTGTGCTTGGTGATAGTTGTATTATGATTAGCTCTTGGATGTGTGCCTAAGTTAATGAGAAGAGGTTTTTTAGTCACTCCGATTCCTTAGGGTAGAAATTGCTTGTGTGTGTTTTCAAAGTTACCAAGTCTAGTGAAAACATATGTTCAAACATATGTAGAAAATGAAGTTATAAAGTGCATCATCATAAAATGTAAGCACTTCCATTTAGGAATGGTTTATCCCTCCGAGTAAGTGGTTTGGGGTCATGTCAAATGCCTTGATTGGGTCTCTAGCTTGGATCTAGCTTTTTCCCCTGTTCTGCCCCTTTTTCCACTTCTTTCCTACCTGATTCTGGCATCCTGACTTGAAATTTTGAGATTCTTGACCTTAGGGTCAAGGTCAACCTTCTGGGTCAAGTTTGAACTTGACCCTGACCTAGGTTAGGGTTGACCTTGACCCTGAACCAAGGTCTAGATTTCAAATTCCAAAAGTTTTCAGATGTCGGGTTTTCAAAAAGTTTTATTTCCTACTTCTGGGTCAGTTGTTTCGGGCTCTGAAATGATAAACTCTTAAATGATATTTAATTTAGGTTCACTTCCAAGGGTATAGGCTTAATGGGAATTTATTTCTCCTATGGCAGCCTCTCTAGGAGTTTGTGCCCTAAACTAGTATATAAGGAAGCCTTCTCCTTTGATTTCAATCCATCTTCAATCCATCGAGAGCACTCTCAAGGAATCAATCTTCTACCCATCATCACAAAGAAAGATCAATCAAGCATTTTCAAGGGATTCAAAGCATCATCAAGCAATCTATCAAGTGAGAAAACATCCATATTCAAGCACTCAACTTCTCCTTTGAAGATCAAAGATTCAAGCATTCAAGCCTTTGAAGGGATTTGGTTCAAGCATCCAAGATTCATCATTTAAACCCTAGATCTACCCATCATGGTGATGTGATCTTCCTTCAAGATCCTTTGTTCATCTTCAAGACCTATTCATTCCTCTTTGAAGGCGGATTTCAAGCATACAATCATGGAGGTTTTGATTTATATTTATGGTTTTTAATATTGAGTCCAACCTTTCATATTAACATACTTGTTTACATTTCAAATACAATTGTATATCTATTTAATATCATAGCTTTATTGTTAGATCTACTTCTACTACTTGCTATCATTCTCCATTTCAATTCTATTTCAAGGTTAATTCCAAAAATGAGGTTTGACCAAGGTAAACCCCTCATCCAAACAACAAAACCCTTTTTCTTGCAGGTGTAGGTGCAAGACAACAAATTACAAATAAGATCTGAGTACCCTTTTCGGGAAACTTTTGGGCTCCATGAATAGAATTTCCATCAGAGCTATGCAGGTCAAGGTCGACATAAAGGGGTCAAGGTCGGCCTTTATCTGGGTCAAGGTTGACCTTTCTCAGAAAAGGAAAGGATTTATGGGTTTCTCTGTCTCTATGTTTCTATTCCAGACCCATTTGCAGAATTTCAAAAAACCTAGTACATACACCATAAAATAGTTATTTTCAGATCTATTATATTTCAAGATAAGTGTTTCATTGCTTTACTTTATTAAATCCCATTTTCCCTCTTTATCCATAACTAGTTGATTCCTCTTTGTATTGATTGTTTCCTTTCAATTAATCAATTGGGATCTTCTTGTCTTGGATTAGGAGGCAATATATCAACACCATTTTTCATCCACACACACATTTCCACATCACATCATAGATATAAATATATATATATTTTTATATCTTACATTTTGGTGAGCCCATGATAGACAACTCTTTCTTTTTTGGTGTTAGATCTTGCATATTAGATCATTCTTTTATGTGCTTGCATTTACATTTCAAAAATAACAAAAACATTCATATAAGGCAAAATACAAAAACATTTCTTACATTCCATTCAGATCGTTAAGATGCTTTGGTGTATGGTTATTTTCTTCATTATTCTCCTCTTAGCATCTCTTTCTAGTACTTATGATGTTTGTGAGAGTATCATACATTTCATTATGTTTGTCACTCTTCATGTTTTACTTGCTTATGCTATTATGAGATTCACTATTACTAGCCTTCCTACTTTCAAAACTTTCATTAAGAATTTATGTGGTGAACTTATTGCTCTTTTGGATCATGTGAAGAATTTGGTAGATGATACACCATCTCCTAATCTTCCTGATCCTAACCTTATCCTTCCTAATCTTCCTAATCCTAATCCTATTCTTCCTAATCCAATTACTAATATTCCCATTCCCATTTCTCCATCTGATAATCCTAGTTCTTCCCATACTTATGATGGGGTTCAAACTATGGTTCATGACGCAGATGTGGAAGAATTATTTGATTTACCTTCTCCTTCTTATCCAATCCATGATGATATTAAGGGGAAGGGTAAAGAAACTTCTTCTAAACCTATCATTCCACCTTACATGATGTTTTTTCATGATCATAGTAAACAATCACCTCCTACATAAGCTTTACAAGATATGTACACTACATGATACAATATGATGTCTAAATAAGGATATAAGGGTTTAGGGCTTGGTGTTAATGAACATGGTATTAAATATATGGTTCATCTATCCCCTAAAAGAGATATGCATGGTCTTGGATTTTTTCTATCCCAATTTAAGGTGGTTGATTTTAATTGTCGTCCCCCTCTTTATGTTCTTCTTCCAATGCCTTCCTTAGATTACCCTGATACTCCTCAAGATGTGGCTAAGAAGGTGTATGTTTAGTTACTGGATTCTAAGAAAAAAAATATTTAAACCTATGCTGAAAGATGCTCTCTCCAAGTAAAAATGTCATTTTCACTATAGTAATACACATTTACTTGTTGATTATGTGCATTTCAAGTTGTATGTTAGAGAAAGGGTTGCTTAAGGAATTATATCTCACTCTCGTGTGGTTTTACAATTCCTTCATAATTTTGATATGGGGAATTCCCCTCATTCTTCTATAATATAGATCTTTTCTCCTCTTGTCTCTTGACTGGGGGGCAAGACGCATTTCTTCCAGTTCTAGAGGATCTATTATGCTCTTAGCATGTATTTTGTTTCTGAGCTTATTTGGTTATCCTTTTTATATTCTATCCCTATGGTTTTGTATTATGATTATAATCATCCATATCTCTCATCTAATATTCATGATATATCTTCTAAAGACATTTTGTTTTACAAAGGTATCCCTTGCTTTCATCCTTGGGGGGGAAGGTTTTCCTACTTTCTCTTTGTCTAGGGATCTGCTTACCTTAGCTTAGTGGCATTTGTTTATTCTGCAACATTATTTCATTATACTGACTGATTTTTTGGCTATAGATATCCTTTTATCTAAGAGGTTATTATCCTAGGTCATCACCTCTTCTTTATTTTTCAATTTATGTTCTTTATAACTTCTTGCCCTAGATGTAGGGTTAAAGTTTGCTTCCCTAGTTCCAAGATTCTTCTTCCGCTTGAATGCAGCGGGCTGGATGGTTGAATCTTTTGTCTCTCTTTGTTTTTTTCTTTGAAAGATGATATTTTAACTAAAGCACTCCTCTATGGTGGCGGCCTTCTTGATAATATCTCTTTCTCTTTGATGATACTATTTCCATAAATGACATATCCCTTTTCATGATTATTAATGCACTTTGATGAAAGGGTCAATACCCTTCACTAAGAATTGTATCATCTTAAAATGGAATCACTTACATGTTAAGAGAATTTATCCCTTTGAGTAAGTAGTTTGGGGTCATGTCAAGCACCTTGATCAGGTCTTTGCTCAAATCCAACTTTCTCCCCCCCATTCTGCCTCTCTCTACACCTAATTTCACTTCATTTCTGCATTTCTTGGCATTATGGACTGAGGTCCTGAGGTTTTTGACCTCAAGGTCAAAGTTGACCTTGAGGGTCAAAGTCAACCTCAATCCTAACCTAGGTAAGGGATGAGCTCAACCCTAACCTAGGGCAGGGTCTACCTCGTCCTTGACCTAGTTTTCAAATTTCAGATTCCCATGATTTCTGGGTGTTGGGTTTCAGAAATATTTATTTTCCTGCCTCTGGGTTGGTCATTTCAAGTTTTAGAATGGTAAATCCTTAAATTGCATTTAATATGGGTCCATTTATAGGGGTTAAGGTTAATTGGGATTAATTCTCTAATGTCAGCCTTCTCTAGAGGATTGTGCCCTAGTTCACTATAAAAGGAGGCCTTCCTCTCTCATTTCGATCATCCACTTTTCATATCTCTCAAGCATTCAAGTAAAAGATCAAGCAAGCATTTCATCAAGAATTTTCAAGGAAGCATTCAAGTCATCTTCTCCATTCAAATTCTCCATTGAAGATCAAGGATTCAAGCATTCAAGCCTTTGAAGGAATTTGGTTCAAGCATGAAAGATTCATCATTCAAACCCTAGATCTAGCCATTATGATGGTGTGATCTTCCTTCAAAATCCTTTGTTCATCTTCTAGATCTGTTTATTCTTCTATCAAGGTGGATTCCAAGCATACAATCATGGAGGTTTTGGATTTACTTTCATGGTTTTGATTTACATTTTCTATTGTTATGTTCAAGATTTCATATCAATAACTATCAAATTGCATATCTATCAAATTGCATAGCTTCATTGTTAGATCTACTTATACTACTTGCTAGCATTATAATTTCAATTTCAATATTAAGGTTAATTCCAAACTGGGGTTTGACCAAGGCAAACCCCTCAAACAAACAACTAAAAACCCTCTTTTTCTTGTAGGTACAGGTGCAAAATTGTAGATCTGAGCTTAGATTTCGATACCCTTTTCGGCAAACTTCCAAGATTTACGAACAAGTCAAGGTCAACCTTCAAAATATTAATGTAGCCTTTGACCTTTTATTAGGGTCAAAGACTACATGCTGTCAGAAAGATAAAAGTTTTATGGGTTTTCTTCATCTCGACATTTCCAGTCTCAAATAGATTGTAGAATTGCTCGAAATTGCACACAGACATCAGAAATTGACATTTTCCAGATCTTCCCTATTTTAAAGTTAGTATTTTTCTTTCAATTATTTTAGATTTCAAGCACATCTCCTTTATAGGGAAATATAATGTTTTCTTCCTTTTTCATATTCTCCATAGATTGATTCAATTGTGCATTAACCTTTTGGTTGATCAATTTGGATCTCTCCTTTGGGAATTTGGATTTAGGAGTAGATCTCATGTTTCCCCCATACATTCAATTACGTGATTCCATTTTACCCCTTTTCATTTTGGTGAGCTCGACATACTTACTCTCTTTCTTCTTGGTGTTAGATTTCCCTTAAGATTAGATCTAGTTTATGCTCTTGCATTTTAAAATTCAAAAATACAAAAAAAATTGACATATTCAATAAAATATAAAAACATTTCTTGCATTTGCATTTTACTATGAAGATTATTAAGATGCTTTGGTGTGTGGCCATGTTCCTTCTTACCCTTCTTTTAGCATCTCTTTACAATACCTATGATGTTTATGAGAGTATCATTCACTTCATTATGTTGATGACCCTTCACTTTGCTCTTGCCTATGCTTTTGTGAAGTTTACCGACACTAGTATTCCTACATTCAAAGCCTTCATTAAAGATTTATGTGGTAGCCTTATTAATCTTTTGGATTATGTGAAGAATTTGGTAGATGATACACCATCTCCTAATCTTCCTAATCCTAATCCTATCAATCCTAATCCTAATCTTCCTAATTTGATACCTAATTCTCCATCTATTCATCCTCGCTCTTCCCATACTTATGATGGGATTCAAGCTATAGCTCAGGATGTAGATGTGCAAGACTTCTTTGATTTACCTTCTCCTCTAATTTATGATGATATTAAAGGAAAGGGTAAAGAAACTTCTTCAAAACCTATTATTCCACCTTATACAACCTTTACTCATGAATATGATAAACAATCACCTCCTGTAGAAGCTTTACATAATGTGTACACTACCAGATATAATATGGTGACTAAACAAGGTTATAAAGGTTTAGGGCTTGGAGTTAATAAGCATGGTATTAGGTTTCCCATTCATATACCCCCTAAACTAGATATGTATGGTGTTGGTTGTTCAAAATCTCAAGTAAAGGTAGGTGATGTTAATCGTCATCCTCCTCTTCACATTCTTCTCCCTACACCTATCCTAGATAACCCTAATACTTGTCAAGAAGTGGCTAAGAAGGCATATGTTGAACTAATGAATTCCAAGAAAGAAATCTTTAGACCTATATCGATAGATGCTTTATACAAATATAAATGTCCTTTTCATTATAGCAATACACATTTACTTGCTGATTGTAAACATTTCAAGTTATATGTTAGAGAAAGAGCTGCTTTAGGAATTATATCTCACTCTCGTGTAGTTTTACAATTCCTTCATAATTTTGATATAGGGGATTCCCCTCCTTCTGATATAATGTAGATTTTATTTCCCCTCTTGTCTCATGACTGGGGGGCAAGAGGTGTATTTTCATCTAGTCTCCTAGGATCCATTAGACTTTTAACATATATTTGTATACACCTAAAAATGGTCACCTAGACTATTAGCTCCTTTTGCTAAATCATCAATTGCTTGCTCTTGATCAAATCCTAGTTCTATCATTTATTTGATTATTTTCTATGGGCTAACCATCTTATCCTAAGTCTTTATTTATTAAAAGGAATATTCCCTCCCCTTTTAATAAATAAAAAGCCCCCACTTTTCCTCTTATCCTAAGTTGCACAAATAAAGCATTATTCTTATTTTATAAAAAGAGAAAAGAACTTTTTGTCTCATATGGACACAAAAGTCAACTCCTATTTTCTCATTGGAGGATACTTGTGCACATGGATTGCTCCTCTTTTAAGCTCCACCGTTGATTAAATCTTTTGCCTCTTAATCTCCATGGTCCATTCCTTTTTCATTCCCTATAAAAGGAGAGCTCTCTTCCTCATTTGCACACACAATTTTTATGCTATTGTTATGCTACAGGTTTTCTAGGTCATCTTGGAGCTTTTGGAGATATTCTTGCATTTAGGGTTTGAAGATTTGGAGCATTGTTGGCATTCATCTTGGATCTTCATCAACACTCTATCTTCTTGTCTTCATTCTTGCATCATCATGACTTTCTTGCTTCATAGTTAGATTTCATTTCTTGCATAGTAGCTTCATTTTCATGGCATTCTTAGCTTAGATTTCCTTTATGCTTTAGATTAATTCATCTAGTTTAACTAGGAGGCTTTGTAATACTTACATCTTTCATTTCCATAGTTTAGCTTGCATTTCCATTCTAGCATAGTATTGCATTGCATTTTCATTCTTGATTCTTGAGGATATTGGCATTCTTGTCCTTGTCTTCATTGAATCTCCCATTGCATGGTTTACTAGCAAGGTTATTGGCTAAATAGCTCTAGCTGAGAGCATTCTTAAAACCCTTGCACTCCATGCCTAGGGAGCTATGGATCGATTTGTGAGGCCTCATTCTTGAGTTCCCTTGCATGTAATGATTCATAGAAGTGTGACACATTTATAGCACACAATATTATGTCTTGAGCTTAATTGGTATTCTTTTTCTCCTATTTTGCTATGGTTTTTTATCATGCTTATAATCATCCATAGATCTTTTTCACGATATCTTTCCTAAGACATTTTTTTTACAAAGATACCCCTTGTCTCTATCTCTGGGGGGCAAGGTACCTCTTTCTTTCCCTTTGTCTAGGGAATTTCTTTCCTTAGCTTCGTGGTCTTTGTTTATATTACAATATTATTTCATCATATTGATAGATGTTTTGACTATGGAAAACTTTCTTATATGAAAAGTTGTTGTCCTAGGTCATCACTTCTTCTCTATGTTGCAAATTATGTTCCTTATAAACTCTTACCCTTGCTTCGGTGTTAGAGTTGTTTTCCTCATTCCAAAGATTCCTCTTCCTCTTGTTTTTAGGGGGCTTGATGATTGAATATTTTCTCTTGAAATTTTGAAAGATGATATTTTATCTAAAGTACTCCTCTTTGGTGGGGGTCTTATTGATAAGATCTTTTTCTTTGAGGATCCTTTTTCCATGAATGACATATTCTTTTCATGATTATCCATATGCCCTTGGATGTTGGGATCAATATCCCTCACTAAGAATATGGTATACATTTGTATCATCTTAAAATGGAAGCACTTCCATGTTAAGAGCATTTATCCCTCCAAGTAAGTGGTTTGGGGTCATGTCGAATGCCTTGAATGGATATTCGGCTTGGATCTGGCTTTTCCCCCTATTCTACCCCATTTCCCACTTCTTCCTAGCATTTTCCTAGCAATCTGGACTATGTACCTGAGGTTTTTTTACCATAAGGTCAAGGTCGACCTTATGGGGTCAAGGTCGACCTTGACCCTGACCTAGTCAAGGTCGAGCTCAACCTTGATCCTAGGGTTTGGGTTCCTCAGGGTTAGCCTCCGGTTGCGGGATTTCATCAAAATCTTGCACTTTCCCTCCTTGGGGCCACTACTTCTCGGATTAAGTGTCGAATTATCAAATTAATATTTGAGGAGGACCTTTCTAGAGATTTGTATAAGATTCCTAATTTATTATTAGAGATTAGCCTTTCTCGAGTTTTGTGCCTAATGCTCAACTTAACTTTGGGGTTAGCCTTACCTCAAATTTTGTGACAAGACTCTTAAATAATTATTTATTTCTATATTAAGGGTGGTCCCCTCCTAGATTTTTGTGTCAAGACTTTAATTTAATTTCCCTCCATGTGCACCTCTCTATATTTTTGTGCCATGGGCCCTTAATTATTGTTTTCTATGAGGCCCCTCTTGTGCCCTAGATCACTATAAAAGGAGGCCTTCCTCTCTCATTTTCATATCTCATTCATGCATCAAACACTCAATCTTTCAAGCAAGGTCAAGCAAGCATCTCCTAAGCATTTTCAAGGAAGCATTCAAGTTCTCTTCTCCATCCAAGTTCTCCATTGAAGATCAAGGATTCAAGCATTCAAGCCATTGAAGGGATTTGGTTCAAGTATTCAAGATTCATCATTCAAACCCTAGATCTAGCCATTATGGTGGTGTAATCTTCCTTCAAGATCCTTTTGGTCATCGTCAAAATCCATTTCATTTTTCCCTCAAGGTGGATTCTAAGCATACAATCATGGAGGTTTGATTTACATTTATTGTTTTGTTCAAGCTTTCATATCAACATACTTGATTACATTCCAAATACATTAGCATATCTATTGAATTGCATAGCTTCATTGTTAGATTCATTTCTACTACTTGCTAGCATTCTCCAATTCAATTTCAATATTAAGGTTCATTCCAAACCGGGGTTTGACCAAGGCAAACCCCCCCAAACAAACAAACAAAACCATTTTTCTTGTAGGTACATGTGTGGAATCTCAGATCTGAGAGCGAATTTGGATACCTTTGCAACAAAATTTCAGGATTTGCAAACAGAATCAGAGTCAAACTTCAGACTAAAAATGTGGTCTTTGACCTTTTAAAAGTTCAAAGTCGACATGATCAAATCTATGAAAAAGATTTATGGGTTTTGTAGATCTCGCAGTTTCAATTCAAAATTGCAAAAATCAATTGTTTTTGAGATCGTTTGATAGGGTTTTCAACTGATTCTTTTTCGGAGGTAAGTACCTTTATTTCTTAATTTCAATATTAGTCATCTACATTTACTTTCCACATCAATATAATTCAAATGTAAGTATAAAATATTGATTTTGGGGTCTCTTTTATGTGCAAGCCATTGTTCTAGGACCCCATCCATATTTTATCCTCTACAACATTGTTGTAAACAAGATATCCCCTTGCATTGTGAAGTAGGTATCCTCTTCCCCTTCCTTATCCTATCTAGCAGACTACCAAGATAAGGAGGGAGGCATATATAGGGTCTCCCTTGTACTATAGTATTTTATTTTTACATGCTAAATCTTGGAAGGTAATGCACATAAGTTGTTAAATCCTAAAAAGACGCTCATTTATATGCTAAATCTTCTGATGGTAACACACACAAGTTGTTAAATTATGAGGAGACACACATTTTTACATTTTTCAATATGCTAAATCTTGGAAGGTAACACACATAAGTTGCTAAATCCTGAAAAGACATGTATTTATATGCTAAATCTTCTGAAGGTAACACACATAAGTTGCTAAATCCCAATGAGACACACATTTTCATATTTATAGTGATATAAGAAGGTGGATCTATGGGTATTCCAGAAGCCTTCAGAAGATGTATTACAATTGCAAGCACAGTTTATGGGTAAACCTGTTGGGCTCTCCCTCCAGGGTGATTCATGGTAAGGTGGGCATCTTACTAGGCGATGTAATCATTCTTTTTCCTTTCTCTCTTTTCACTTTCATGCTAGTAGGACTGGATCATGAAGCTATGTTATTTATAGTGTTACTCTTGTTTTTCTTATGTAATCATTTATGCTCTTATGATAGCCTTCCAAATATGATATTAGTATGAGAAATGTTTTTTAGCGAGATTTCTTGTGCTAGTTGATTTGGGTTTGTTTTTGTACTAACCCCTCTTTTGTGTCTTTTTCTTTTTTCATTTTTGCACCCTTGTGCACGTATGCTGAGTTAGAATCCTTAGCTTGGGGGCTTGTGTCCCTAACTAAGTGTCATCCTATCTTGTTTAGAATCCATTCAGATCTCTTCTCTCTTCTCCTTTACCAAGAGTTTGCATCGAATCCATACTCTTTCTAAAGTGGGGGCTTAATGTATCATCTTAAAATGGAAGCACTTCCATGTTAAGAGAATTTAGCCCTTTGAATAAGTAGTCTGGGGTCATGTCAAGAACCTTGATTAGGTCTTTTCTCTAATTTGACTTTCTCCCCCTATTCTGCCTCTCTCTACACTAGATTTCACTTCATTTCTACATTTCCTAGCATTATGGACCAAGGTCCTAAGGTTTTTTACCTCAAGGTCAAAGTCAACCTCAACCCTGACCTAGAATAGGGATGACCTCAACCCTGACCTAGGGTGGGGTCTACCTCATCCTTGAGCCATATTTTAAATTTTAGATTCCCATGATTTCCAGGTGTTGAGTTTTAGAAATATTTATTTTCCCGCCTCCGAGTCGCCCATTTCAGGTTTCAGAATGGTAAATCCTTAAATTTCATTTAATATGGGTCCATTTCTAGGGGTTAAGGTTAATTGGGATTTAATTCCCCAATGACGACCTTCTCTAGAGGATTGTGCCCTAGTTCACTATAAAAGGAGGCCTTCCTCTCTCATTTCGATCATCCACTTTTCATATCTCTCAAGCATTCAAGAAAAAGATCAAGCAAGAATTTCATCAAGAATTTTCAAGAAAGCATTCAAATCCTCTTCTCCATTCAAGTTCTCCATTGAAGATAAAGGATTCAAGCATTCAAGCCTTCGAAGGAATTTGGTTCAAGCATGCAAGATTCATCATTCAAACCCTAGATCTAGCCATTATGATGGTGTGATCTTCCCTCAAGATCCTTTGTTCATCTTCTAGATCTGTTCATTCTTCTATCAAGGTGGATTCCAAGTATACAATCATGGAGGTTTTGGATTTACTTTCATGATTTTGATTTACATTTTCTATTGTTATGTTCAAGCTTTTATATCAATATATTTGTTTACATTTGAAATACAATTGCATATCTATCAAATTTCATATCTTCATTGTTAGATCTACTTCTACTACTTGCTAGCATTCTCATTTCAATTTCAATATTAAGGTTGATTCCAAACTGGGGTTTGACCAAGGCAAACCCCTCAAACAAACAACCAAAAACCCTCTTTTTCTTGTAGGTACAGGTACGGAACTATGGATCTGAGCTTAGATTTGGATGCCCTTTTCGGTGAACTTTCAAGATTTGTGAACAAAGTCAAGGTTGACCTTCAAAATATTAATGTAGCCTTTGACCTTTTATCAGGGTCAAAGACTACCTGCTATCAGAAAGATAAAAGTTTTTTGGGTTTTCTTCATCTTGGCATTTCCAGTCTGAAACAGATTGTAGAATTGCTCGAAACTGCACATAGACATTAGAAATTGACATTTTCCAGATCTGCCTGATTTTAAGGTTAGTATTTGTCTTTCAGTTATTTTAGATTTCAAGCACATCTCCTTTATAGGGAAATATAAGGTTTTCTTCCTTTTTCATATTCTCCATAGATTGATTCAATTGTGCATTAACCTTTTGGTTGATCAATTTGGATCTCTCATTTGGAAATTTGGATTTAGGAGTAGATCTCATATTTCCCCCATACATTCAATTACGTGATTCCATTTTACCCCTATTCATTTTGGTGAACCTGACATACTTACTCTCTTTCTTTTTGGTGTTAGATTTCCCTTAAGATTAGATCTAGTTTATGCTCTTACATTTTAAAATTAAAAAATAAAATAAAATCTACATATTCAATAAAATATAAAAACATTTCTTACATTTTCATTTTACTATGGAGATTGTTAAGATGCTTTGGTGTGTGGTCATGTTCTTTATTACCCTTCTTTTAGCATCTCTTTACAATACCTATGATGTTTATGAGAGTATCATTCACTTCATTATGTTGATGACCCTTCACTTTTCTCTTGCCTATGCTTTTGTGAAGTTGACCGACACTAGTATTCCTACATTCAAAGCCTTCATTAAAGATTTATGTGGTAGACTTATTAATCTTTTGGATTATGTGAAGGATTTGGTAGATGATACACCATCTCCTAATCTTCCTAATCTTAATCCTATCAATCCTAATCCCAATCCTATCAATCCTAATCTTAATCCTATCAATCCTAATCCTAATCTTCCTAATCCGATACCTAATTCTTCATCTATTAATCCTTGCTCTTCCCATACTTATGATGGGATTCAAGCTATAGCTCAGGATGTAGATGTGCAAGACTTCTTTGATTTACCTTCTCCTCTGATTCATGATGATATTAAAGGAAAGGGTAAAGAAACTTCTTCAAAACCTATTATTCCACCTTATACAACCTTTACTCATGAATATGTTAAAAAATCACCTCTTGTAGAAGATTTACATGATGTGTACACTACCACATATAATATGGTGACTAAACAAGGTTATAAAGGTTTAGGGCTTGGAGTTAATGAGCATGGTATTTGGTTTCTCGTTCATATACCCCCTAAATCAGATATGTATGGTTTTGGTTGTTCAAAATCTCAAGTAAAGGTAGGTGATGTTAATCATCATCCTCTTGTTCACATTCTTCTCCCCACACCCATCGTAGATAACCCTAATACTTTTCAAGAAGTGGATAAGAAGGTATATGTTAAACTAATGAATTCCAAGAAAGAAATCTTTAGACCTATACCGATAGATGCTTTATACAAATATAAATGTCCTTTTCATTGTAGCAATACACATTTACTTGCTGATTGTAAACATTTCAAGTTATATTTTAGAGAAAGAGATGCTTTAGAAATTATATCTCACTCTCATGCAGTTTTACAATTCCTTCATAATTTTGATATAGGGGATTCCCCTCCTTCTGATATAATGTAGATGTTCTTTCCCCTCTTGTCTCATGACTGGGGAGCAAGAGGTGTATTTTCATCTAGTCTCCTAGGATCCATTAGACTTTTAACATATATTGTCTTGAGCTTAATTGGTATTCTTTTTCTCCTATTTTGCTATGGTTTTGCATTATGCTTATAATCATCCATAAATCTTTTTCACAATATATTTCCTAAGACATTTGTTTTAAAAAGATACCCCTTGTTTCTATCTTTGGGGGGAAAGGTACCTCTTTCTTTCTCTTTGTCTAGGGAATTGTTTTCCTTAGCTTAGTGGTCTTTGTTTATATTACAATATTATTTCATCATATTAACAGATGTTTTGACTATGGAAAACCTTCTTATATGAGAAGTTGTTGTCCTAGGTTGTCACTTCTTCTCTATGTTGCAAATTATGTTCCTTATAAACTCTTACCCTTGCTTCAGTATTAGAGTTGTTTTCCTCATTCCAAAGATTCCTCTTCCTCTTTTTTTCAGGGGGCTTGATGATTGAATCTTTTCTCTTTAAATTTTGAAAGATGATATTTTATCTAAAGCACTCCTCTTTGGTGGGGGTCTTGTTGATAAGATCTTTTTCTTTGAGGATCCTTTTTCCATTAATGACATATTCTTTTCATGATTATCCATATGCTCTTGGATGTTGGGATGTATATCCCTCGCTAAGAATATGGTATACATTGTTGTAAACAAGATATCTCCTTGCATTGTGAATTAGGTATCCTCTTTCTCTTCTTTATCCTATCTAGGAGACTACCATGATAAGGAGGGGGGCATATATAGGTTCTCCCTTGTGTTATAGTTTTTTATTTTTACATGCTAAATCTTGGAAGGTAATGCACATAAGTTGCTAAATCCTAAAAAGACATGCATTTATATGCTAAATCTCCTAATGGTAATGCACACAAGTTGCTAAATCTTGAGGAGACACACATTTTTCAATATGCTAAATCTTGGAAGGTAACACACATAAGTTGCTAAATCCTTCAAAGACATGCATTTATATGCTAAATCTTCTAAAGGTAAAGCACATAAGTTGCTAAATCTTGAGGAGACACATATTTTCATATTCATAGTGATAAAAGAAGGTGGATCTATGGGTATTCCAAAAGCCGTCAAAAGACACATTACAATTGCAGGCATAGTTTATAGGTGAACCTATTGGGCTCTCCCTCTAGGGTGATTCATGGTAAGGTGGGCATCTTACTAGGCGAGGTAATCATTCTTTTTCCTTTCTCTCTTTTCTCTTTCATGCTAGTAGAAATGGATCACGAAGCTATGTTATTTATAGTGTTTCTCTTGTGTTTCTTATGTAATCATTTATGTTGTTATGATAGCCTTCCAAATATGATATTAGTATGAAAGATGTTTCTTAGCGATATTTCTTGTGCTAGTTGATTTGGGTTTGTTTTAGTACTATATCATCTTAAAATGGAAGCACTTCCATGATAAGAGCATTTAGCCCTCTGAGTAAGTGATTTGGGGTCATGTTAAGTGCCTTGATTGGGTCTTTGCATGTATTTGGCTTTTCCCCCCTGTTCTACTTTTCTTTGCACCTATTTTCCACTTCATGTCTGCATTTCTTGGAATTTTTGGCTGAGGTCCTAAGGTATTTGACCTCAAGGTCAAAGTCAACCTTGAGGGTCAAAGTTGACCTTGACTCTGACCTAGGGCAGAGTCAACCTCGTCGTTGACCCACATTTGAAATTTCAAGTTTTTTTGACTTCCGGATATTGGGTTTCGAAAAGATTCTTCTTCTTACCTCTGGGTCGGCCATTTCGGGTTTTAGAATGGTAAATATTTAAGTTTTATTTAATATGGGTCCATTTTTAGGGGTTAAGGTTAATTGAGATTTAATTCTCCAATGTCGGCCTTCTCTAGAGGTTTGTGCCCTAGTTCACTATAAAAGGAGGCCTTCCTCTCTCATTTTCACATCCACAATCAAGCAATTTCATGAGTGAGCTCTCAAGTGCAAGCAAGTGAATTCAAACATTCAAGCAAGCCTTCAAGCATTCAAGTGTTCAAGCATTCATTCATTAAGGATATCCATTGTTATCCATTGAAGGATTCAATCTCTTTAGAGCCCCCTTGAAGATCCATCCTTTCACATTCATCCAAGCCTCCTCATATGCAAATATCTATTCAAGATCGGTGTTGAAGATCAAATGCCATTGATTTGAGACATCCTACACTCATTCTACATCCATTGAAGCATCCCTACTTGTGAATTTGAGGATTCAAATCCTCTACAAGGACTTCAACATAAGCAAGGTGAATTGTTTCATTTACTTTGTTTATGCACATTACAATTCAATTCAATTTCAAGGTTAATTCCTAAATTGGGGTCTGACCAAGGCAAAACCCCCCCCATGCAAATAACAAAACCCTCTTTTTCCTATAGGTACAAGTGCGGAATTTTAGATTTGATATTGGATTTGGATACCCTTTTCGGTGAACTTCCGAGATCTGTGAACAAAGTCAAAGTTGACCTTTTGAATAAGAATGTAGCCTTTGACCTTTTATCGGGGTCAAAGACTACCTGTTGTCAGAAAGATAAAAGTTTTATGGGTTTTCTTAGTCTCAACATTTCCAATCTGAAATAGGTTGCAAAATTGCCTGAAATTACACATAAACATCAGAAATCAATATTTTCCAGATCTGCCCTATTTCGAGGCTAGTACTTGCCTTTCAATTATTTCAGATTTCAAACATAATTCCATTATAGGGAAATAAAAAGTTTTCTTCCTCTTTCATATTCTCCATAGATTGATTTGATTGTGCATTAACCTTTTGGTTGATCAACTTGGATCTCTCCTTTGGGAATTTGGATTTAGAAGTGGATCTCATATTTCCCCCATACCTTACATTATAGGAGGGAACACTATTTCCACCCTATTCATTTTGGTGAACCTGACATACTTACTTTCCTTTTTTTTATAGAATTGGATGCCCTATTGTGTTTTGTGGTGTTAAATTTCTTTTTATCTTGTTGGTATTAGATTTCTCTTTTATGTTAAATCTTGCATACTAATTAGATTTTAAAAATATAAAAATATTCATGCTTTATGTGGTCTTAGTTTAGTTCATTTGCATTGCAATGGTTTATGAGCTCTACTACTACTAGTTCTACTTATAACATTCCGGTTAGAAGAAATCGTAGACTCATGGGTGCCTTTGATCTTGAATCTTCCTCTCCTTTCCTTAGGATCCTGGATGATAATTTGATTCTTCATGATTCCAATCCTACTATGGAGCAAAACTCTTCCCACTCATCTCATGATGAGGATGACGCTTTAAGAGTTCCTCCTGAACAAGTCCATAAAATTTCAACCGAACTTGATAAAATGGGTATTTGGCTTATTCAAGAGAACCATAATCAAGATTCTATTCAAGCTATAGAGGCTCTTAAGAAAGTTCTCCATGATAGTGATCAAGGTGTTAACCTCTTTCATGGTATTACTCACCTCATGCACTCAAATGTTAAACCTTTAGCTCAAGAACCTCAATATTTAGGGTTGATTCCTCCTATCACTAGTGTTGAACCCTCTTCTAATCCTTTATCTAGTATTCCTACCTATACTCCTTCTTTGGTGACTGTGACGGTTCCCTCTGTTCCTATGAGTGTTCCTCCTGTGTCCCTTCCTACATCACAACCTTCATATCATAATGTTCCTTTTACTTATTCTAAGTTGCTTCCAATTGTAGTTCCTAGTGTTCCTCTAGTTGTGTCTTCTATTCCTGTAGCTTCTTACACTTTACCTAGTGTGTCTAATGTTGCTATTCCTCCTATTTCCTCCAATGATTCAACAATAATCAATTTGGCTCAAACTATGTCTTCCTTACAACAACAACTTGCTTCCTTAACTCAAAACAAGTTTAGTGTTCCTACATGTGACATGGGAAGTCCCTTGTCCTGAGACATTATTCATACTTCTGTTCCTCAGCAAGGTGATATGCCTCATCTTGAGAATTATAACGGAAAAAGAGATCCCATTCATCATGTTAAAACATTTCAAATCCTTTGTAGTGATTATGCTCATGACCATAGGATTTTAGCCAAATTGTTTGCTACAACCTTCTGTGACAAGGCCTTATAATGGTATTGTTCCTTGCCTCCTTATTCTATTGATTCCTTTCCAAAACTTGCTAATGCCTTTATTCAACAATTTCAAAATAACATTGGCCCACAAGTGTTTTTGACTGATTTGATGCATTTTAAACAAAATTCTAAAGAAAAATTAACTAAATTCATTGGTAGATTTAAGCATTTGCATGCTTAGATTTCCTATCCTATTCCTAATATTGATATTCAATGTATGTTTATTTCAAATTTACAAAAGGATATTAGAGATAAGATTCTGCTTACTGAATTTACCTCTTTTCAACAACTTTGTGCAGTGCTTCATCATTATCAATTACAAATGAGTCAATTTGAGAGCACCACTCCAAGGGCTCCTGTTCTAGTTGATAAGAGTGATGCTGCTCCTAATCCAAACAAATTTCAAAAATTCAACAATTATGTTAAGATAAATAAACAAGTGAATGCAGTTGCTGATCAAGTTGTTGTTGCATCTCACAATGCCACTTCTGCATCCACTACTTTTTGATTAAAGTGTACATTTACTCCTCTTTTTAAATCTTTACATGCTATTATGAATAGGTTGTTAACTACTAATATGATTACTTCACCTCCTATTTGACCTATTTTACCTACTATAATTGCATCTAAATCTTTTGATCCTAAAGCTTTTTGTTAATATCATCATCAGAATGGTCATGATACTGAGAAGTGTTATTCTTTAAAATATAAGGTTCAAGACTTAATTGACTCTAATGCCTTATTTGTTGATAATCTTGATGGTAGTGGGAACAAGTCTATCTCTCCTCCTAATTAGAACCTTCAAATCTATACGAATCCTTTACCTATGCATGATATTAATACCATTGCTTAGCCATATGCTATGGAAATTGTGTATGATTCAAAGATGGATGATCTAAATCATGTTGTTAATCAAGTGGAGCATGTTGGTCAACTGGTATCTCCACCTCAACTTCAACCTCAAGTTCAATCTCAACCACAACCAAAACCTAAGCCTAAATTGAAAACTCAACCTAAACATCGACAACAACCTAAGAATAAAAGACCCTGGGAAATTTTGATTACCTTTCATGAATCTGAGACTATTAAAGCTCCTAATGGTCCCCTTTACATTTATGCTAGGATTTCTCAGAAATATACTCGTGGTTGTCTTGTTGATCCTAAATCCTTAGTCAATGTTATTACTGAAGAAAATCTTTTTATGAAAAGCTTACAACGCGATTCTTATGATACATTGAATGTGTAGATTGAAACTTGCAATGGTTTTCTTTATCCATCATTTGGTTCTATTACTTTACTGGTTGAACTTTGTAGAAAAATAGTGAATACTACCTTTGTTTTTGTTCCTACTTCTGATCAATTTCAAGTTAATCTTGGTTTTCCATGGTTGACTGCCATGCATGATGTTGCTTCACCTATACATAAATGTCTTAAATTCATTCATTATGAAGAAGTAAAGACGGTCAATCATAGTTTATATCAACCCTCTAGGCCTAGGGATTATGCTACTCTTGATTTCTTTTGGCCTTCATTACCTAATTCATATCCTCCTTGACCTGATAATCTATTCCATTCATATCAAGCTTATAAACATCATAAGATTCTTGAATTAAGTATACCTCCTATGGATCTTAATCGTGGTCTTTTGCTTACACCTTCTATACCTCTTTTAACTATGGCTTCTAGTTCTGTTAATCAAGTTCCTCCTATTTCTGATAATCCTATTGATCTTCCTAAAGAACCTGTGAAGGATCCTTTGATTGTTCCTCCTAGTTCTCAACCTATTTCAAATAAATCAAAATGTAATCAATTCACTAATGAACGTCGTAAGAAGCATTGTGCCCATGCTAAAGCTTGTAATTCTTTTATTCAAAGATCTCTACCTTCTTTAGATAAATCTATGCATGATGTGTTAGAAGAAGTTGTTACTAATAATGATGTTAAGATGCATGATTATGATGATTCTATTCGTATCTTAGATCCTATTTTGATTAATTTGGATGAAGAAGATAATCTTGATGATACTGATGATGTTAATGATAAATATGAGACTATTGACATTGACATTGATTTACCTAATATTCTTTCATCACAATTAACTCTTACACCTAGTGTTGAACATTGTGATTCTCAAGACGATCCTTGTTTGGAATTGGCTATCATTCCTACTATGTTGGATATAGTCCGTCTTGCAAGTTACCCATCTTACCTAAATGATATACAACCAGATGGGGAGAGTAGGCGACATGCTTGATCGGCTTGTCCTTTGTGGTAGCTTTGTTGTGTGTTTTCCTGCTGTACTGTGCTTCTCCCATAATGTGTTTGCTAAATGTTGTTAGGTTCTTTTATATGATCCTTGTTACTCAGTTGGTGCAAGGTGATAACAGAATCGAAACTGTTATTCAGTTCCTCTTTATGTATCTCTATTCTTCTATATGTTGTTTCATGTTATGTCATAATTGTGCTATTGTTTGTAGAAGTTTCCTTATGTAATCTACTTGGATTCGAGATGTGGTAGCACTAATTCTTTTTGGTCTCCATGTCATGGTTTGAAAAGATTCCCCGTTAAAGCCATTGCTCTTGTCAAAGTGATAGCAATGACTTTAATGTGGGGGCATATGCTCTTCTCACCTATTGCACACATGTACTTTTTGATACACATATTATTTTTCAAGATACCTTTTCTCCCTTTTTGGATTAGTAACTAATCCTTAAAACATGGATTTATATTTTAGGATCTCTAGATCCCTCCAGTTTCAAATATACATATATTTTGATCCCTTAAGGTTGGAGGTGTCCTTAAGACTGGATCTCTTTTGTTTTTGGTTTTATTCTTATGGAATAGAATATTCCTAAGGGTGAATCCTTGATGCACTGACTAGTGAGTAGCCATATTCACTAGTCGGTTCAATTCCATCTTTCCAGTTGCACCGTTTCCTTGTGTGGTTCACAATGGGACATAAGTTCTCATTGGGCAAGATAATCACACCCTCTCTTTTTCTCTCTAGAGATGTCTCTCTTATTGTGATCTTGGAGTTGATGAAGACTTGAGTCCCTGAAGGCTTGAGGTTTCTCTTTGTCCCTTTGATTATGATAAGATTATCTTTTCATTTTGATCTCCTTTACCAAGAGTTTGCATCAAGTCCATACTCTTGCTAAAGTGGGGGCTTAATGTATTGTCTTAAAATGGAAGCACTTACATGATAAGAGCATTTAGCCCTCTAAGTAAGTGATCTGGGGTCATGTTAAGTGCCTTGATCAGGTCTTTGCATGTATTTGGATTTTCCCCTATTCTGCTTCCCCCTACACCTATTTTCCACTTCCTGTCTGCATTTCTTGGTATTCTGGGCTGAGGTCTTGAGGTTTTTGACCTCAAGGTCAAAGTTGACCTTAAGGGTCAAATTTGACCTTAAATCTAACCTAGGTCAAGGTTGACCTTGACTCTGACCTAGAGTAGAGTCGACCTTGTCCTTGACCCACATTTAAAATTTCAATTTTTTCTGACTTCCGGGTATTGGGTTTCAGAAAGATTCTTCTTCCCACCTCTGGGTTGGCCATTTCAGGTTTCAGAATGGTAAATTCTTAAATTTAATTTAATATGGGACCATTTCTAGGGGTTAAGGTTAACTGAGACTTAATTCTCCAATATCAACCTTCTCTAGAGGTTTGTGCCCTAGTTCACTATAAAAGGAGGCCTTCCTCTCTCATTTTCACATCCACAATCAAGCGATTTCATGAGTGAGCTCTCAAGTGAAAGAAAGTGAATTCAAGCTTTCAAGCAAGCTTTCAAGAATTCAAGTGTTCAAACATTCATTAATCAAGGAGATCCATTGTTAGCCATTGAAGGATTCAATCTCTTTGGAGCCCCCTTGAAGATCCATCCTTCCACATTCATCCAAACCTCCTCATATGAAAAGATCTATTCAAGATTGGTGTTGAAGATCAAATGCCATTGATTTGGGACATCCTACATTCATTCTACATCCATTGAAGCATCCCTACTTGTGGATTTGAGGATTCAAATCCTCTATAAAGACTTCAACATAAGCAAGGTGAATTGTTTCATTTACTTTGTTTATGCACATTACAATTCAATTCAATTTCAAGGTTAATTCATAAATTGGGGTTTGACCAAGGAAAACCCCCCCATACAAATAAAAAAAACCTCTTTTTACTATAGGTATAGGTGTAGAATTTCAGATTTGAGATTGGATTTGGATACCCTTTTTGGAAAACTTCTGAGATCTATGAATAAAGTCAAAGTTGACCTTCAGAATAAGAATGTAGCCTTTGACCTTTTATTAGGGTCAAAGACTACCTGCTGTCAGAAAGATAAAAGTTTTCTGAGTTTTCTTTGTCTTGACATTTCCAATTTGAAATAGGTTGCAGAATTTCTTGAAATTACACACAAACATCAGAAATCAACATTTTCCAGATCTTCTCTATTTTGAGGTTAGTACTTTCCTTTCAATTATTTTAGATTTCAAACACAATTCCATTATAGGGAAATATAAAGTTTTCTTCCTCTTTCATATTCTCCATAGATTGATTCGATTGTTCATTAACCTTTTGGTTGATCAACTTGGATCTCTCCTTTGGGAATTTGGATTTAGAAGTGGATCTCATATTTCCCCCATACCTTACATTATAGGAGGGAACACTATTTCCACCCTATTCAAGTACTAACCCCTCTTTTGTGTCTTTTTCCTTTTTTGTTTTCGCACCCTCGTGCGCATATTCTGAGTTAGAATCCTTAGCTTGGGGGCTTATGTCCCTAACTAAGTGTCATCCTATCTTGTTTTTGTTGGAAACAATTGTCTGAAGAAAATTGCTACTCAAATTATGTATTGTCTTTGATGTCACACAATGTCATAGTCCGCAACAATCAGTACCTACCGAGCTCAGTCAGTCTGCCTGGCATTAAAATTAGTGTTTACCGAGTTCACTCGGTTATCAAAGAAAAATCAGCATTTACTGAGTTCACTCGGTTGTCAAAGAAAAGTTAGCATTTACCGAGTTCACTCGGTTATCAAAGAAAAAGGATTATCAGTGTTTATTGAGTTCTCTCGGTCTCCAAAAGATTGTAGAAAAATTCATTATGGTCACCGAGCACTGTCGACCCTTGAAGGATCTTTGCAAATAAAGTTTGCTTAATTCAGCTGACTGTTATACTAAGTAATGCCGATTTGAAAAATCTAAAATCATATAAATAAAAGGTCAAGTGTGAGATATAGAAGAAGATATATAGAAGAAAGATAGGAAAGGTGTGTGCAAAATTGTGAAGGATGACCAGATATCCTTGAGGAGCAGCAGAGATATATTCAATCAGGAAGGATCTCACTTATACAAAACAGAGATCTGTAATCAGCAAGGCAGTTGCATTATTATACAGGTCATTTTCATTGTTACCTTTTTGTCATTGTAGCAGTAGATTCTAAATCTCTTAACCGAGTTGGTTTAACAACCATATTGTAAATCCTCTAACAAGGTGAAAATTCTATTGAATTGTTCTCAAGACCTCTTACTAGGCCACTCCTAGCAGGGTGATTAAATCCTCTAACAAGGTCACACCTAACAGTGTGTTTTGTAACCTTTTATCGGGTTGGCTTCTAACCGGGCATCACTTCAGAAAAGTGAAAATCAGTATCTAGATACATTGGTGGTTTTTCCCATATTGGGTTTCCACATTAAATCCTATGTCTCTTGTGTTCTTAATAGTTATCTTAATCATATACAAGTGGTGATAATAATTTTACTAATACTCTTTGCATCTACCAAGTTACTGCAATCTATTTACCGAGTGTTAAACAGATAATATTCATTAAGATATCCTAAGGGATCTGGAAAGAAATAATAGTGAAGTGTTTTATGGTTGACTGATTCACCCCCCCCCTCTCAGTCACTTCATCCATATTCCATCAATTGGTATCAGAGCTTTTGGTGCTTGCAGGAAGGGTTTCAAGGACCTAAGCTAAAGATCAGGATGTCTTACAAGAGAGAAATTCCAAAGCTCAATAGAGATAACTTTTTAGCATGGAAAGGCCTCATGAGACTTCATCTGGCTTCCATTGGTGATTCAGGATGCAAATACATTGATGAAGAATACACAGTTCCTACTGGCGCATTAACTGTTGAAGACATTGCAGAGAAAAAGAGTCATAACACCATGATGATAGACATTGCATCAGCTCTCAGCTATGAAGAATTTGATGAAATTAAAGAATGCACTACTGCATATGAAATGTGGATCAAATTGAAGAAAATATATGGTGGTGATGCAAATGTGAAAAGAGCCAAAGCAGAAAGCCTAAGAGGACAGTTTGACAAGATGAATATGAAAGAAGATGAAAACATTGCAAAATATGTTGAAAGGATCAAAGCAAGTGTTAGTGCAATTAGAGATTCTGGAGGAACAATCATTGATGAAACTGTTATAAGCAAGGTACTTAGAACATTACTCCCTATCTATGCAATAAGAGTATCAGCTATTCAAGAAAGAAGATGTGAAGCAAACCACAATATAACTTTGGATGCTTTAGTTAGAAGATTGACAGCCTTTGAATTAGACAACTATGACAACTATGTTCCAATTTCCAAAAATATTGAGTCAGCATTTGAGGCCAAGGTTTCACTAAGGAAGAACAAGAAAATAAAATAAGTTCAGTCAGAAAGTGAAGAAGTATCAGAAGAAAGTTCTGATAGTGATCTTGAAATTGTAGAAGCACTACTTGCAAAGAAGTACTCTAAAGGGAAAGGTAAATATAAAGGTAAAACTCCTTTAATCTATTTTTCATGTGAAGAAATTGGACATATTGCAGCTAGGTGCCCAAACAAGCAAGCCAAGGAAGAGAAGAGAGGTCACAAGTACTATGGAAAAAAGAATTTCAAATCATTCAAGGATAAAGGTAAGAAAACATGTTTTATGGCTAAAGATTCTGATGATAGTGAAGAAGAAATTGTCTTTATTGCTATAAAAGATGAATCTGATGATGATGAAGATAAGATGGCACTTATTTATCATATAATCAAAGATGATATATGGATAATAGACAGTGGATGTTCACATCACATGACTGGTGACAAGACAAAATTTGAATACCTAGAAGACTGTGATAGTGGCAATGTAAGATTTGGAAACAATGAACCTTGTTGTATAAAAGGAAAAGGAAGAATCTCATTAACCAAAGAACTCATATGTGATAATGCTTATTGGGTTGAAGGACTAAAACATAATCTTCTAAGTGTAGCACAGCTAATCAACATTGGTTTCAAGGTTGAATTCATGAATAGTCAAGCAAGACTGCTGGATGGAAAAGGAAAACTCATTGGATCAGGCAAACAAATAAAAGGTAACTTATTTTATCTTGATCTCAGTGAATATTCATGTTTTATTGCTCAAATTGAAGAAAGTTGGCTATGGCACAAAAGGTTATGTCATGTGAATTTTGATAACATGATGAAAATAAGCAAATTCAAGAAGGTAAGAGGCATTCCTACTTTGAAGAAACCTGATACTAGTCTATGTAAGAATTGTCAGATTGGCAAAATGAGTAAGACTAGTTTTAAGAGTAAGAACTATCAGTCTAAAGAGATTTTGGAAATTGTGCATACTGATTTATGTGGGCCTATTGGAATAGAAAGCTATACTGGAGATAAATTCTTTATTCTTTTCATTGATGATTATTCTAGAATGATGACTGTTATGTATTTAAGAGAAAAGTCAGCAGTATTTGAAAAGTTCAAATGGTACTTGGCAAGAGTGGAAAAGGAAACAGGGAAAAGATTGAAATGCTTAAGATCAGACAGAGGTGGTGAATTCATCTCCCATGAATTTAACAACTTTTGCATTGAAAGAGGAATCAAAAGACAAGTATCAGCTCCTAGAACTCCTGAGCAGAATGGAATAGCTGAAAGAAGAAATAGATCTATTATGGATTATGCAAGGACTCTAATGATAGAAAAGAACATCACCATAAAGTACTGGAAGGAAGCTATCAGCACTACAGTTCATACCTTGAACCGAGTACAATTGAAGAAAGACACATTCAAAACTCCTTATGAGTTATGGTATGGCTATAAACCCAATGTAAGTTACATGAAAGTATTTGGTAGCAAGTGTTATATCTTAAAAGAATCCAAAAGAAATAAATTTGATGTGAAAAGTGATGAAGGAATATTCCTAGGATATTCTAGCAAAAGTAAGGCATACAAATGTCTGAACTTGTCTACTCACAAAGTCATAGAAAGTATACATGTAAAATTTGATGAGTTTGTAGAAAAGACTGAAGAAGAAAGCAAAAGGGAACCTGAAAACTATAGGAGATTCATTTACATTGAACTTGAAACATTGCCAGACACAACTATCAATAAGGAAACTATATCTACCGAGCCTAGCACAGTAACCGAGTCACAGGAAGAAGTTCAAACTGAGTCACAGGAAGAAATTCAAACCGAGTCTCAGCCTGAAGTTACCAAGAAAATATCTACCAAGCCAGAGAAACCTGAAGAAGAGATCCTAAAAGGCAACAACATGACTCATTCAAAAAGCAAGGAACCTATACTAGCCAAATATGTTAGAAGGCATCATACACCAGATCAAATTATTGGAAACAAATCAGATGGTACTATGACAAGAAGTAAGCTAAAAGGTACATGTCTGCTTACTGATTTTGAACCTAGAAATATCAAAGATGCATTGAAAAATGAAAGTTGGATTGAAGCAATGAATGAAGAATTAGAACAAATACAAAAGAACAAAACATGGACTCTTGTACCTAGACCTAAAGATAAGAATGTAATTGGAACAAAATGGGTATTCAGGAATAAGCTGAATGAAGATGGTCAAGTATCTAGAAACAAAGCTAGATTGGTATGTAAAGGTTATTCTCAAGAAGAAGGTATAGATTATGGTGAAACTTTTGCTCCTGTTGCAAGATTAGAAGGTGTAAGAACTCTACTTGCTTATGTAGCACATAAAGGATTTAAGGTATATCAGATGGATATAAAATCTGCATTTCTCAATGGAATTCTTGATGAAGAAGTCTACATTGAGCAACCTAAAGGTTTTGTTGATCCAGATAAAAAGGACATGGTCTGCAAGTTACACAAAGCATTGTATGGTTTGAAACAAGCTCTTAGAGCATGGTATGAAAGACTCCATAACTATCTAATTTAGATTAATTTCAAAAGAGCCAATGATAATAGCAATCTGTATATTAAAGAAGGACCGGATGACAAAATTGTATTGGCAGAAATATTTGTAGATGATACTATATTTACAGGGAATGATGATCAGTGCAAAGAATTTTCAGAGCAAATGAACAAAGAATTTGAAATGTCTATGTTTGGTTTAATAAAATTCTTTGTTGGTCTTCAAATTCAGCAAAGCAAGAATGGTATATACATTACTCAATCTAAATACATTAAGGAAATACTTAAGAAGTTTGGTATGGAAGATTCAAAACCAGTTGGTACACCCATGTGTACTAGACTGAAACTTACCAAAAATGATGATTCAAAAGAAGTAGATCAGACCTTATACCGATCTATGATTGGAAAATTGCAGTATGTAGTACATACAAGACCTGATATTGCCTTAGCAGTCGGTATAGTAGTAAGATTCTCAGCAAAACCTAAGGAAAATCATACGATGGCAATCAAAAGAATCTTAAGGTACTTAAGAGGAACTAAAGAATATGGTTTGTGGTATAAATTTGGAGGCAATCTAGACTTAAAAGTGTTTACTGATGCTGATTGGGCAGGGAACATTGATGACAGAAAAAATACAAGTGGTGGAGCATTTTTTCTTGGAAAAAGACTGGTATCCTGGACCAATAAAAAGCAAAATTGCACATCTCAATCCATAGCTGAAGCAGAATATGTTGCTGCTGCAGTAAATTGTTCAAATATTGTTTGGTTTAAACAGTTATTACAAGGTATGAAGGTTGAGATCAAAGAACCAGTTGTTATATTTTGTGATAATACAAGTGCAATAAATTCCAAAACCAAGCACATTGCTATTAAATATCACTTTGTCAGAGAATTGGTGCAGGACAAGGAAATCAGATTAGAATATATTCATACAAAAGAACAGATTGCAGACATTTTCACCAAACCATTACCCAAGGATGCATTTGTGTATCTAAGAGGTAAGTTAGGGGTCATTCCCCTATTCGAGGCTCACTAAATATAGTTTTAGTGATGCATCAACCAGAACATGATTGAAAATCAACAAGTTGATGCAGCATATTCAAGGAATCATTCCATATGAATCAGTACTTGAGGTACATTAGTTTACACTGGTAATATGTGAATTTTCTTTGGCATGTGTTGTCAAAGAGGGAGTGTTTGCTATGTCTTTGCTATTACTTCAAGAAATTTTCAATAGTCAGGAGGAAGAGTTTTCAAGAAAAAGGAAGTTTGCTGACAGAGGGAGATTTGTATCTGAACCGAGCTAATCCTTTCAAAATTTCTTATGCTATGACATATTGTGTTGCCATCAATGCCAAAGAGGGAGATTGTTGGAAAAAATTGTCTGAAGAAAATTGCTACTCAAATTATGTATTGTCTTTGATGTCACACAATGTCATAGTCTGCAACAATCAGTACCTACCGAGCTCAGTCGGTTTGCCTGGCATTAAAATTAGTGTTTATCGAGTTCACTTGGTTATCAAAGAAAAATCAGCATTTACCAAGTTCACTCGGTTGTCAAAGAAAAGTTAGCATTTACCGAGTTCACTCAGTTATCAAAGAAAAAGGATTATCAGTGTTTACTGAGTTCTCTCAGTCTCCAAAAGATTGTAGAAAATTTCATTATGGTCACTGAGCACTATCGGCCCTTGAAGGATCTTTGCAAATAAAGTTTGCTTAATTCAGCTGACTATTATACTAAGTAATGCCGATTTTACAAATCTAAAATCATATAAATAAAAGGTCAAGTGTGAGATATAGAAGAAGATATATAGAAGAAAGACAGGAAAGGTGTGTGTGAAATTGTGAAGGATGACCAGATATCCTTGAGGAGTAGTAGAGATATATTCGATCAGGAAGGATCTCACTTATACAAAACAGAGATCTGTAATCAGCAAGGCAGTTGCATTATTATACAGGTCATTTTCATTGTTACCTTTTTGTCATTGTAGCAGTGAATTCTAAATCTCTTAACCGAGTTGGTTTAACAACCATATTGTAAATCCTCTAACAAGGTGACAATTCCATTGAATTGTTCTCAAGACCTCTTACCAGGCCACTCCTAGCAGGGTGATTAAATCCTTTAACAAGGTCACACCTAACAGTGTGTTTTGTAACCTTTTACCGGGTTGGCTTCTAACTGGGCATCACTTCAGAAAAGTGAAAATCAGTATCTAGATACATTGGTGGTTTTTCCCATATTGGGTTTCCACATTAAATCCTGTGTCTCTTGTGTTCTTAATAGTTATCTTAATCATATACAAGTGGTGATAATAATTTTACTAATACTCTCTGCATCTACCAAGTTACTGCAATCTATTTACCGAGTGTTAAACAGATAATATTCATTAAGATATCCTAAGGGATCTGGAAAGAAATAATAGTGAAGTGTTTTATGGTTGAATCATTCACCCCCCCCGTCTCATTCACTTCATCCATATTCCATCATTTTTGAATCCACTCGAATCTCTTCTCTCTTATCTTTTACCACGAGTTTGCATCAAATCCATACTCTTGCTAAAGTGGGGGCTTAATGTATCATCTTAAAATGGAAGCACTTCCATGTTAAGAGCATTTAGCCCTCTGAGTAAGTATTCTGGGGTCATGTCAAACACCTTGATCAAGTCTTTTTTTGAATTTGACTTTCTCCCCCCCATTCTGCCTCTCTCTGCACCTGATTTCACTTCATTTCTACATTTCCTAGCATTATGGACTAAGGTCCTGAGGTTTTTGACCTCAAGGTCAAAGTTGATCTTGAGGGTCAAAGTCAACCTTGACCTTGACCTAGGTCAGGGATGACCTTGACCTTGACCTAGGGTGGGGTCTACCTCATCTTTGACCTAGATTTCAAATTTTAGATTCCCATGATTTCCGGGTGTTGAGTTTTAGAAATATATGTTTTCCTGCCTCCGGGTCACCCATTTTAGGTTTTAGAATGGTAAATCCTTAAATTAAATTTAATATGGGTCCATTTCTAGAGGTTAAGTTTAATTGGGATTTAATTCCCCAATGTCAGCCTTCTCTAGAGGATTGTGCCCTAGTTCACTATAAAATGAGGCCTTCCTCTCTCATTTTGATCATCCACTTTTCATATGTCTCAAGCATTCAATAAAAAGATCAAGCAAGCATTTCACCAAGAATTTTCAAAGAAGAATTCAAGTCCTCTTCTCCATTCAAGTTCTAGATTGAAGATCAATGATTCAAGCATTCAAGCCTTTGAAGGAATTTGGTTCAAGCATGCAAGATTCATCATTCCAACCCTAGATCTAGCCATTATGATGGTGTGATCTTCCTTCAAGATCTTTTGTTTATCTTCTAGATCCATTCATTCTTCTATCAAGGTGGATTCCAAGCATACAATCATGGAGGTTTTGGATTTACTTTCATGGTTTTGATTTATATTTGCTATTGTTATGTTCAAGCTTTCATATCAATATATTTTTTCACATTTGAAATACAATTGCATATCTATCAAATTGCATAGCTTCATTGTTAGATCTACTTCTACTACTTGCTAGCATTCTCATTTCAATTTCAATATTAAGGTTGATTCCAAACTAAGGTTTGACCAAGGAAAACCCCTCAAACAAACAACCAAAAACCCTCTTTCTCTTGTAGGTACGGGTGTGAAACTGTAGATCTAAGCTTGGATTTGGATACCCTTTTCAGTGAACTTCTGAGATCTACGAACAAAGTCAAGGTTGAACTTCAAAATATTAATGTAGCCTTTGACCTTTTATCGAGGTCAAAGACTGCCTACTGTCAGAAAGATAAAATTTTTCTAGGTTTTCTTCATCTTGGTATTTCTAGTCTGAAACATATTGTAGAATTGCTCAAAACTGCACACAGATATCATAAATTTCAACATTTTCTAGGTCTGTCCTATTTTAAGGTTAATATTTGTCTTTCAATTATTTCAGATTTCAAGCACATCTCCTTTATAGGGAAATATAATGTTTTCTTCCTTTTTCATATTCTCTATAGATTGATTCAATTGTGCATTAACCTTTTGGTTGATCAATTTGGATCTCTCCTTTGGAAATTTGGATTTAGGAGCACATCTCATATTTCCCCCACACATTCAATTAGGTGATTCCATTTTACCCCTATTCAAGAATATAGTGTACATTGTTGTTAATAGGATATCTCCTTACTTTGTGAAGTAGGTATCCTCCTTTCTCTTCCTTATCCTGTCTAGTAGGTAGCCACAATAAGGAGGGGGGCATATATAGGTATAATCACTTGAAAATGGACAAGATCATTTAAGTGACAAATCAAGACAAATCATTATAATTTAATATAATTAAATCAAATCAAATTAAAATCAAAGATAAATTACAATTATACCTTAATCCAAAATCAATTGAAAATCAAAAGCCATGAAATCAATTTAAATCAAATAAATCATGATAAATCAATTATTTGTGTAATTAATCTAATTAATTACATAGTTCAATTTAAATCAAATTAACCCATTTAAGGGGTACACATGGCTAAACAAATTAATTAAATTCAATTAATTAATTTATATTTTCTCTCAACCACCAAATGGGAGGAAAATAAATCAACCAATAGGAATTGAGGATTAAGCTCACATGGATCAAGCCTAAATTGAATCTCAATCACTCATTTGGAAAGAGTATCTTGTCCACTCATTTTTCCCTCTTGTCCCAAGCTTTGAGGACACAATATTTAAATGGTCTCAAAAGGTGGAACCATGGACTTAACTGAAACCTAATCATGATCAACTCAATTACACCCTCTACCCTTGCCAAAATCTATAAAAGCAAGGCATAATTAAATCAGTAATCATCCACAAATCTAAGAATAGCATCAAACCTCTTACAATTTAGAGCTAGAAAGGAAATTTAAAGCTAAATAGTTGTATTTAATTTGGAATTGAACATTTAGCATTGTTTATCATTCATTCTCATTTTAGGACTGTCACTAATGGAAGCTTGCTAAGAGCTTTGCATTAGCATCCCTAAATAGAGATCCATAGAGTGCTTAAAATTTTCTTTATTTATTAAAATAGCTTATTCTTTGTGGTAATTTAGTTATTTTATTCATTTATTTGCAATACTAACCCTGAGAGAGTTTTGCACTCTAAGCATTGAGTTTATGCATGATACCACATACCTAATGAGACTTTTTCTAGGAAATTTAGGAGGTCTAGCCATGGAATGGTTCTCCAAACTTCCATAAGGGATAAAGATTTTTGAGGAATTGGCCTCTAAATTTGTAACCCGTTAATCCTTCAA
Source organism: Chamaecyparis obtusa (assembly GCA_027943335.1). Lineage (NCBI taxonomy): Eukaryota > Viridiplantae > Streptophyta > Pinopsida > Cupressales > Cupressaceae > Chamaecyparis > Chamaecyparis obtusa. Next base: position 731,787 of record BSBK01010195.1, on the reverse strand, counting down.
CATTGAACATGAGATTACCATGCTCAAATTATTTGATACAAAAAAAAAATATGGTGAACCCTTTCTAGGATTCCTTCAAAGGTGGATGACTATTTTTGTGAGGTACCCACAAAGTATCCCCAAAAAGGAGAAAATGGAGATATTTATGAATAACTTAAATATGGAGATGAACTAAAGACTCCAACTTCAATGTCCCCCAACATTCAAAAAAATTATTGACAATGGGATCAAGATTGAAGATGTGTTGGTAAAAAGTGGAGAAATAAAATGGTTCAAAGACAATAAACCCTACTACAACACCAATAATAATCACTATGTATCTAAATATGTTAATGTTATACACTAAGTTTGCACCCTTGTTTCAAGCTCTCTTGGTCTTGATAACTTAGTATAACATGGGAATCATCTCTAGGTTGTGGGACCTATGCTAACTAAGATGAGACCTCCAGGTTCTAGGCTAGTTCCTCTTGGATAATCACCTTAATTTTCTTCTTGACATGAAAGTAAAACTTTGAGGGGAAAAGGGATAGAAGGAATGCTTTGAAAGGGAAATGACTTGAAAGAAAACTACCTACTAGGTGATACACCAAAATGATGGTTTGAATCTCAATATAGAGGATGAATTTAGTGAATAGACTTAGGTCTAGGAGATCACAACTCACTGAATAGGCTTGCATAAGTATTTCATAGAAGGGTCTACAATAGAAAGAGGCTATTCAGGGAAAGAAAATATTTCATGAACAATAGCATTCCTAAGAATTTAGACATAATTTATGACCTGCAAACAAACATTCACTTTTGCAACTCGGTATAGGAATGAGATAGATTGTTAGGGGGTTGAAATATACCCACAAGAGCATTCAAATCAAATCACCCACAATAATACACATAAATTGTAGAAAGAAAGAGGGGTCAGGAACCCTAAGATATCACTGAAAACATCATATACTTCAATTCAATAAGAGATAATTCAGACAAGGAAACATAGGGACATGAAAGATTGTCACAAAATACATCTACAATATCTGAATCATCAATGGGAGATTACAAAATGTAGAGAAAATGCCACAGATAGCTTTCTAAGAAAGAGACTTTCTTTTTTTTACAAAATGTGAACTCTCTGAGCTCTAAAGCTCTCAAAAAAAATATATACATCTCCTATTTTGCATGCAGGCAAGAGCAAAACCTAACTAGGGTTACATAGATTTTCAATAGAATAATAGCCAACCCTAACTCAATCAAATTTGATCATAAATGCATCTCTACAATATCATGGCCAATCAAATATTTGCGTGCCCATCCCTGTACTGCATCCACCCGTGGACAAACAACCTTGATTCATCAACTTTTCTGCAACTTAGGCTCACCATGAATGCACAAAATAGTACTTCTTAGGGACAAGAAATGACCCAAGATGACTGCTCAGACTTTCTCATCATCTTCAACTACAAACATCTTGAAACATAAATTTTTGAGTTACCTCACCATTTGCGGCTTGCTGAATCAAATGCTAGCAAAAACCTTCTTAGAAATATTCAAATTTGAATAATAACAGCTAATAGGCTTAAGTTTAAACACAACCATTGATATCTTTTATTTCCCAGTGGATGAACAGCCCAAATCATCCTGACAATAGTCACAAACCCTTTTGAAAAGTCCTCGGCCTTGTCATCAATTCCTCAGCCAATGGGAGACGAACATGTCAGCACATCTGTCATCCTGGACCCACCTTGACTTTTCTTTCCTTTAGCCATTCAGCGACTACGTGGCTGAAGACCTTTTTCCAAGTCATGAAATGCTTCAACTAACCTTGGTCTAGTCAAGCAACAATGCGAATACTATAGTCGCTGAATATTTGAATCCTTTGTTGACCCTTGTTTAAGTTCTGAGAACACGCGATACCTTTCATTCACCAAGTCACGGAATATCTTACCAACCCTGGGCCCATTTTGCCACTTGTCAATCTTCCATTCATTCTGACCGCCTCATCAGCGAACACCTCAGCTTCTTTCTGACATCGGACCCACTGCAAACTTGATTCCCATCTAACGATGGGTGCATGATCTCATAGCCTTCAAAAATTCCTTCCGATCATGCGCCAGCCGTTGATATTTTTAGAACTGGGACCCCACTGACACACAGGTCCACTTGCAAGTCCTCATCATCTCTCAATAGCCAATCAAAAGAAAGCACTTCAGCAACATGTGGCACCAGACCCACTGACAAGTCTTTAAGCTTTGACCAATCACAAACCAACATGTCATCTTGACCTGGCATTGGACCCACCTGATAGAACCTGAACACTTGGAAAATCAAACTATTAGCACATGATCGCATACCCTCAAAAGATTCCTTCCGATCATACACCAACCATTGATCTTCACTCTACTGACGTCTCTGCAGATACTCTGACATGGTCTCACTGAAAAATTCTAGTTGTGTGCCCAATGGCCAATCAAATGGGAGCACTTCTGAAAGAAAGGACCCATTGAACAAAGCTCTAACATCAAAACAAGATCGACGGTTGGCACATAATCTCATGGCTCTAACACAACCCATGAGATCATGTGCCAACCGTTGGATTAAAAGTCATATAGTTCTTTGGGCCCACTCTGACAAGCTTTACAAATCACCACCCTTGGCCAATCAGAAGCCTCCAAGTTAGATAACATGGTAGTGGACCCACTTAGCAAATGAAGCATTGCATACTTGGAAGATCTAACGGTCGGTGTAAGATCACATTTGTCAGAAAAGGGCTATGTGAAGATACGCCAGCCATTGGATCTTCTTAACTAGGAACCTCGCAAGCCTTGACTGCCAGACATTAGGTGACTACGCAACTAAGGGAAGAAAAGACCGTTCACTGAGTCACTAACTAAAACACTTAACCTTAGTTAAGTCTGGAGAATACATGAATAAGGCATTCGCTGAATCATTGAACCAAAGGTCTAACCTAGGGTTTGATTGAGAAATTGCCCGACTAAAGTCTTAGTCACCGAATCGCTGAATAGGAAGAAGAATATGCCGCCAACTAGGAGATGAAAGCCATTCACATTGTCGGGAAATGAATGGAATATTCTTCCGGGGATTAGGAGAGTTCACAACTTAAAGGAAAGAATAAAGCGCACATGGGAAATGGGATTTTTAAGTGGCCCAAAAAGGTAACAGCAAAATAGAACCTAGCTTAGGGTTTTTTGGGTTTTTTGAGGTATAACGGCTAGATTTTCAAATTTTGAACCTGCAGACTAGGGAGTTAAAGAATTGCAGAGGCCAGAGGGTAGGACATAAAGCCATAAAATTTTTAGGGATGCTCAGAAGGATAAAAATGTAGACCTTGGGATAGAATTTAGCCAAATTTGTATGAAACAGGAAATTTGGGTAATAGTTAATAATAGAGGGGCCAACAATCACAATGATAAACCTAAACTATGGTTAAAGAATAAAAAAAAAATCTTGTGAATGATGGAGTGGTGGAAGCCCACAACTTAAGGGAAACCCCTTTTAATTTATCAAGTGGAACAAGTTCTTCATACAATGTGAATCAAACAAATAAAGCTCCATTTAATAACACCAATTCCAACAATTCCAACAATAATGCTAACAACAATCCCTTCAATAACACTAATGTGAACAAGCCCAAATCTTTCTTTTCCACTTATCAAAAGAGAAAATTCCCTTTGTAGGTGAGCCATTGGAAAATGCGTTAAGAACCTTGGTGGCCAACAAAATTATCACTTTACCTAAATTAAGGCCTTATGAGCCCCAAATAAAGCTGAATTGGTGGAATGATTCTCACCATTGTGAGTATCATCGTAATATGGGTCACAAAACCAATGAATGGATGAAGTTGAAACACATTGTGCAAGATCTAATTGATGATGGGACTATAAAGGTTGAAGGACCCCAAAACAATGAAGATCATATAGCCTTCAAAAATCCTTTTCTAAACCACGAAAAGGGTGAGTCATCAAACACTAATCAAAATAATAAAAGAGGTAATGAGAAGGTCAATTTTGCTCATACCTATGATAACATCATCAATACTCTAAGTGAAGGGTAATATATTGTAAATGTTATCGTGGTAAAAGAGAAACCAAGAGAGGCAACATCTAATGTTGTAACTAGGGGGCAAGCCTCTAAAATTATTCTACCTGGAAATTCTTCAAGGATCATTCTACCAAATTAGATCATGCCCTCATCTTCAAAGCAATATAATTTGGTAGACTAATTACAAAGAACTCCTAGTCAGATCTCTATCCTCAGATTACTTAAGCTCTCACCTACTCATAAGGAGATTCTAGAGAAAGCCTTGGTAGAGACTAATGTGCCTCTAAATATGGATGCAGACAAATTTCAAAATATGGTAGGACATCTCATTGCACCTCATTTCCTATCATTTTCAGAGCAAGATGACATGTCCCTAAACCACCCACAAAATTTTCCCTTACATATAGAGGTCCTCATTCATAAGCATAGGGTAAAAATAATTCTTATCGATGGAGGAGCTAGCTTAAATATATGTACCCTAAACTTGGTAAAAGCCCTAGGATTTTCTGAGGAGGCTATTGACCCAAAGAAGAATATAACTATAAAAGCCTACGGTGATAAAGAGAGAGCTTCAAAAGGTGTCATAGTACTTCCTATTAGAGTTGGTCCCATGCAAAAAGAGACCATGTGCCAAGTCTTAGACCTAAAGTTGACTTATAATATTTTGTTAGGAAGGTCGTGGATCCATGAAATGTAGGCTATGCCTTCTACTTATCATCAATGTCTAAAATTCCCTTATCTAGGACAAGAAATCATGGTAAGTGGGGATTCAAACCCCTTTCAATATTGTAACAACATAAATCCTATCAATGACTCTCTAGTCCTGCATAATGCAGAGAGGTCTATTCCCCATAAAATAGAGCAAGGGAAAAGTTCGAAGGGTCTTCCATCCTTGAAGGGAAAATAAAAAGTAGAAAAATAAATTGTTGTTGAAAGCATCCAAAGTCCTACTAACCTAATGACATCAACAAAAGGAAAAGAGAAGGTTAGTGAGGAAAGCGTTCCTGAAAAGAAGAAAGAAGACCAAACCAAATCCATCCAAATCTACACTAAGAGGCTCATTATCAGAAAATGGACCATATGATGAAAAACAATGTAAAATCAAGAAAAAAGGAATAAGGGAATATTCTTTATCCATGATGGATCTACCATTATCTCCTTAGTCATATGGTAAACCATCCAATTTGCCTCATAGATATAATGATCACTTTGTGAGAGAAAATACTTCTTCATTCATGGATGAAGATGATAATGAAATTCTAAACTGGCTTTATAAAGGTGAAGAATCAAGTACCCATGAAAAACACATCCAAAATGTAAGAATTCCCACACATCAATATGGGAAAGGATTTCAAATCATGCATAAAATGGGATACAAAGGACAAGGACCTTTAGGGACAAGAAACAAAAGACTTTTTGAACCCATTGAAATGACATGGAGGGATAGCAAAGAAAAGATTGGATTAGGGTACCTAGAACAAGGGTACACTCAAAAGAACTATCGTAAAGTTTGACCAAATTTTACAATTAGGATCACAAGGTGATGGGGATTATAACAATTGGAAATGGGACTCATTTTAAAGTGAGTCATGTCAAGATAAATAGGTTGATGTGATCCATACTTACACTTCTAGCAAGGAAAAGAAAAAAAATTCAGAATCAAATCAGAATCAAGCCTCTAGTTCAAGTCAAGTGGCCTTAGAAAATATCCAAATTCAAGAAATTGCAGTTAATCAATGGGTAGGAGAACCCTACGTACCATCATGGAGACCCTCTATGGAATAATCTAACCCTAGGTTTAATCCACAAGATTTTTACCCAACAGAAACCGTAGAGGATTCTAGTGAGGAAGACTTTGACCTTAGTTCTCTAGAACATCTAGAAGAAGCACACATTATAGATTTAAATGATACAATGTTCAAACCTTCAAATGAAGTCTTGTCCTTAAATCCCTTTGAACCAAATCAAAACATTGATCCCTTTACCCTTATCTATTCAGAATTAATTAAATGGGATTCCATTGAACCTACCATCCTTCCTACATTTTTGAATGACAACTTGGTGTCCCAATACCTAAATGTAGTTGAGACTTCTTATACCACAAAATATTAGGGAGAAGTGACAAAGGGAAGTATCCAAACTCTAAATTCAATTAAAATTAAAAAAATGAAAAAAATAAAAAATGGAAAGAATCCAATGTTGAAAACCACATTGTGGCAGCATTAGATCAAAAAGAGGAAGAAATAAAGAATGATTGCAAAGGTGAAAACCCAATAGAGGCACCTAAGGAAGAGAGTTTGGATACTTTACTCGAGCACTATGAAGAAAGATCTGCTATCTTGATTGGACCAACAAAAAAAGTGAACATTGGGTTAGAATCAGAGCCAAGGATCATACACCTAGCAACATCTCTATCTAGTGAAGAGAGAAAGGAATTCATCCAACTTTTCATGGAAAAGAAAATAAATTTTGCATGGTCATATGATGATATACCAGGATTAGATCCAAATTTAATCATGCATCACTTGAATATAAAATGAGTAAGACCAGTAAAGCAAAAACTAAGAAAGATGCATCCACATATAGCTTTTCTTGTAAAAGTGAAGTTAGAGAAATTACTGAAAGTAGGGTTTATAAGAGCCATTGATTATGCCCAATGGATTTCAAATATTGTGCCAGTTTCAAAAGTAGGCAAATCTATTAGAATTTTCACAAACTTTAGGGATCTTAATCTTGCATGTCCTAAAGATGACTTTTCGTTACCAAGCATAGACGCCATTATAGATCTGACAGTAGGACATTCAAATTTCTCACTTATGGATGGACTCAGTGGCTATAATAAGATAAAGATAGCACCCAAAGATTAAGATAAGAAAACATTCACATGTGCATGGGGGACATTCTATTGGAATGTTATGCCTTTTGGTCTAAAGAATGCTAGAGCGACCTATCAAAGAGCTATGATGACCATATTCCATGACATGATGCACAAGTTCATGGAGGACTATGTAGATGATATACTCACTAAATATCACTCAAGAGAAGAACATTTACCCATCTTAGAGAAAATATTAGTCAGATTGGAGCAATTCAAAGTAAGACTAAATCCAAAGAAGTGTGCATTTGGAGTTCAATCAGGAAAGTTGCTAGGGTATATTGTTTTAGCAAAAGGAATAGAGGTAGACCCGCCAAATTCAAAGCTATCATGTAAATGGGGGAACTTAGATACATAATTCAGATGAGGTCTCTTCAAGGCATGATCTAATCCATTTGAGATTTATCTCTCAGTTAGCGGAAAAATGTCACAACTTTACTCAACTCCTTCATAAGGATACAATTTTCAAATGGGATGAGAAATTTGAACAAGCCTTCACCTTGTTGAAGAAATATCTAAAGAATCCTCCAACTTTGATGCCACCTATAAGAGGAAAACCCTTGATTCTATACATTTTAGTGACTGAACATTCACTAGGAGCACTCTTGGCCCAAGAAGATGAACTAGGAAAAGAAAAAGCCATATATTATATAAGAAAAAATTTAGTGAAATATGAGTTGAACTATACCTTCATTGAAAGAGCATGTTTGGCCATAGTTTTTTCTTCCCAAAAATTACACCACTATATGTTATCTCACAAGATTCACCTAATTGCAAAGATTGATCCCTTGAAATATCTTCTCAGAAAAGTAGCATTGAATGGGAGACTAGCCAAATGGGTCATGGTATTAAGTGAATTCGACATCAAATATGTGGACTGAAAATCTATCAAAGGCCAAGTCATAGATGATCAATTAGCAGAGTCACCATTACAAGATGATCATCCAATTCAAGTGGAATTTCTAGATTTTGAAATTGTAAATGTTGAAGCAACAACATGGCAATTATATTTTGATGGTTCTTACACACAACATGGATTAGGAGCAGGCATACTTTTGATTACTCCTCAAGGGTATAAAATTCCTAAATCATATAAATTGCTATTTCCATGCACAAATAATATAGCAGAATATGAAGCATTGGTCATTGACATAAAATTGGCATTAGAATGGAAAGTGATAGAACTACAAGTCTATGGTGATTCACAACTAGTTATCAATCAAATTAATGATGAATATCAAACTAAAGATGACAAGTTGATACCATAAAAGAACATGGTTGAGAATCTTAAGAAATACTTTACTCTCATCATATTTGAGAAAGTACCAAGAGATAAGAACAAAGCAGCAGATGCAATGGGTACTTTGGCATCACTTCTCCAAATACCATATCAAAGCACCAGATATGAATTCCTGGTAGAAGAAGTTGAGCAACCTTCATTTGACCCTACCCATCCTCATACCATTTTTTTTCTAATAGGATATGAGTCCCCTTGGTATGGAGCCATTTATACCTACTTAAAAGACCAAATCCTACCTATGGACCAAACCAGGAACCAAAAGAAAAGCTTAATCCAACAAGCCACACGTTATACCTTTATATCTGACACATTGTATCATAAGAGTCTAGATGGAATTCTTCTTAGATGTCTAGAAAAAGAGGAATCAAATATAGCCTTACAAGAAATCAATGAGGGGATTTGTGGGTCAGATTCGAATGGTTTAATCCTAGCTAAGAAACTTCTTAGGATAGAATATTTTTGGCCTTCAATGGAGAAAGACACTTGTCACTTTGCTAAAACTTGTTGTAAGTGTCAATATCATGGGAACTTGATCCATGTACCAACATAAGAACTTCATCCAATGACAACACCTTGGCCCTTTTATCAATGGGGTTTGGACCTAATAGGCATGATTTATCCACCATCTTCAAATGGTCATAAATTCATCATCACTACAATAAAATACTTTACCAAGTGGGTGGAATTTGTACCCTTATCGACTGCCACAGGAAAATAGATATCCTTGTTCATTATAAATCACATAATTTGTAGATATGGTGTACCTCATGCCATCATAATGGATAATGCAAAACATTTCAAAAATAAGGATTTAAAGGAGCTATATACCAAATTCCACATGATACATCATTCATCTTCAATATATTACCCTCAAGGTAATGGACAAGTAGAGGCGTTAAAGATATTGAAGATAACTGTGGATAATTCAGGCAGAGATTGGCACATTCAAATAAACTCAACTCTATGGGCTTATAGGACAAGCATTAGAATGCCAATAGGAGCTACCCCATTTTCTTTAGTTTTTGGAACAAAGGCAGTTTTACCTTAGGAGGTAGAAATTATATCTTTAAGGGTATTGCTACACAGTTTGATAAGTGAAGAGGACTATAGAGTTGCTAGGTTACATGAACTAGAACTGCTAGATGAAAAACAACAACAAGCCTTTAATCATTTGAAAGTATATTAGAATCGGATGTCAAGAACCTATAAAAAGCATATCAAATTAAGGGCATTTCAAATAGGTGACTTAGTTTTGTGAGAAAATCCCAAGAATCAAGTAGAAAGAAAAAAGAAAGGAAAATGGGAAGCAAACTGGTTAGGACCTTTTGTGATCACTTTGTCTTTTGGGACATGCACCTATAAATTAGCTGATTGTGATGGAGAAGAGTTACAAGAACCTATCAACAACATTCACCTAAAGAGGTTCTACACATGAGATAGAGAGAGAAAGAGTATAATAAAATCAAATAGAAAGCTTCCTATTTATTATATATAATAAGAAGAGATCCTGAAAATACCAAAAACATTTGAAAATTAGAAAAGAGAAAACAAATAAAAAATGCAGAAAAGATTAAAAGTAGTGAAAAATTGAGCATGAAGAAAGCCAAAAACATTCAGAAATGGTCCTCAAAAGGATGTTGTCTTGGTGAAAACCTAGAAACTAGGCACCTTGATGATGTAAAAAAGAAAAAAATTGAAAAAAGAGAAAATATAAAAAAATCAAAAAAGAGGAAAAAGTACCTTGGTGAAAACCTAGCAAATAGGCACCTTGGTAGCAAAAAAAGGAAAAAGCTTTAAAAATAGAAAAAGAAAGAAAGATCCACTCAATCAGTGAAAACTTGGTAAATAGGCACCATTGAAAGTCCAAGTTAGTCGCATACCTCGTGGTTATCCTTGTAAATATTGCATTCACCAACATGTGTATATATTGCATAATAAAACCCCACAGTTGTATTTACAAGTACCTAAAGGTTTTGGTCACCTAATCTACAAATTGTCCCAAGTCCCACAAACACAATCATGTCAAACTGGGGACAATCTACTCTCAAGGAGGAAGGATTCATCAAAAGCAAATTTCAATCAGACACCAAATCAATTCATCAAAGCACAAGTGAAACACTCAATCAAATCCTAATTCTAATCCAATTTGAAACCAACACAAAATTTGATTTGAAATCTCATGAAAACCTTATCTTTATCAAGATTAAATGTATGAAATAGATAGAACTATACTTGAAATATGGATTTGAAAAACATTGCAAATTTTTTTTCTAAGTGTTGACTTGATTGATGGAATCATGTCTTTTTAGAAAATCAATGAAAGTTTTTAAACAAGATAAGCTATGATGAAAGCATGATATTTTATTAATTTTTGAATGATTGTTTTAAGATCAAAGTTTTAAAGCATGTATTATTTTTCTAAAGGTTGTGATCATCAAGGAATCATCAATGACTTGTACATATGATGAAACTAGGATCTTTGTTTGTTTACGCAAAAGGATACCTTGGATATTTTGATGTTCAATATCATAATACCAAAATCCACTTGCAACATAGAATCTGAAAAAATTAGTATCTGTACTCTCATGATTGACTTCAATCAGTGATAGTCGTACCACAGGATGGAAAAGTAACATAAGCGGTGCAAAAAGTATTCATATCATCATAGTTGAACTAGTGATGGTTGTACTAAAATCAGGATTCCAAAAACTGCTCAATGATGAATGTAAGCTCCAAATTTTTGAATGGTGATAGTTAGTTGCATAAATCCTAGATTAAATGCATTTAAATTATTTTCCTTTGTTAGTTTCACAAGCTGAATTGCAAGAGGAAAAATAAAAAAGGGTGTAGTCAAATAAAAAACCAAAGGATCATTAAAAACTATATGTGATTGAGTGTGCTGGAAATAAAAAAACAATAAAAAATAAATGAGCATTCCATTAGGTCACTTGCATTTGTTAGATCCATGTTATCTTCCATTCATTTAAGATTTTTCCACACTAGCGTTCAATTAGATTCATTGCATTAGTTTGCATTCATTTCATCTTAGTTTATTCCATATAGTTTAAAATCAAAATCATTAAGTTCATTGCATTAGATTGCATTCATCATTTAAATCAAAATCATAAAGTTAGCTGCATTAGGTTGAATTCATCATTTAAATCAAAATCATTAAGTTCATTGCATTAGGTGCATTCATCCTTTAAATCAAAATCATTAAGTTCATTGCTTTAGGTTGCATTCATTTAAATTTTCATTTCATTTAGTATGCATTCTTTAAACCATTCATCCTAGTCTGTTAAGTACATTTACCATTGCATTCATTAGTTAATATTCATTGCATCCATTAAATTTATTTGATTCAAATTCATCATTAGGTGCATATCATTTAGTTCATTGAAAAACATTTCACATTGCATACTTCATTTAAATCCATTCATTTATTTACATCATCCACTATATATCATTGCACTATCATTGCATTACATTCATTAACATCATTCATCTATATCACATATAAAATTTAGGATCATTAAAATATTAAATATCCATAATCATTATTCATTACATCATATAGGTCCATCACATGTTGCATCACATTTGCATACCATAAATCCATTGCATTCAAATCCATTCCATATATCAATATTATCAAACTAAATACTCAACATTACATCACATTACATCATATTAACCATTGCATTATCCATCTAACTATGATCGATGCAAACCTAATATGTTTTGAAAGGTGTAGACATGTCAAATGTTAGCCTAAACAACATATACCTAACAAAAGCAAACAATAATTCACAAAGTCATTCAAATTGAGCTTAAACAGATACACCCATGCACTGTTTGATTTGCTCAGATAAAGAGGATGTGGGTATGCTCTCAAAGCACCTAGAACATGTTCCTAATGTAGATTAGGAGGGATTGAGATTCGTGAAAATCCCATACATGGCACAATATTGGGTAGAACACCCAAAATTGTCCCTAAGGCCTCAAGAACTCAAATTTATGCAAATAGTATGATTAAGTAGATTTTAAGCCCAAAATAGATGTGATATGATGCTATGCTTAAGAAAGATAATGCAAGAAACTAGGTTAATCCATTAAATCTATGCTAAGATGAGCTAAAAGTGCTTGAAAATAAATGAAATTTACTAATTACTATGAAAGCTTTGAATGATTTAGAACTATTCTAACATTTTAACAATGCTTGGAAATGAAAGGTGAATTGGTCTTGGAAGAGGAGAGTATTTATAGGATTTGGGAAGGGCTTGGGCTAGGAGGATGAGTCAAGGTTAGAGGTAAGGTTAGAGTTTGAGTCAAGGATAAGGATTGACTTTCAAAGGGGTTGAATGGAACAAGGCTTAGGATAAGGATTGAAGACTTTCTAGAAGAGTCTAGGGCTTTCTAGGATATTTAGGAATTTAGGAAATAAATAAACATTTATTTATTTCAAAGGCTTTTTTGGTTGAGAATTTTATTTATTAAATAAATTTAATAAATAAGAGGATTTATCATTTAAACTTAATTAAATATTTTTGAGTTGGGATTAGGCTTAGAAAATGGGGGAATCACTCTTTAATTAAAATTAAAGTGAGATTAGGAGATTCTAAAAGAGGTTAATGATCTTTAGGATATTTCTAAGGTTTTGGGTAAAAATAAATAAATAATTTATTTTTTAGTTTTTTGGTCAATTTATTAATTAAATAATTAATAAATAGGGACATAATGTCTAAATGAGATTTAAACATTTCTGGAAGGGATTTCTTAATTAAATATTTTTAATTAAGATAAAGGGATTTAATGGCATAAAAATAAATAAATAAATAAAATAATTAATTAATTAATAAATGATGATGTCATCAGGGGTTTGGACTAAAAAAGGTAGGAATCACCTTTTTATCAGGATTAGAGTTAGATTAGGAAATTCTAGAAGAGGTTAAGGATTTGTAGAAGATTTCCAAGGTTTTAGGCTTTTAATAAATATTTTATTTATTAAAAGGATTTTTGGCATTATTTATCAATTAATAATTAATAAATAGAGGAAATTCATTCAAACTTGATTTAAATGATTTTGGGGAGGGATTCTTTAATTAAAGATGTTTAATTAAAAAAGGAGGATTTAATGACATAAAAATAAATAAATAAATAAATAAATTAAAAAATTAATTAATTATGATGTCATCAAGGGTTTTTAGAAAATAAAAATATTTTATTTTCTAATGGATTTTAAGGTGTCTACATTTACCCCTCTTTGATGCGATGCCGCAAGTGGCATGGCATCAAAGACAAGAAAATAAGACGCCCCATGCTAGAATTTAGAGGAATATGAGGTTGTGCCCCCTCGAGAAATAATGCAAGGAGTAAACGTTGTGGAATTTTCTCGAAAGGGAATAGAGAAGGAAGGACTAAGGAAGAAGGGAGGAGAAATAACCAAGCTTCCAAGAGTAAAGATGGGTGAATGCAAGATGAGATGAAATGTAAAATGTAGGATGCAACTACATGAAGATGCAAGATGCAAAATTAATCTAGATGATGCAGGATGCAAGGGATTTTGGGAGCTCCAAGTGCAAATGTGGAGAGCACAATCTAGTTTGATATAGCAATGCTAGAGACCTGCCAAGGATACTGGGATCACAAGACCTCATCACTAGCGTTGCATAGGACTGATGCGGAAAAGACACATAGGGTTGCCCCAGCATCACACATGAACCCAAGAGGAAGCATGGTAGAAATGATGTTGGAGAAACCACAAACAAATGATATTTCCCAAGTGCACCATGTAACCCATAAGATCACATGTGAAACGTGCAAGGGTCACATCTGGCTGACTCATAGGTAGAAGTGAAAGATCAAAAGACCTTGCCCCAAATTGTCCTCATTCGTAGTGCACCATGATATAAAGGATCATGGAAACTTTGAGTAGAGAACAATGAGAAGCTATAAAAAGATTAACAAGATCTAAAGGACAAAATCCAAGACCAAAATGAGAACTCCAAAAAGACATCCTTTGCCAAGGAGAGAGATTTGATGTGATTGATTTGATGGATGGTGGGAAGATTGGTCTGAATGTGTGGAAGGATACATTAACATGGACCTGGTGTGATTGGTGGAAGATTAGGTCTGACAGGAGGAAGGACACATCCTCAAGGACCTGCTGATTGATGAGAGGAGTGTTGTTGTTCACTGGAAAATGATGAAGTGCAAGGATAATTGCTATGATTAAGAATAGTCGACAATTGATGTTGTTGAAGTACACGGCTGGATGGGACAGGATTTTTGATCAAATGTTGTTGCAGGACTGACAAGGATATGTACAACAAGACACGACGATTGTGTACAACAGACAGGGAGAGATTTTTACAATGGCTATGTAAAAAAGCTCAGGATTGGGGATAGGAAGATCTCGCTATACAAAATATATACAAGAAGGATTGTGCTATACAAATGATAATACAAGATATGATACAAGATATGTGCAAGATATGGATGGGTGGGATTGTGGATTTTCTTGAGGATTATAAAAAAGAGGAATGATAGGGGATGGTGGATGGGGATGGGGATGGTAGAAAAAGAACTAGGATATTGGGATGGCGGGATGGGAGTTTGATAGATAATGACTTGGTCCACTATGTATGGCACTTGTTTGCTAGGTTTTCACCAACATACTTGTCCAAAGCACTTGAATTGCCAAGTTTTCACCATTGGACGATTGATTTTTCTTTGCCTTTTTTTTTTCTTTTTTCAAATTTTAAAATTTTTTCTGAATATGTAGGATCTGGTTCAGGCATAGAACCTCTTTATATGTATGATGTTGATTGGATCATTCAAAGGCCTACCTTCTATTGTAGATAGATGATAGGCTCTAGAGCCAAAGGATGCTGTGACAATGTAGGGGCCCAGCCATGTAGGCTCAAACTTGCCTTTCTTTTCTCCATTTTCTTGGACCTTCTAATTTTCTTTGAGGACCATGTCACCAACCTAAAACTATCTAGGATGGACCTTATTATAACTCCTTTTCAGTCAATTTTGGTATGCAACCAGATGATCATATGCTTTCTGTCTCTTTTCATCTAACAGATCTAGCTATGTGAGATGTGCCACATGATAGTCCTCATCAGTGGTATAGTTCTTCATGGAGACTCACAATGATGGGAGCTCGACCTTGATTGGTAGAACAACTTTGGCACCATATACAAGGGAATATGGGGTGGTTCCTGTGGGAGTGCAGTAAGAAGTATGGTAGGCCCAAAGGGCAGGATTTATCTAGAGGTGCTAGTCACAACCAGAATAATTAACAACCTTCTTGAGGATTTTTAAGATAGTTTTGTTGGTTGCCTCAGCTTGGCCATTTTCTTGAGGGAAATACGGACTAGAGAAATGGTGATGGATATGGAGTCTGGCACACAGATCATCCACATGCTGGTTTTCAAAAGGTGTGACATGATCTATGAAGATGGTAGATGGTATGCCAAAGTGGCAGATGATGTTGTAAAGGATGAACTTGGATATTTGGATGCCAGTAGTTAGGGTGAGTGGAATTGCTTCAACCCATTTGGTGAAGTACTCTATGGTAGTTATTATGTACTTGTGTCCATCTGAGGAAAGGGGAGTGATTAAGCTGACAAGATCAAAGCCCCAACATGAAAATGGCTAAGGTGGCGCAATGGGTTGCAAGTCTTGTGCTGGTGCATGAATCAGATTTGCATGCTGCTAACATGGTAAACATTTTCTGACAAACTCATAAGCATCATGTTCCATGGTTGGCCAATAATACCCAACTCAAAGGAACTTCTTTGCTAGAACTATGCCACTCGTGTGGGCACCAAAAATTCTAGTGTGGACCTCTTGTAAAGCTAGGACGACCTCATTTGAATCTAAACATCTAGAGAGGATGTTGTGATACCCTTGATGATAAAGGGTGTTGGCTACAAGAGTGTAGTAGGAAGCTCTACGAATAAGGTTTTGGCATTGGCTATTAGTGAGATGGGGAGATATGATACCATTATTTAGATATGCATAGATGTAATGGTACCATGAGGACTGAGGACCAACCAAGACACACACCATTTCTGCATTAGTGTTCTCATAAGTTGGCATATGTAGCTGCTCGACTAGGAATTCATACTATGATGCGTCATGTGGAATTTCTAACAAGGATCCGATGGTTGCCATTGCGTCAGCTACTTTGTTCTAAAGCCTTGGTATCTGTGTGAACTGTAGATTTGAGAAATGCTCTTTCAGTCTATCCACTAGTTCTTTGCAGGGTAGCAGCTTGTCATCCTTTGTCTGATATTCATCTAGAACTTGCTTGATAATCAGCTGTGAATCTCCAAACACTTGCAGTTCTATGATATTCCATTGAATGGCTATTTTGAGACCTGAGATGAGTGCCTCATATTTTTCAATGTTGTTAGTACATGAGAATCTCAACTTGAATGATTTTGGAATATAGTCACCTTGAGGTGTGACAAATAGGATTCCTGCCCCTGATCCATGTGATGTATAGGAGCCATCAAAGTATAGCTTCCACATGGGCTATTCTTCAATCATACATAGGTGTTCATTAGGTAATTCCATGATTAGTGGATAGGCATCCACCAGTGGTGCCTCTGCTAGTTGATTAGCAATTACTTGCCCTTTGATTGCTTTCTGATCTATGTACTGGATGTCAAACTCGTTGAGTAGCATGATGCATTTGGCCATACGACCTGTGAGAGTTGTCTTTTATAATAGATACTTGAGTGAGTCTACCTTTGAAATGAGCCTAATTATGTGGCTAAGCATGTAGTGTATAAGCTTTTGAGTGGCAAAGACCACTGAAAGGCATTCCTTCTCCATAGGTGAATAATTAAGCTCATAGCCGGCAAGAGTTTGACTGATGTAGTAGATGGCTCTTTCTTTATTGTCATCATCATGATAAGCTAGGAGTGTCCCCAGTGCTATAGTGGTTGTCAAGATGTAGAGTATGAGAGGGAATCCTGGAATCAGTGGTACTAAGTTTGGAGAGTTGGCTAGATATTCCTTGAGCTTGTCAAAGCTTTTTTGATAGATGGGGTCCCATTTAAAGCTTGTGTCTTTGCGCAAGAGATGTGTAAAAGATTGGCACTTGTCTACTAGATGGGAGATGAACTGATGCACTAATTGAAGCTTTCCTTGTAGGCTTCTGAGCTATCTAAGTGTTCTTGGTGGAGGCATTTATATTATAGCTTTTACCTTCTTGGGGTCGATCTTTATGCCTCGTCTTGATACTATGAAGCCTAGAAGCTTTCCTGATGTTACACCAAAGACACATTTCTTTGGGTTGAGCTTCAAGCCATAATGATGTAAGCGATCAAACACACTCTCAAGAATGCCAAGGTGTTCGTAACATGTTTTTGATTTTGCAAGAATGTTATCCACATAGTCTTCTAGGATCTTGTGTATCATGTCATGGAAGATTGCTGTCATCACTCTTTGATATGTGGCTCCTACATTATTTAGCCCAAATGGCATCATGTTATAGTAGAAAGTACCCCATGGAGTGGTGAATGTTGTTTTATGTTGATCTGCTTCTACTATATGAATTTGATTGTATCCTGAGAAGCCATCCATAAGCGAAAACATCTGATGGCCCGCTATAAGATCTAAGATCATGTCTATGTTGGGCAGCAAGAAATCATCCTTAGGACATGCCTTGTTTAAGTCTCTAAAATTTGTGCAGATTCTGATGTCACCTGAAGGCTTTGTGACATGCACCATGTTGGAGATCCAATCTGAGTAATCTATAGCTTTGATAATCTTGGCTTGGAGGAGTTTTTCAAGCTCTGCTTTGACTAATAAGGTGACTTTTGGATGCATTTTTCTCAGCTTCTGCTTTACTGGCTTGACATTAGGATCCACTGCTAGATGATGGACGACAAGATTAGGATCAAGCCCAGGCATGTGTGCATATGACCATGCAAAATTTATAGTTGATTATCTAAGGAGTGCAATGAAATCCATTTCTTCACCCTCTATTAGATTGGCCGCAATGTAGGTGATTCTCAAACATTCTTCTGTACCCAAGTTGATTGGCTTAGTTTCTTCTATGATGATTGGTGATTGCTCGGGTTTGTAATCCTGTATAGGAGGAAGAGGAAAGTCTTCATCTTCTAGCACTTGAATTGCGAAGTTTTCACTAGAAGATACGCCCTTTATTTTTACTATTTTGAAGTCGAAATGTGCCCTAGAGGGGTTTTCACATAAGGACTTATGTTTTTCTCTTTCTATTTCACTTTTGTGGCTAAAGCTTGCCTCGTCCCCAAAATATCCTTCTGGGTCAAGCTTATAGATGTGATTTGACTCTGAATCTTGAACTGATTATGGGCCTGATGCCCCCATGAACTCTAGGAGTGCTTTCGTACTTCAAAACTCATTGATATGTGTGATGCTTGGTTGGTCCTAGTCTATGAGTTTAGGGTGGATGAGGGGAAGTTCTATGAGGTTAATGGCAAGTTGTTGGAGGATAGAAGTGCCCAGGAGGGTATCATTGTTGAAGATGTCATCATATGATTTCTTTTCTTCCCCTTCAAGGATGTCTTCGATCTCTACAAGGTTGTCCTAGCTATTCAAGAAGGGAACACTAGTTATGTTGGTGCCCCTAGTTGCGGTATTGGGCTCTTGTATATGTAGGAAAGGGGTATTAAAGCCAAGACCCTGATGTTGTGGGTTCTTTGATGCTATGATAGGGTCTTTGTTTCTACCTTCTTGTGGTCCTAGACCACCTCCTTGACAGTTCCATTGCTTAGTGACATACTTGCATGATTGCAGGTATTTGTCTTTGAAGTATCCCAGGAGTTGAGTGTCAGGTTGTGGGGGATCTTTGTACAATCACCTATTGATGTCAAGTTCCATTTCTTGACTATTTATGTTTCCATGGGAAACAAAAGTCATAGGTCCCATTCTCTTGATTTCATGATGCTCTTTAGCAGGCTTTCTTTGATGACTCAGGCACCCTTGTGTATGTGGATCAAGTGGGAGGGCCCCTACTGCATTTGCATCATTTAGGTTGTATTCACCTTAGCCCTGATTGTCAATCTTGACGGATGAGAGAGTGGATGTGAGGATAGTCTTTGGATCACAATGGGATTAGGATGAGCTAGCAACATAAGTGCTAATATCGATTCCAGGGCAATGAGTGGAATGAGGGAATGAGGCTTCCATCGCACGATAGTATGCGAAGGGTTGGGGATCAACATGGATGGTAACCTCAGTGCCTTGATGTAGAAATTTGATGCACTGATGGTAAGTAGATGGTACAACCTTGATAGAATGAATCCATGGTTAGCCGAGGAGGATGTTGAATGGTAGGTCAAGATCAACAACATGGCAAATGATGTCTTGCGTTACTGGGCCTAGCTAGATAGGAAAAGTAATAGTACCTTCAGAGGTATGCTCCAAGTTGTCATAGGCCTTGATAGTGATTACTTCATGTGATATATTAGCCTCTGTGAACCCAATCTACTAAATCAATTTTAGAGTACACAAGTTTAGGGCCGAGCCATTATCTATCAAGACCCATTTGATGGAAAAATCTCTAACCATAATGGCGATGTGAAGAGGGAGAGTGTGGTCAGGTGCAATGACTGGCATGTTAGATGGTTTGAAGGATAAAGCACAAGATGCAGATAGCTGTCCCACAAGGTTCTTGAACTAGATGGTGTTAATGTTTGTGGGGACATGTCCTTCTTTAAGGTCCCGGTCAAGAATCTCCTGATGGAGGGGTGAAGTATGGAGAAGGTCCAAGATGATGATTTGGGCTAGTGTGTTCCCAAGATGTTCTATGAGGTTATATTGTGCGTTGTGTGCATTATGTGCTGGTCTTGGATGGGTACCAGTGATAGTTATCTGGCCTCTTCGTGTGGTGACTACACACTAACTATCTGCTCCTTTGACATGGATGACATTGACTATGGGCTCAACTTGGGTTATACATCCAACAAACTTGTTGTAATTGATGTGGGCAGTAGTGTAGTCTCCTTGTTTTCCTTTTCCTTGGTTCGAATTGGGAGGATTAACATTGGCTTGGTTCTTTCCAGCATTGTGTTGTGGGAACACATTCTGATAGATTTGCAAATTGGCATTAGGCGAGGCTTGGGATGGTGTGTCCACTTGGATCTCTTTTCTATCGATGAGATCTTAGATGTAATGCTTTAATTTCATACACCTTAAGGTAGTGTGTCCTTGACATGATGATAGTCATAGTACTCATGATCCTTGTACCAATTAGGCTTGGGAGTTGTGTCATCAAATTGCTGAGTTGGTGGGTATGTGATCAGATTAGCCTTGGCCATTCGGTGAAAGATAACATCTAGAGGCTCATTGAGGGGTGTGAAGATTCTCTTCTGATTAGGTTGGGCTTGAGGCTCGTTTTGATTGGTAGTAGAGATAGCATTGGCTTGATTGGTTGGATTGCCTTGATGGTCTTGATGTGCTTGTTGTTGATAATTCTATTGTTTGTTCAGAGTTTTCTATTGTTGCATAGGTTGCTAATGAACTTGAGGTTAATGATATGTAGGGGTTGGTGTAGGACCAGCCAAAATGATTTGGACATGCTTGGTGTCTGTGGCTCCATCAGTAACAAAATTTTTGTTATGATTCCAATAACAAGCTTTTTCATTGTTAGGTTTTCTTTGGGAATCATTCTTGAAATGTCAGATTGTGCCTTCTTCTAGGAGGCCTCTCTTGATATCTATCCCCTTGCTTTTGATATCCTGATATGTTTGGACACAGTTCATTCTCATGAAATGGGATAGTTTGGGATGTAGGTTATTAATGAATATTTTAGTCAGATGCTTCTCAGGTGGTTGGTATGATAACCTGGTAGTGAGATTCTACCATCGTTATAGGTATTCTACTAGGCTTTCCCCTTCTTTCTATTTGGAATTGCAGAGATCTAGCAAGGTCAACTCATTCTCGACATTATGGGCATATTGGGAAACAAACTTCTTAGAGAGCTTGACAAAAGTTGTGATGGTCCCATATGGTATTTTGTAAAACCACTCAACAATAGTTCCTCCCAAAATTTTGGGGAATAGGCGCAAAAGATAATTGTCACTGTAAGCCACTTCTTGGAATGCCATATAGAACTCTTTGATATGATTCACTGGGTCTCCTTTTCCCTGATATTTATCAAACTTGGGTGTCTCAAAGTTCTTAGGAAATGAAACAGTTGCTATTGATTGGTCAAATAGGTAAGGACACACTTCTTCAAACTTGAAGGTCTTACTCTCTGTACTAGTTTGGAGTTCTTTAAGAGCAGCCTTCATTACCTCCCACTCTGTGTTGATCAGTGTTGGAGTGGGTACTCCCATTTGGAATGGATCTAGTGTTGCTTGGGAATAAGGATGATTTTGGGGTGGATACTGTAGAGTGGGATGGGGAGAATGCCCAACAAGATAGGCAGGTTGAAATGGATTTTGAGAGGATGATTGCTGGGGAGGATTTTGTTGTTGACGTGTGGGGGCATATTGTGGTGGAGGATATGGAACTGCTTGTTGGTGCTGAGGAATGACAAGATGTTGCTATTGTACTGGATAGGATGAAGTTTTTTGCTGCTAGGAAATGATGGGGATTTGATGTGATTGGAAAGAGGAAGCTGGTTGTTGCAAGGAAATGATGGGGATTTGCTGCTATGACTGGAAGTATTGTTTTTGTGGAGGAGGCTGGTGGATTTGTACAACTTGCTAGTAAGATGGCCCTTGCTAAACTTGGCTTTGCGCTTGGCTGATATAAGTTGGGTGCATTCCTACACTGTTTAAAGGTGGAAATAATGTAGGGAAGCTAGAAGAAAAGGGTGATTGGGCAAGATAACTTATGAAATGAGATGAACCCTGCGACTGGGATGGAGGAACTTGTTGAAAAACACTAGGTGTTGTGAATGAATAGCTTGTGAAGGATGAAAATGGTGGAGGTTGGGATTGTTGTTACTGTGCGGCTTGTGAGAAGGTGGATTGTTGGTTTGCAAACAAGGATGTAGGAGAGTGAGTTGGTATGCCTAAGGATTGCATTTCTTCTTGAGTGAGGCCCCAATGAGAACCAGTGCATGGTGGGAATTGTGAAGGAGAGGATGTTGGAAAGCTAGATGTAATGGGAGTTTGGGACATGAAAGGTGGGTTTGAAAAACAAGGCATACCTATGGTGAAGGCATTTCATTGGGCTTGTGCTTGGATAGATGTCTGCTGGGGGGTGGATGAAGAGAATGTTTGTGTTCTCCATGAAAAGGGGGATGTTGTTGTGGAAGTTTGTTGAGTATGAAAGGGGAACAATTGCATTGCCCCCAAGCATGATGGTATGGGTGCAGAAGCTTGTGGAGTGAAAGGAAAGGATGATTGCATCCCTCCTAGAAAGAATGGTGTGGATGCAGAGGATTGTGAAGTGAAGGGAAAGGATGATTGCATCCCCCCTGGAATGAAAGGTGTTGTTTGGCCCATGGAAGGTGGTGGAATTGTTTGTGTAAAGGCTTGTGTGGGAGGTGGTGCTTGGTTTTGTAAAAATCCTTGGATAGGGATGGTGGATTGAGCTAGTATGAAAGATGATAGTGCGCCTATGAGAGGAAATGGAGTGGATTGTTTTCCTTCTATTGTAGGGCTTGTGAAACTACTTTGCAAAAGAGGGGGGATGGGTGAAGCTACTTGGGAGATGTGGAAAAGTGGATTAGTGATTTGTTGGATGATGGGGGTGTATACTTCAACTGGGATATGGATGTTGTGGATGGGGATGCGAGGTTGGAGATATGGTGGAATGGGGTACCCTCTTGTGTGAAGTTAGCCCACATGTTTCTTTGATTCTGAGTAGTGAGGCCGCTAACCATTTGTGCATTTCTCAGATGATTCCAAATGTTTCTATTGCAGGAGGAGCCGAGGGGATATTGGGATTGTCCCACGTATTACCAATTTGTTGTATCTGGGAATCGTAAGCTACCATCGCACTAGTGGAAATGTTGAGATCAGATGAGCTGGGGACTTGATAAGGATCCATGTTCCTTCTTCTTTTCTTGGATCTTGTCATGACAGGCATGGAGTGGAGATCTAAAAGATAGAGATGCTAGGTGGATAGATGCAAGATGTCCCTAAAAGACTTTATAGAATGATGGATGCAAGCCTAAGTGATTTATAAGGATGGTGGATTTCTAAAATGCAATGTAAGGATTGGTGAGGTGCTTGGATTTGGGTCAAGGATGGTGGAAGATGGTGAAAGATTGGTGAGATGCTTGGAAATGATGGAGGCTTGGTGGGATAATCTGATTTGGATCAAGATTTGGTGGATGATTGGTGGGGTGCTGGTGGAAGATTACTAAGTGTCAACAAATGAGTTGTTGTTTTCCCGATGGAGGATCAGTGATAGGATTTGGTCAACCTAGGATAGACTAATGATCTTCCATCAACTAGATTCTTATCAATGCAAGCCAATATCTTGCTTGAGATGATGAGGCTGTGCAAGGACTGTAATACCCCAAAATTAGCACCTATTAAATTCAATCAATTTTGGTGCATTTCTCAAATTTTTGCATCATCAAAGTCCTAGTTCACTAGGCAATTTTCTTTTTCCTACTTGACTTTACTTGACTTGATGTCAATTGCAAAAAACCCTAATTTGCATAAATCAAACCCTAAATTAATTGCTAAGTCTTCGACTTAATTAGCTAAATTACCCCTATGATGAATTAATTTAATTCTAAAGTCCTAAGTGCTTTCTAATTAAATTAAATCTACCCCCTTTAGCTAATTACCCATAAAAAGGAATTAATAATTGCTTGTTATTCGAATGGACACTCATCTTGAATTAATAATTCAAGATATTCGAAAAGGCCCCTATGTGGCAATTTCCATTCTTTTAATTAAGTAATTAATGCATTTTTGTCTCAAAAGGGAATGAAGAGTTAGGAGTTTCAAATCAAGAAACTCTTCATTCCTCTTCTGGCTTGGTCTATTTTGTAAGGAAATTCAGGTGCGAAAACAACTTCCTATGCTAATCTCTATAGGAAAGTATTGTGCAAATTCTTTTAAACCCTTACAATTTCAGATTCATTAACTACTTTAACAAAGATATTGCAACCATATACCATGCATACAGAAAAATAGAGAAGAACACAATGATATACCCTGGGGAAACCTTTTGGTAAAAACCCCAGCACTCCAAAACCTGCACAATGTATTGACCAAAACTATTACAGCTTACAATACACTTGCAATGCAAGTTCTTTTAGAAGATTTCCAAAACCCTTGAAGACAAATCACGATAGCATAAAATGTTCCAACAATACACTCGCATCACTTCTCTTCGCAACCATAAAAAACACTTATATCATGCGCTTCACATTTTAGGGCTACTCCCAAAGATAACCGTATTAGAGTTTTACCATTCTCCAAGAAAATAGGAACCCCAAAAAAATTTTCGGGGTGATGCCCCAAACCCCACAATTGGGGAAGAGTGTACAGTACTCAAATTTATCAGTTGCCACATGTCTTCACCTATCATTGAATCTTCCTAACATAGATCTTACGTGTCATAGGAATCCGTCATAATCATTTTAGCCATGATCTCCTTACACACAATTCAAGATGCTGACACATCAACATTATTTGCAAGAAATACATTTTACAAAACAAATAATAAGAATAGGAATTATCCAAGGTTGAGACACCTTATTCCTAACATTCTCCCACTTGTTGAACACCTTGTAAGAGCAATAGGAACATAACAGGAACTAACTGCTATAGGCCAAAAGGCCCATAGACTCCGAACACCATCTGAACTTCTCAGTGCCCACTGGTTTTGTTAATGCATCTGCAACATTCTTCATAGTATCTACCTTCTCCAAATTTACCTTTCCATCTTCCACCATATCTCTCACAAAGTGAAACTGCACATCAATGTGCTTCGTTCTGGCATGGAAAGTTGGATTCTTCGCAAGACAAATAGTGCTCTGACTATCACACCAAATAGTAATCTGTTCTGCATCAACACCAACATTAGAACACAACCTTCTAAGAAAAATGGCTTCCTTAAAAGCATGAGTAGAAGCCATGTACTTAGCTTCTGTAGTGGACAAAGAAACCACAGGTTGTTGCTTACTCATCCAACTGATGGCACCACCAAACATAGTGAACACATAAGCACTGGTGGATCTCTTACTGTCAACATCACCTACCCAATCTGAATCCAAAAACCCACGAATACAAACTGAATGTGGAGATCCAAAAGAGTTACCATGATAACATATGGAGTAATCTAATGTACCCCTCAAATATCTGAATACTCGCTTAACTGCATCCCAATGTACCTGTCTAGGATTAGCCATAAACCAACTTAGGACTCCCACTACTTGGGCAATGTTTGGTCTAGTACAGACCATAACATACATAAGAGTGCCAATTGCACTAGAATAAGGTACTCTACTCATGTCCTCCACCTCACTAGGATATTTTGGACAATCATCTATAGATAAATTTGTTCCCACAGAAATAGGAACACATAGTGGTCTACAATATGCCATGCTGAACCTGTCCAACACAGATTTCACATACTTACTCTAACTCAACCAAAGTTTTCTGTTTGACCTGTCTCTACTGATTTCCATACCCAAGATGTACCTTGCTGCCCCAAGATCTTTCATCTCAAACTGTGCTGACAACTAAGATTTAAAATTAGAAATCATACCCTTACCCTTCCCAAACAGCAACATATCATCAACATATAATGCAACAATAAGAAGGCGATCATTTTCAACTCTGAAATAAACACAATGATTTGATTTTGATCTTACAAATCCAATTGACAACACAAAGGCATCAAACTTAAGGTACCACATCCTAGGAGATTGCTTCAAACCATATAGAGATTTCTTTAATATGTAAACTAAGGATTCTTTACCTTTAACAATGTAGTGCTCAGGCTGTGACATATAAATCTCTTCCTCCAAATCACCATGAAGGAAAGCTTTCTTCACATCCATCTATTCTATCTCTAAATCATATGATACAACAAGAGATAACAGAAATCTAATGAATGTCAAATTTGTAATAGGAGAGAATATTTCACCATAATCTATTCCCTCTACCTGTGAATACCCCTTTGCAACCAATCTAGCTTTGTACCTTTCAACACTGCCATCTGCACAGAATTTCTTCTTGAACACCCATTTACAACCAATGGATTTTCTCCCTTTAGGAAAAGGTACAAGGTCCCAAGTTTTGTTTTTATCCAATGAAGCCATCTCATCATCCATAGCCTCAATCCAGGGACCTGCATCTTTCATGCCCAAAGCCTCTTTCACAGATCTAGGCTCATCAATGTTAGTAATCAAAGAAAAAGCACAACTGGAATCTAAATAGAATAACCAAACCTTTCTGGTTGCTTTCTTTCTCTTGTGGATCTCCTCAAGGGCTGAGGTTGAGGTTGTTCTTCCTCTTCTTCAGAACTATCAGAGCTACTAGAGCTCTCCTCATCATTAGACCCAACATGGTCTCTCTATTTAGTCTTCTCAAGGGTAGGAGGCAACTAAACAACATCTTTTTCTTTTTCTTTTTCAACTAGTTGTAGCACAATAGGAGAAGATGTTAGCTCTCTAAAAATAACATTTCTACTATACAACACCTTACTAGACATAGGATCCCAAAGCTTGTATCCTTTCACACCAACACTGTATCCGATGAAAATACATTTAACAGCTTTGTTTTCCAACTTAGATCTTTTCTCCTTTGGAACATGTACATAAGCTTCACAACCAAAAACATGAAGATGTCTAATTGAAGGCTTCTTACCAGACCACACCTCCATGGGTGTCTTACCAACAAGGGCTGATGTAGGAGATCTGTTAACCAGATAGCAAGCAGTGGCCACAGCTTCAACCCAAAACATTTGTTCTAAACCAACTCCACTAAGCATACTCCTAGCCTTCTCCATTAGTGTCCTATTCATTCTCTCTGCAACTCCATTTTTCTATGGAGTATAAGGAGTTGTCTTATGCCTCTCAACACCTTTTTCTTTACAGAACTGTTCAAACTCTGCTGAGAAAAACTCACCACCATTGTCAGTTCTCACACACTTAATCTTCTTACTAGTTTGATTCTCTACAAGAGCTTTAAATTCCTTGAACCGACTAAAGACTTGTGTCTTACTTTTAAGGAAATAAATCCAAGTCCTTCTACTATAATCATCCATGAAAGATACAAAAAATATAGACTTGGAGATTGAAGGAACTTTTATAGGACCAAATACATCAGAATGAATAAGATCCAAAACATCAGAAGATTTGTGAGAACTAGATTAAAACTGAACACGATTTTGTTTACCATAAACACAGTGTTCACAGAAGTTGAACTCGAGATTGCAATCATTTAACCCCTCAATGAGATTTTTATTTTTCAGGGTTCTGAGACCCTTTTCACCAATGTGGCCAAATCTCATATGCCACAACATTGTATTTTCTGCAGGAAGCTTACCTTCCAAAGTGTTTGCACTACCATCAGAACCAATAACCATAGAATTCTTCACTACTCATTCAGATGGTGAGGATGAGGAGCTATTACATAGAGGAATACATGTATCTAGCTAAAATAAAGTACCTCTCCTAGTACCCCTTGCAAGCACTATCGATCCTCTCATCATCGTGCATCCTTCTTTCGAAAAAACAACTTGCACACCTACATCATTCAACATACTTACAGATAATAGGTTTCGTGCCAAACCTAGAATGTGCATAACTCCATTGATTCCCTTTACTCATCCATCAGGAAATTTGATAGTGACCCTTCCGCGTCCAACTATCTTTAGGTGAGAATCATCACCCAAATACACCTTTCCACCATCGAACTCTTCATATTTTGAGAACCAGTTTCGATGAGAGGTCATGTGGAAAGATGCACCTGAATCAACCAACCACACATCATCAGATGCATGGGCTACCAAAGCTGCGATGAATGCATCACCATCTTCTTGAGATCTTTCTAAAGCTGAATCTGAACCTTTCTTCTTATTCTTCTTCGGCTCTTTGTAGTCTTTACGGAAGTGCCCAGATTTATCATAGTTCCAACATTTTTCCTTGGACTTATTGGAAGTCTTTGACTTCCCATAGGATTTGGATCTACCCTTATTGTCAGACTTATTGTCATTTTTCTTTCCTCTTTCAGTGGATCTCCCACAAATAGCAAGGGCTTCTTTTTACGAAACGGAAGCCTTTCTCCACATCTCCTTTGATAGCAGCGAAGACACCACATCATCCATTTTGAAGGTGGCTAACATACTTCTAAGAGCCATCAAAAGATGGTCCCATGAATCTGGTAAAGAACACAAAAGTGTGTAGCAACGATCCTCCTCCTCTAACTTGACACCAGTTGACGTCAACTGTGCAGCAAATAGATTAAATGCATTTAAATGATTGGTTAAGGATCCACCTTCCTCCATTCACAGCGAGTACAACTTCTTCCTTAGGAACAACTTTTTCACCAGAGATTTGGCCTGATACACAACTGCAAGTCTTTCCCACAAACTATTTGTGGTTTTCTCATCTAGAACATTCAGAAGGATTGCATCGGTTAAACAATGTCTTATGAGACCCTTAGCTTTATGGTCTTTGATATCCCAATCTGCTTGAGCTATAGTTGCTGGTCTTGTAGCACTTGAAGTCACTTCCCATAGGTCACGATCTTCCAACATGTCTTCCATCTTGAGTTTCCACAACTCAAAATTAGTGCCATTAAATTTCTCCACCTCCATTCTTCCATATGATGAACTTGCCATCTCAATCTGCAAATAAGATTTAGAATGCTCTGCAAAAAATTACCACTCAAACTTGAGATCAGCTCAAAAAACCCTACCCAACAACTAGGATCAAAAGTTGATCAAGCTCTGATACCACTTGTAAGGAAACTCAGGTGTGGAAACAACTTCCTACGCTAATCTCTATAGGAAAGTATTGTGCAAATTCTTTTAAACCCTTACAATTTCAAATTCGTTAACTACTTTAACAAAGATATTGCAACCATATACCATGCATACAGAAAAATAGAGAAGAACACAATGATATACCCTAGGGAAACCTTTCGGTAAAAACCCCAGCACTCCAAAACCTGCACAATGTATTGACCAAAACTATTATAGCTTACAATACACTTGCAATGCAAGTTCTTTCAGAAGATTTCCAAAACCCTTGAAGACAAATCACGGCAGCATAAAACATTCCAAAAATACACTCACATCACTTCTCTTCGCAACCCTAAAAAACACTTATATCATGCGCTTCACATTTTAGGGCTACTCCCAAAGATAACCGTATTAGGGTTTTACCATTCTTTTGAGTACTGTACACTCTTCCCCACGATTGGGGAAGAGTGTACAGTACTCAAATTTA
This sequence comes from Chamaecyparis obtusa, assembly GCA_027943335.1. Taxonomy (NCBI): domain Eukaryota; kingdom Viridiplantae; phylum Streptophyta; class Pinopsida; order Cupressales; family Cupressaceae; genus Chamaecyparis; species Chamaecyparis obtusa. The sequence goes on along the minus strand of BSBK01010195.1, from coordinate 702,183 downwards.
TCAGTTGCCACATGTCTTCACTTGTCATTGAATCTTCCTAACATAGCTCTTACGTGTCATAGGAATCCGTCATAACCGTTTTAGCCATGATCTCCTTACACATAATTCAAGATGCCGACACATCAACATTATTTGCAAGAAATACATTTTACAAAACAAATAATAAGAATAGGAATTATCCAAGGTTGAGACACCTTATTCCTAACATATTTAATGGATCTCTTTTTTCATTCAAATGATGGCAATTTTGAGAGCATCCTTACTATAGCGAATTTTAGTCTCATTTAATTCAAAGCTTTCTTATTGCATAGTTAATCTCATATCTCATTTTAGTATAATTGCATCTCATATTAAAGTTAATTTGCTTAATTGTTCTTAGCATAATATCATCTTTATTTCAAGTTCTCTAAAATAAATCTGCATTTCATATCTCTTTGAAAAGCATTTCTAGATTAATTGCATTCATTTTAGTTCAATTTCAATTTTGCATATCTCCATAAGCTTTTGAAAATCCTCCATTGTAGGACTGGTCTATGGTTGTTGGCTCTCCAATTTGAGAGCAATTAAACACCCCATCCACATAGGAGGCAACATGTCACTTCACCATGGATTTCAAATTGAGTAATCCATACTTAATTTCACGATTCAATCGCGTGAGTAATGACTATGTTGCATTTGTGCCTGATTTAGAGGTCACATTTAGACACACATTTTGGCATGCACCATGGGGCAGAAAAAATCAATTTCTGGCCTCATTCTCAATGTTTTTGACAGGAAATTCAAGCTCTGCCGTGCGTTCGTACTATCTATGTACATATTCTCGTGCGGGAATCTAGTGCGTGTCATGCGAAGTTTTTCCCCTATGGCACTCTCTTGCATGAGATTTCTACTATCTCACCCCAAACCTTGCACTTTCTCACACACTGTGGAGTACTTTCTCACATGAGACTTGGTCTTAGTTTTCAAAAAATTCCAGTTTCTGTCTTTCTTGTCTCAGATTTCTGACAATTTCCTGTTTACTGTTGTTTACTATTTCTCTGATATTCACCGTATAATAGTTTTCTGTAGGATGATTTGATGAAGAACTAAAACATGCTAATGGTTTGATTGCAGGCTGATAGTCAAAGACTTGCTAAAAATGTTGTGTTTTTTTCCTACTTTTATTCACATAGTCTAAATAGGGCTCTGTTAAAATTTCTTAGGAATTTTGATTGTGAGTAGGGATTTTGGCTCTTCATTACATGGAGGTGATGACCATGAATGAACCTGAAATTCTAATGATATTACTAATATGACAAATTCTTGGGGAAGTAGAGAAAGGTAGTGAATCTTTAGCACTTCTATTCGCTAGGGGATTATGCTCTTCTCTCTTTGAGAGAACCAAAAATCCAAAAGCGTGTAGATTTGGTGGAGTGAAGCTAACTCGGTGATGAATCTATTTTGCGTGTTTGGGTGAGGAAATGGGATAGAGAAGTATGCTCTTCTCCCTTTGGGAGAACCAAAAAATTAGACCCTGAATCTAAACCAAGTCCAGTGTCACCTTTAGAGGGCCTATTGAAAGTTGAACCTCCAAGAATGACCCAAGTGAGTACGCACCTATCACCGGTGATTCCACCTCACTCTAATGAAGAACATTTTGTTGAGTCTAAAGACTCCAAAACCATGTTAACTTCCTTCTCAAGACTTTGACTATCATCTTGAGAAGGCTCCACCTGTTGTACTGAGTAGCGTCACTCCTAGCCCTACTTGCAGGGGTGTATGACTTTTAGGTGTTGGTGTGGCTGCAAGGCCTCAACCTTGTATCAGAGGCACCAAAGGTTAGCATAAATGGAAGCCTACTAAGAACTTGTCATAGCTAGTGGCCTACCCAGTTCACCTCCAAAAGGAGTCATAATCTTTGCATAGGGAGGGGGAAGAATCTCTCCCATAGATTCCCATCATAGGCATACACCTGGACGTTTGGAGGTGGTTGTGACACTAGCCCCTACTACAAGGGTAACCTTTGAATGTACATTGTTGAGTCCTTAGAAACAAAAAAAATATGGGCACCCTCTAGGGGGTGACACGACTGTGTGAGGTGCACATATGCGCATAAGCAATGGGGAAAATGTTTTGTCTTCTCACCATTTTTTTTGTAGGACTAAGCTATGTGTTTGTTATCAAGTCTTAAACATTGTCCATTCATTATCAAACAAAGACTCCCCTGATGCTATCAAGTTGCTTTGTCCTTGATAGGTTTGTTAATGATTGCTTCTTATATTAGAACTGCTTGATTTGAACCTTTGTGTCTTTAAATGAATGCTTGAAATCCCAAAATGAGCTTGTTGATTAAACTATTCTACAAACCTATCAGGAAACTAGATTTTCTGTTAGACATCTGTTTAGACTGTACTTCAAAATTCAACTTTTACCTCAAAAATTGTGTCAGACTATCATATTTTATCCTTTTCTAGCATGAAGTTTCACTTTTCAGGGTACTTTCTTGTGTGAGACTGTGTTTTCTCATGTGAAGTTGGTATTCTCTCATGCGGCTTGGTACAATCTCATGCAAAACTGTAGCATAGTTTTCCAAAATAGAGACCTATTTTCCATTGACTATTTGACTTTTTACCTGATCTTCTTTTTGCCTGTGGTCTATTTTTTTATTTTCCTATTGTTTACTATTAGAAACTAGTTGCCTCGAGTTAGGAATTGATCGATCTTTGCTTTGACTTGTATTGTCTCTCATTAGTTTATCTTATCTTGTTATGCTTTTGTACCTCACATTGCGATAGTCTTATCTTGACTACTCTAGCCACCTCTTTTGATGACTCATATCAGGTTCATCTTGCATCTTGGCTATTCTAGCCATTTTTATTCTTTTTGTTATCTTAAAGATAGAGTCTAGCATTATCCTGAGTCTTCTCTCGTCACATCTTCATCTATGACTATCATGACTCGAACTGGCAAGACTTATCTCACTCAAAACATTGATCAAGATTGAAGTAAACCTCATAATCAAGACAGGTCATTCTGAATCTGTTGAGAAATCTGAAATTTGTGAGAGATCCTCAAATTCTTCATTAAGTACTTCAAAAGATAGTCCATCTCAATCATCACCTCCGGTGTTCCAAGATTTCTTTAATCCTCTATTTGAATCACAATCTAGTTTTTCACTCCAAAATCAAGACAATTCATTCTTCCAGAACAATTCTTTGTTTCACAACTTTGGAAGACCATTTCCTCAGATGGAGCCTATTATTGAAACCATTGATCCTAGTGAAGATAGTGATTCTTTTGAACCTATTGATCCTATTGATCCTGTTCATGCACCAAAGGTTACCTTAGCTGTGCCTTTTTGACATTGTTCACATCACTTTACTGAAGCTTCAATTGCTACACAATCTTGTCTTGACAAGATGGGAACCAAGGACCCATTTGACTTTCAACCAGGCAAGTATAGTCAAACTTATGACCAATCTTAGAATAATCAACATCATGGTCAATCTTCTAATGACCAAAATCAGACTCATCAAAATCACTCTCACAATGATGATCAATCTTAAAACAAAGCTCAAGGTGATCACCAAGCAACATATAACTATCGCCCTCCATATGATCAAAACCAAGATGATCAACAAGATCAAATTCTGAGCATTTATGAGATCCTTGGTAATGAAGATGATGTAATCACTCAAAATGATATAAATGCTACGAAGGCTAATAAGAGTCTCATTAAAATGATGGAAATCATTCTCTTAGAGGAAAAGGAAAAGTAGTTTCTTGAGTTGGCACAACAAGGGGCCAAGCTACCCCCAAATTTCCAAGTTGAAACTATTGTAGCTAAAGAAGAAGAAATTGAAACCACTAAGCTACAAAAGATGATCCAAAGTATGCAAGATCAGAGTTACCCAACTAGCAAAAGAAAAGGATAAGCCCACACAACAATTCACATTGGAAAGTATATGTCCTTTTCCTTTTGATAAGAGTATTCACATGCCTCATTTCCCAAGAGGAGTAGAGTTACCCAAATATGACAAGTACATGGGTACAACCGATCCCCAAGATCATCTAAGGGAGTTTGGCACTTTGTCTATGGAATTTATGCATGATCAAACTTATCTTATGAGACTCTTTCCCCGTAGCTTGGGTGGGCTAGCTATGGAGTGGTTTTGCCGATTGCTTCCTGGTATTAAGACTTTTGATGAGATCGCTAATCTCTTTCTTCAATATTATTCTCACAACATTCAACACCCTATCAACATTCATGACTTATGTAACTTGAAGCAATGATAGGGAGTCTTTCTTATCTTTTCTCCAAAGGTGGAGACAACTTTGCATGAAGTATCCTCATAAATTGCCTGAATCTGAAAAACTTGATATCTTTTTGGATAATCTTCTCCCTGACTTTGGATATCAAGTACAACTACAAGGTCATTTGACATTTTTTAACATGATCAAACAGGCTGTGAGGATAGAGGCCTTTATGATTAAAAGGGGAGAGTTAACTCTGAATAAGGACAACAAGCAAGGATTCTCTACGAACAAGGATAAAGGAAAAGGTGTCAACAAGAATAGAGATGCGGTAAATGATGGAGTGGTTGATAATGTTACAGTGAAGCCTTCAAAACCTATCTTTAATCTTGCTTCCAGCATACAGGTGGCTAAGGCTATTGAAAAGACTGCCATTGATAATCAGCAAGCTTCAAAGTTTTCTAGGAACAAACCTTGGGCCACTCGACCCAAGTGGGATTTTACTCCATTGGGAGATCCTCTAGATGTGGTCTTTAAAACTCTTGTAGAGAATCAGGTTCTCACCCCATTGGAAAAGCATACTTATGACCTACAACCAAGACCTCATTGGTGGAATGACAATGCCTATTGTGACTACCATCAAAACATTGGTCATAAGATGTCTACTTGCTTTTAGTTGAAGCATAAGGTTCAAGACCTCATAGATAATCATGAAATTCTTGTGGAAAGCCATAATAAGAATTCTGATCATCAGGCATTTAAGGATTCTTTCCCTCCTCATGAGAAAGGTGAGTCTTCCATAGCTAAGAACAACAACGCCAAGGTTAATTATACATACACTACTACGAATAATGTCATCAATATGATTGAACCTATTGGAGTTGAGTATTGCAATATGGATTCTTCTAAGGGGAATGGTAATGTTCCCAAACCTAAGTCTCCATTCATCTTGTGTAGTTCCACATCTCATTCGTCTGAATCTAAACAAAATCAATATTGTGCCAATGTCATTACTTGATCACGTGGAAGAGTTGTGTTGAAAGATCCCGACCCTTCGAAGCAAACTATAGGTAATGATTCTTCGAAACAAACTGTAGACAAGGATTCTCTGTGTATGGTAGAAAAATGACCACACTTCTATGAACCATTATATGCAAGGTTTCTCAAGAATGAGGCCTCACAAAGAGACTTATAGCTCTCTATGCATGGAGTTGCAAGCTACTATGAATGGATTTTCTCTCAGCTAGAGCTACAAATTAGTGACCTTGCTAGTCAACCACACAATGAGAGATTCCAAGTGAAGACAAGGGCAAGAATGCCAATATCTCCAAGAATCACTATGAAAATGAAATGCAATGCAAATTAAGCTAAGAATGAGTATGCAACTAGAAATGGAAATGCAATCTAATCTATGAAAGGAAATTGCAATGGATTACAAACCCCTAGTTAAGCTATGTGAGTTATTCTAAAGCTTGAAAGTGAAATCTAAACTATGAAAGCACAAACATGAACTACTATGCAAGAATGGAAACTAAAATATGAAGCAAATGAAGAACTCTAAGATGTAATGCAACAATGATCTCCAAAAAGCTCCAAAGTCTTCAAGAATTCCTCCAACATAGAGTTAGCATAAAACAAGTGACCTAAAATGAGGGAGAGAGCTCTCCTTTTATAAGAAATGAGGTGAAATGGACCATTGAGATTAAGAGGCAAAAGTCTTAGTCAATGGTGGAGCTTGAAAGAGGAGCAATCCATGTGCACAAGTATCCTCCAATAGGAAAATAGGAGTTGACTTTATGTCCATATGAGACAAAAAGTTCTTTTTCCTTTTTTATAAAATGAGAATAATGCTTTATTTGTGCAACTTAGGATAAGAGGAAAAGTGGGGGCTTTTTATTTATTAAAAGGGGAGGAAATATTCCTTTTAATCAAATAAAAAATTAGGATAAAATGGTTAGCCCATAGGATAAAAATCTAATATATGATCGAAATTAAGACTTGATCAAGAAATTGATAATGTTGAAAATATTGATTATTGATAAAACTGATTTAGGATTGATAAATCAAATAAATGGGGCCCAAAGTCTAGGCGACCATTTTTGGGTGCATACATTTGCCCCTCTTTGACTAATGTGAGATCTATTTGGGATCACATGTGGTCAAAGAATGAAGTTGCAATGTGAGATCGATCTAGGATCACAAAACAACTCAAATGTGTGGTCAAATAAATGGGGCCCAAAGTCTAGGCGACCATTTTTGGGTGCATACATTTGCCTCTCTTTGACTAATGTGAGATCGATTTGGGATCACATGTGGTCAAAGAATGAAGTTGCAATGTGAGATCGATCTAGGATCACAAAACAACTCAGATGTGAGGTCGATTGGGGATCACACCCAGAAAAAGTATAAACAAAGGCCTTTGAACATGAGGTCGATTCGGGATCACATTCAAAGTAAGAGATAAGAATCTCAAATTTGAGCGAAAGCTCATAAAAGATGTCTGAATCAAGAAAATCAAGGATGAAAATCCCATATATACTAGTGTCGCACTAGTATTATAAGGTATATCGCACGATATACCTGAGAAGTGTCGCGCGATACTCTGAGACAGAAAATCAGAGAATGCAGAATTTCTGCAAAAATAATCTAAAAAATGATGAAAATGCAAGAAACTAAAGGACAAAGTTTATCTACTCTGCCCCACGGTGGGCGCCAGAAATGTATGGTAGAAAAATGACCACACTTCTATGAACCATTACATGCAAGGTTGCTCAAGAATGAGGCCTCACAAAGTGGCTAATAGCTCTCTATGCATAGAGTTGCAAGGTACTATGATGGATTTTCTCTCAACTAGAGCTACAAACTAGTGACCTTGCTAGTCAACCACATAATGAGAGATTCCAAGTGAAGAAAAGGGAAAGAATGTCAATATCTCCAAGAATCACTATGAAAATGCAATGCAATGAAAATTAAGCTAAGAATGAGTATGCAACTAGAAATAGAAATGCAATCTAATCTATGAAAGGAAATTGCAATCTAATTTATAAGAAATGAGGTGAAATGACCACACTTCTATGAACCATTACATGCAAGGTTGCTCAAGAATGAGGCCTCACAAAGTGGCTCATAGCTCTCTATGCATGGAGTTGCAAGGTACTATGATGGATTTTCTCTCAACTAGAGCTACAAACTAGTGACCTTGCTAGTCAACCACACAATGAGAGACTCCAAGTGAAGACAAGGGCAAGAATGCCAAGATCTCCAAGAATCACTATGAAAATGCAATGCAATGAAAATTAAGCTAAGAATGAGTATGCAATTAGAAATGGAAATACAATCTAATCTATGAAAGGAAATTGCAATGGATTACAAACCCCTAGTTAAGCTATGTGAGTTATTCTAAAGCTTTAAAGTGAAATATAAACTATGAAAGCATAAACATGAACTACTATGCAAGAATGGAAAATAAACTATGAAGAAAATGAAGAACTCTAAGATGTAATACAACAATGATCTCCAAAAAGCTCCAAAGTCTTCAAGAATTCTTGCAGCATAGAGTTAGCATAAAACAAGTGACCTAAAATGAGGGAGAGAGCTCTCCTTTTATAAGAAATGAGATGAAATGGACCATTGAGATTAAGAGGCAAAAGTTTTAATCAACGGTGGAGCTTGAAAGAGGAGCAATCTATGTGCACAAGTATCCTCCAATAGGAAAATAGGAGTTGACTTTATGTCCATATGAGACAAAAAGTGCTTTTTCCTTTTTTATAAAATGAGAATAATGCTTTATTTGTGCAACTTAGGATAAGAGGAAAAGTGGGGGCTTTTTATTTATTAAAAGGGGAGGAAATATTCCTTTTAATCAAATAAAAAATTAGGATAAAATGGTTAGCCCATAGGATAAAAATCCAATATATGATTGAAATTAAGACTTGATCAAGAAATTGATAATGTTGAAAATATTGATTATTGATAAAACTGATTCAGGATTGATAAATCAAATAAATGGGGCCCAAAGTCTAGGTGACCATTTTTGGGTGCATACACTCTGAAACAAATGGTGGATAAGACTGCTGCTGGTCCTATCAGCAAAGCTTCAAAATTGACTCCTGTGTCTAACGCTGCTAGTTATAGCATTTTAATTCAACTTCATCAAACCAATGCTCAGATAACAATTTTTGATTTACTAAAAATCTCACCTTCTCACAGGCAAATTTTGGATAAAGCCCTCTCTGAGGAAAATGTTCCCAAGGATCTTAATCTTATCTAGTTCCAATCTATGGTGGGTCATTTAACCTCGCCACACTATTTATCCTTCTCTGAAGAAGATGATCATTCCTTGAGTCACTCTCACAATGCTCCCTTTCACATAGAGGTCATGATAGGTCCCAAGCATGTGCATCGTGTGCTTATTGATAATGGTGCTGTTCTTAACATCTATTCTGCTAAACTACTCACCCAGCTAGGCTATGATGAGGATTGCATTGACCCTCGTAAAAAGATTACCATCAAAGCTTATGATGAAGAAGAACACAAATCCCAAGGCTTAGTTGTGCTACCTATCCACGTAGGACCTGCAAACTCAATAGTCCTCTAGGAGTGGCTACAGTGGGTCCAATAGGACAGGAGGTTCATAGTACTCCAGGCATTAGGGAGTACAGATTCAGTCATGAGGACCTTGCTACACTTGTGGTTCCATGGGGCACATTGTTTGAGAGTGTCTTCATGGAGGTAGTTAGCGAGCAATGATGTCAGAGCCTAAAGTCAAAGATATGGACAAGTCCCATAGAGTTTTAGTAGTGGTTGATAACCACCAATAAGAGCATTAGGATATAGTTATTAAGGCCATAGGTATGATCAAAGGTAGCAGTGTCTCTATCCTATTTGATTCAGGAGCTATTGACTCCTTTATTTCTCCATTAGTGGTGGAGCGTTGCAGGCTAGTGGAAAATAGGAAGGATGATAGATAGGAGGTAGACTTAGAGTCAAGATCTAGAGTAAATTTTACCTCTTTGGTTAAGTAATGTCAAATTCAAGTGGGTAGCATGACCACTATAACAAAACTTAGAATCACCCCTCATGGATCTTATGGTTTAGTACTTGGCATGGATTTTATTTATGCTCATAGAGCCAAGTTGGACTATTGTCAGAAGAGGGTAGAATGTTTAGATGATGATGGCACTACAACTATGATAATAGGGATTCAAAGACTTGTATCTCTCTATATGATCTTTGATATGTAGCTTAAGTGGTGTATACAAAAGGGATGTTAGTTGTATGCTATCACCATCAGTGATAGGGAGGATGAGGGAGAGGAAGAACCCTCATTGAATGACCATCCAATTCTATAGGAGTTTGTAGATGTCTTTCTATCAGAGCTTCCTAGTATGCCTCCTCATAGGGAAGTTGACTTCCACATTGATCTTGTACTAGGAGTCAAACCAATTTCCAAAGCACCTTACAAGATGACCACAAATGAGATTAATGAGCTCAAGATTCATCTTGAGGAGTTGTTAGAAAAAGGGAATATTCACCCTAGTGTGTCTCCTAAGGATGCACCAGTGATCTTTTTGAAGAAGAAGGATGGATCCCTTAGGTTGTGTATGGATTACCGCTAGTTGAATAAAGTCACCATCAAGAATTGATACCCACTACCTAGGATCGATGACTTATTTGACCAGCTCCAAGGTGCCTGAGTGTTTTCTAAGATAGATCTTAAATCGGGGTACCATCAATTGAGGATTGTGGATAGCGATATTCACAAGACCACATTTTTCACTAGATATAACCACTATGAGTTCATTATGGTTCCATTCGGCCTTACTAATGCTCTAGCTATATTTATGAGCCTCATGAATGGAGTGTCTTGTACCTTCCTTGACAACATTTTTAGTAGTGTTCCTCGATGATATTTTGATTTATTCAAAGGTTGAGAGGGAGCATGAAGAGTACCCGAGTTAGGTATTATTGTGTTTGAGAGATAATCAGTTATTTGATAGCTTGTCAAAGTGTATATTTTTTAGACCAGATGTCAAGTACCTTGGTCATGTTATATCTAGTGATGGGATCTCAGTGGATCCATCAAAGATTGAGGCTATTATAAATTGGCCAGCACCTACCATTGTGACCAAGGTTAGGAGTTTCATGGGACTAGCTGATTAGTATAGAAGGTTTGTTGAGGGATTTTCTAAGGTAGCACACCCTATCACTTCTCTTTAGTGAAAGGGGAAGAAGTTTGAATGGAAGAATAAGTGCAGGATATATTTCTAGGAGCTCAAGAAGACACTCACCAATGCACCTATCCTTGTAGTAATTGATCCTTCAATAGACTTTTTGGTTTGCATAGATACATCTTTGGATGGACTAGGAGAAGTCATTATGCAGGGTGGTCGAGCTATTACCTATGAGTCCAGGAAACATAAGACTCATGAGCTTAACTACCCTACCCATGATCTTTATATTGTAGCAGTGGTTCATGAATTAGTGTGATGTAAACATTTCCTCTTAGGACATAGGTTTGAGCTTCATTCAGATCACTAGAGCTTGCAATATATATTCTCATAGCCAAACCTTAATTCTAGGTAGAGAAGATGGATGGAGTTCTTGTGCGAGTATGATTTTGATGTACATGACATCAAGGGGAAATAGAATGTTTTTGTAGATGCCTTGAGTAGGAGATGGAATGAGATATCTTCTATGTCAACTGGCACATATTTGAGAGATCACTTTCTTCATCACTTACATGAGGATGAGATGTATGTAGAGACTTGTGAGTTTATTTGACCTCAGAGACCCCTTGAGGGGAAGTAGTCAGATTATTATTTGGAGTCCAATGGACTCTTATGTCATAGAGGATACATTTATGTACCTTCTTCTAAGGGATTGCATGAGTTTGTTATGCTAGAGGCTCATAGGTCCCCTTATGCAATGCATCCTTGAGTTAAGAAGATGCATGCCTATTTGAGACAACTTTATCATTGGCCAGGCATGAGATTGCAAATCGTAGATATGGTAGCTAAGTGCCTTGAGTGTTAGAGGGTAAAGGTGGAGCACCATCATCTTGGTGGTCTTCTTTAGCCACATGATGTACCTAAGTAGAAATGGGACACCATTTCTATGGATTTTATTGTTGGTCTTCCTACGTCATCTCACCATCATGATACCATCATAGTGATAGTTGAAAAGCTGACCAAAGTGGCTCATTTCTCACTTGTGTGTACTACCTTCATTGCACTAGTTGTGGAACATGTGTTCTTGCAAGATATAGTCAGAATTCATGGCATACCTTGTAATATTATCTTTGATAAAGATTCTCTTTTCACATCATTATTTTGGAGATAATTGTAGGCAACTATGGGCACTAGGCTCAATTCAGTATAACCTATCATCCTGAGATAGATGGATAAATTGAAAGGGTCAATAGGTGTGAGAAGACATGTTATGCATGTATGCAATGGATCATCATACTCGTTAGGAGGAGTACCTAAATTTAGTTGATTTTTCCTACAAAAATGGATATCATACGTCATTGGGTATCCCTCCCTACTAGGCTCTTTATGGTATACCATGCAGGACACCATTGAGTTAGGATAGGATCAAGGATAGAGTTTCCATTAGTCTAGAGTTGGTCAAAGATATGGAGTAGCATGTGACCTTGATTAGGTAACACCTTAGAGAGGTTGAGGATAGACAAAAGAAGTATGCAGATGCAAAGATGATAGATCAAGCTTACTTGGTTGGTGATAGAGTCTTTTTGAGAGTGCGGCTGCATAAGATTCCAATCCATTTTGGGAAGGGCTCTAATCTTGTACCCTGTTTTGTCAGACCTTTTGAGATCCTAGAGAGGATAGGACTAGTAGCCTACCATCTAGCTTTGCCACCTAGCCTGTCACACATCCATGATGTGTTTCATGTTTCAATTTTGAGGAAGTATATTTATGATGAGTCTCATGTTATAGATTGGGATGCCTTGAAGGTGGAGTCAGATGGGTAGTTACCTCTAAAGCCCATTTGTATCTTGGAATGATGAACCTTGGACCTTCAAGATAAAGAGTTAGACCAGGTTAGGGTCCAGTGGGATTTCTATGATAAGGTGACAACCTCTTGGGAGGATACAGTTCAGATGAGATCTCAATACCCCTGCCTCTTTGATGAACTCTAGGAGGACATTCATGCCTAGAGGGGGTGGATGTGAGGTCTACCCCAATCTTCATAGTTTAGAATTGGTTTTAGTTAGACTCTTCATTGATATTTTGAAATTTTGAGATACTTGGACATATGCTATTATTTTAAGGATTGATGAATCCTATGTTATGTATATTCTGCATTTGGATTATTTTATTTTAAACACTTACTCGATGCTTTATAATTGATCCTGATGTATCTATGTTTGGGTGTTGATTTGATGATGCAGTATATTGGATACATTAGATATATATGATGCAAAACTGATTTAAAAGGTACATGTTATGAACATTGGGATCAAATGCAAATAGTGAATTATGTGGTAAGATTTATGTAATTGTGAGTCCTTGATGATGTGTGTGGTTTATGTTATTTACCTTATTACGTTATTGGAACTATTGATATTTGCAATGAGTGGGAAGGACATTAACCATGGTTCTAAAGGTGGGGAACAAAGAGTAAAACTATGTTAAAAATTGTAAAGACAAGGTTCTATCTAGTGAAGAGACATTAACCTCATTGTCTTGTGATTTTATTCATAAAATAATTTGTTAAATGTTGTATTATATTACGTTAACTATTTATTTTAGCTATATTATGTGTGAATGGGTTTGAATTTATGTTGTGTCACTTGACACATGGGTGTATGAGGTGTTGGCATGACTAACCCCTTTAACTAGGATAAGTATGACACCAACTAGAGGGTTAAATTGTAGAGTCCCCATGCTTATCTGGGTAAGTGCACAAAGATGGGGGACCAAAAAGGGGGTATAAGATGCCACTTTTTTTTCCTAAAATAAAAAAACTCTAAACTTCAACAAGAAATTTAACATAGTTAGACTCAAAATTTTAAGATGCAACAAAAAAAAAGACTTGTAATACTCTAAATCTAGTTCCTAAACTACTAACTTATTTTGAAAATGATGCAGATTAAGGCCCTCAAAAAGGGGGAGCACAAAAAGTGGTCCTAATTTTTGTGAAAAAACATAACATAGCATTTGGTGTGCTCCCCCTAAAATGTTAACTTTTTTTGGAATTTTTTTAATCGCTATGGTGAGAAGTTAGCTTACACCACGTAGTTTATCCTAGAATTTTTTGATAATTTTTTGATGAATGTATAATTTTTGACAAATTTACAAAGTTCACACATCCTGAAAACATGAAATTTATGTGTGCTCCCCCTAGAAATCATTTAAAACTAATCGAAAATCAAATTTTCTTTTTTTTTAAAAAGTGTGTAGAATGGAGTCTAGTTTCTAAAAATGTAACTTGTTGCAAAATTCGATGAATGAGCCAAAATCTATGCCCAAAATAGTATATGTTAGTTTTTTACAAAAAATGGACATACACACAAAAGAAATTAGAGTTGAAAAACATAACATAATCAGAATTCAAAATATATTATATGCTTAGATAGATAACAGAGAGATTTGCAATATCATGTCGTTTGATTTTTACGTTCTTGAGCCACAAGTAAACCTGACGAGGAGCACACAAAAAAGATGCCATTTTTTTGTATGTCTTTTGGAAAACATGTCTCATGCCTATTTCAATCATCCAAGCTTTTGGGTTGGATCTCCAAGGTAAATCCAAGCCTTAGGATTGGTAAATTCCAATGCCTTACAAAATGCATGCGCCCTATAGGGTGCACACCCTATAGGGCAAGCACACTATTGAAATCTATGACTTTCATAGGGTGTGCACCCTATGAAAGTCATAGATTTCAATAGTGCACTCACCATATAGGGAGTGCACCCTATTTTAGACATAGATTTAAATAGTGATGAGAAATAGTCAGAGTGAGAGGAAGAGATATATATATATATATATATATATATATATATATATAGAGAGAGAGAGAGAGAGATAGAGAGAGAGAGAGGTCTACACCTTCCTATCCTCTATATTTTCCCTTCTTACCATCTTTCACCCCCCCTCTCTCTCTCTCTACCTTCATACCCTCTATATTTTACCTTATTACCCTCTTTCACCCCCTCTCTCTCTATCACACATTTTCTCTCTCCCACCTTCCTACCCTCTATATTTTCCCTTATTACCTTCTTTCACACCCCCTCCTCTCTCTCCCTTATCACTCTCTCTGACCTTCCCCTTCTCTCTCTCCTACTCTCTCCCTTTCCCTTTCTCTATCTCTCCTTCCCCTTCTCTCTCTCTCTCTCTCTCTCCACCTTCATGCCCTCTATATTTTCCCTTATTACACTCTTTCACCCCCCTCTCTCTCTCACACACATTTTATCTCTCCCACATTCCTACCCTCTATATTTTCCCTTATTACCTTCTTTCACCCTCCCTCTCTCTCTCCTTCTCCTTCTCTCTCTCCTACTCTCTCCCTTTCCTATTCTCTATCTCTCCTTCCCCTTCTCTCCTTCTCTCTCTCTCTCTCTCTCTCACACACACACACACCTTCTCTATCTCTCCTTCCCTCTCTCTCTCTCTCACCTTCTCTCTCTCTCTCTCTCTCTCTCTCTCTCTCTCTCTCTCTCTCTCTCTCTCTCTCTCTCTCTCTCTCTCTCTCTCTCTCTCTCTCTCCACCTCTGTACCCTCTATATTTTCCCTTATTACCCTCTTTCAGCCCCCCTCTCTCTCTCTCTCACACACATTTTATCTCTCCCACCTTCCTACCCTCTATATTTTCCCTTATTACCTTCTTTCAACCCCCTCTCTCTCTGACCCTTCTCTCTCTCACCTTCACAAATTATCTCTCTCTCTCTCTCTCTCTCTCTTTCTTGTTTTTCATAGGGTGTATGCCCTATATGGTGCATGCCCTATTTAAGAGTATGCATAAAACTATTTTGTTTTATATAGGGCATATGCCCTCTAGCGTGCTCGTGCTATGCAAAACTGAAACAAATGGTCTTCTTTGCCAAGGATCTCATGAAAGAGGCCCATTTTTCTTATGCTATATGAGTTCTGCGTGTTATCCGACAAGCATTCACTTTTCATAGTGTTGATAGTGACAAAGAAGCATATTCTATCAATTTGCACCAAACTTTTGTTTAAAAATCAACGTAGAATTGTGAAAGTCAATTATTATCACTGAAATTTATCGATTGAGGTAGGTTTTTTATTTTTTTACATGTCAAATTTGATTAAAGAGTGTTTTTGTTTATAATTGGTATGATATAGACTTGTTCAATACATAATTTGATATAATTGTAATAAATTTATATTGTAATTTGTCATATTGTAAGAGGTTTATATTATAATTTGACTTATTGTTTTATATTTATATTATATTTTTCAAATTGTAATCAATTCATATGTAGAAATCATCATCATGCCAAGGAAATGAGCAAAGAATTTAACACCAGAAGAGCATGAAAGAGACAAAGAGAAGAAAAGGGAAAGAATGAGACAACTTCATGAACAAAAAAAATTAGATACCATACAAGAAGATTTTTCTTTGGATGAGGAACATGAAACATCAATACAAAGTAAGAGAGAATTGGAATTGGAAACAAAAAGACAACGATTGAGAAACTTGTGTGCAACAAGACAATTAAATTATGAAGATGTGGGGACATCATCTATGAGTTCCCAAGTTCAAGAGACATTATCATCCAATGTTGGAGGCACACCAATGTATCATGTTGAAGGCACCCTATTGTCTACTTCTGAAGGTAGAGGCACACCAATGTATCATGTTGAAGGCACACCATTGTCTACTTCTGAAGGTGTGGGCAAACCATTGTCTACATCCCAAAGTGGAGGTACACAATTGTATCATGTTGAAGGCACACCATTATCTACATCCCAAGGTGTAGGCACAACAACTTCTCATGTTGAAGGAACACCATTATCTACATCCCAAGGTGTAGGCACACCATTGTCTCATGTTGAAGGCACACCATTATCTACATCCAAAGGTGTAGGCACAACATTGTCTCATGTTGAAGGCACTCAAGATGGTATGCAATTCACACATAATATTTTTGATGCTCCTATAATTATTTATAGAAAGCCAAAATATTTGATTGATATTGATACTAACATTTTGCAAGCAATGCCTGACAAGATTCCCAACCATACTTGTCAAAGAAATGCTAATCGTATTTGGAGATCATTTTTTGAGAATTTAAACATGATAGGAAGATGTCAAATATTTGTTGAAATGATGAGAAATCTGAAATTTAGGCCCATCATGAAGATTCTTGGGCTAAGAATGATGGATGAGTCAAGTGAAAAATCTATTGTAAAGAATCTAATGACTGCATATGAGAGTGTGGGTTCTACATCACGCACGAAAGATAGTAATGTCACACAATGTGTACCTACATCAACGATAGTAAGCACTCAAATGAACAAATATTGACTCATTATAAAGACAAGAAGAACATTAAAAATAAGTAGAAAGTCTCTAATGAGAGCCCTGAGAAGGTGTCAAAGAGTGGAAGATCCAAATAGCAATGAGTTATGGGCATTTTCTGATAGACTACTACGAAAAGATAAAATAATTGTTGAAGCTTTGAAATCCTTGATTGAATAATTTTGGAAGAATAATACACAGGTATCTCCTAATCAAAGAGATTTTGTAAGAAGGAGGATTGGTAGTCGAATTTGTGTTCCACATCCAAAACATTTTTTGGATTCAACTCAAACACAATTCTTTGCAAAATTTATGCATATGTATCCTCAAATTAAAATTAGTCAGAGATATTTTGAAATGTGTAAACCTTTTTATGTGAAGATAAATCACACACACACAACTTGTTTTTATAGGGTACACATTGAATTTTCTAACTATTTTGAAGTTTATAGGAATATATGTGTAGATTTGCACTCTAACAATGTTTTGCAGGATTGTAACATAAATGTCCCACCTAGATCTTCAAGGAAATTAATATCTACCATTTTATGTGAAAGAGAGGATGGTTAACAATTTTACAAGCTCTCATGCTTGGATGGTACATGCATAGATTGTGGAGGTTTGCGATGTTTGCCAATTTGTCAACATATGGAGAGTACACATGAAATCGGTAATGAAATAGTGGAATTTGGAAAATATAAGACCGTGACATAAAATCTAAAAGATGGAAAAGAGGCTAAAAGATGTGATTTAGTAATTGAAAAAATTCTAGTGTATCAGTTCATGGACATTTAAAAAAAAAAAATTATTTATGAGTATGCAAGGCATACACATAGAGCACGATGGTTGGATATGCAATTCAAGTTTTGCAAGGACACATTCCCACTTGATACCATTGTTTTAGTTGTGGAATTTGCAGAGAACTACACACTAAAACCACATAATGAGGTGCAAGCAAAGTATTACAACTCTCAATAGGTTGCTATATTTGTTCACATAGCATTCATGCATGCACCAGATAGTACAGAGGAGAACAAGAAGATATTGAGGGAGTATCATTTTTATATCAGTGATGATCACTCACATTCTACAGAGTTTGTACATGGTTTCTTTAAACTATTTTATGGTCATTTGGAAAACATGGGCATAAAATATCATCAACATATCATATGGTCAGATAATTGTGCATCACAATTGAAGAATTCTCAGATGTTTTATTGGTTGTGTAGGATGCATAAGATTACTAAAATTCAATATATGTGAAATTTCACAGAAGCTGGTCATGGAAAGGGAGAGCACGATGGCATAGGTGCAAGCATTAAAAGAGCCTTAGCACATGATGAATTAAAGTAAAAAGAGAAAGCAACATTGTCAGATGCAGGATGTATTGTTAAGTGGTGTAACACTACAATGGGTCCAAGTAATGAAGGTGGGTCTACGGTTCGTAGATTTTTTTGGTTGATGGATGAAACTAACATTGCACCATATGAGGATTGTTGTACACTGATAGGATCAAGTGAGCTGCACTCTTTTATAAGTTGTAATGCAGGTTCATGGAGTATCCACACATGACATATGGCATGCTTTTATTCATCATGTGTAGATGAAGACTGGGATGGGTGTGAGTCAAAGGAATGGGTTGATGAATGGTATACATGTATTTTGAGTCCACTTGCCTCCTATCATCCCCATGAATCACTACAACTGACAAAAATGGAATCATTCATTGAATTTGATCGCTTATCTGATCTAGTACAACTAGGTAAAATTTTCCACATGTACAAATAATCTCAAATTTAGCATTTTATCATAAATATTCAGTAAACTAATGTCCTCATTATGTTTATATTATTACAGGCCATGTTTTTTCTATTATTACACCTGAAGACAATGAAGAAGGGACATATTATTATTTGTGTCATTGTGTTGAAGAAAAAATGAAATTGGATCACTTGGTTATTGATGGTGAAGAATTAGAATACCCTATAGGAGCTGTGGTTGTAACTGGTACATGGCTTAGATGGTATGCTATGAAGAACCCTAGGTTGTGGTTGTTTGAGGATTGAGAGACACACAAAAAGATTCTTCATTATTCAAACCTCGTTGTTGCATCAAATGTCCACTTGATCAGATATGGGGCAAGACCACATAATAAAACTCTTTGGAAGGTTCATGAGTCAGACCATGAGGTAATACTTGAGACAATCAAGGGTAGGGCAGACCCAATTGGTTCATTGGACTAAATGGACATACAAAATATCGTAACATGTCAAATTTATATAGCATTGTAAATTAGGTGGACTGTAAATTGCTCATGCATTACCCTATATGTATAACAAGAAGTTTGTAAGATTTAATGACAACCTTTATCTTCTATTTTTTGGGGCAATACCAGAAGGTTTTCTCTACTTAGCTCTTTCCTCCAATGCTCCTATTGAGCTGAGTTGTAAAAATATTTCTCATTATTAATAAAAAAACTTTATGTTGTTATGCAAATGATTTGCAGGCACATAATACTTGGAAGGCCATGGAAGAGCCTTAAGGAACCAACTCAATTCAAGGTAGCACTGGATATTCCCTTGGAGGGATGCACTTGTTTCAACACCTTTTATATAAACCTTTTGTAACTTCCTACACTTCTCTTCCTCTTCTTCTTCTTCTTATTCTCAGATTTCATTGCTTTGACTGCTGAATCCTTTGTGGGCTTGAACATCACTTTCTTTTATTTTCTCATCTTTGGAGAATCCTTTACTTCATTCTCTCCTTTCATACCATCTACTTTAAGACTCAAAACCTTAGGTTTCCTTCAGCAACTCCATATCCACCATATCAAACAAGTTCTTGGTTCATGCTTGTTTAAGCTTACCAATTAGTTCCATCAACCAAATTCTTGACCACCTCTTCAAATGGTGATCAAAGTATTTGAATACCCTTTTTCAAGTTTCATAACACATGTCAAAATAAAGACTATGTGTTTTGGAACATCACACCTTAAATTTGCTGATTCATGTTTCCCAACTAGGCCTAATGGGCTCAATTAATAAAGCATCCCTATTAAGGACTCACTCCCAGACCTTGCCACTTTCAACAGTGTCTTAAAATGACTCTAATTAGAGGATTATACCATCAATTTGAATATTTGACACTTCTAGATGTAAAAGCCCCAAATTTGTCCCAAAACCCCCTAGAAACTAGGGCTCGCCCAATGTCTCGTCTCCCAACACCATAGAAATTGAACAAAAGTTGATTAAGCATAATTTGACCATCCTATGATGGATTCATGCATAAAATACCCCCCTCCAAAGGCTATAAAATCTATTGTTGTACCCTTGCACCAATTTCATGACCCTTATGCACCCTTCAAACTCATCAAACTCCTTCAATCACTCTCAACTTGCAAACTCTTCTTCTTTCCTACATTTCCAATGTTAGAATACTAAGTTACAAGGTTTGGATCCATCCCCAAGTGACAAAAAATACATAAAGGGGATAGATCAATGAATTTACATCTTTAATCCCTTGCAGCTGTTCTATTCCTTGTTTCACACAGTTTCCCTTTTCAGGTCCAGATGCCTTTGCTGGAAAATTGGTGACAAAATCATTGCATAAGACTTGTATTTTATTATTCATACATGATGGAAGGATATTATGCACTTTTCCTTTAAAATACTTGTAAGGACTACATTCTTTGACAACAGGGAAAATATGGACTATCATCTACCCGCTAAAAAATGCAGGCATCTCCATCCTCAAGATTATTGGCAATTGAAAAATATCTCCATCCATGAATCAAGGAAGCTTTAGGGAGATCTCTGAGGAATCGTACATGCCATTCCCTTTTGCTTGGATCCACAAGAGTCACCATTTTTCTTTCTCTCAGTAATTTGAGTTTATCTACAAATGTGTTTGGTGTTGTCTGTAGAATAATTTTTCATATAAAATAAGCAACATTACCTTAAGAACCATCTAAACACTATTATTAAAAAATACGTAACAAAACATAGAACCCCAAAATATCCTTTAGATAATAATAGAACATCTTCTTGAACCCTTGTCAATCAGACTTGCAGAGTATAGGAGATTGTAATATAATAGAGATAATTTTCGGGTGTCAAACAGACTTGCTGAAGTGTCCCTCAAGGTCGCTTAAGCATGAAATCAATGATCTTTGTGGGGTCATATCTTGGAGCTCGTGCGAGGTAGCATCAATCTATTAGTTGCTATAGGACTGTGTTGCCAGGGCCTACAAAAGCTTGTCTCAATTTTTAGAGATTCAAGTTCGTTTAAATTTGGAAACACATTTTTGGTCAATGTTAGAATGCACAGTGTTCCTCAATTCAAATGGCCAACATTGCGTATCCTTCCAACTGTTGGTCGTAGAAATGAACCATCTATTCCAATAGCTCTGAATAGCCTGGTAAAAGCTAGTGGCAACCTCATTCGGCACACACAACCATTTGATCCCCGCCGATGACTTTGGGCTGAAGTGTCCCTCAAGGTCACTTAAGCATGAAAACAATGATCTTTGTGGGGTCATATCTCAGAGATCATGCGAGGTAGAACCAATCCATTAGATGCTATAGGACCATGTTGCTGGGGCCTACAAAAGCCTATCTTAGTTTTCAGAGATTCAACTTCATTTAAATTTGGCAACACATTCTTGGTCGATGTCAGA
This sequence comes from Chamaecyparis obtusa, assembly GCA_027943335.1. Taxonomy (NCBI): domain Eukaryota; kingdom Viridiplantae; phylum Streptophyta; class Pinopsida; order Cupressales; family Cupressaceae; genus Chamaecyparis; species Chamaecyparis obtusa. Next base: position 680,767 of record BSBK01010195.1, on the reverse strand, counting down.
ATGCACAGTGTTCCTCAGTTCAAATGGCAATGTTGTGTATCCTTCCAACCGTCAGTTGTAGAAACAAACCATCTATTTTAACAACTCCAAATGGTTGGGTAAATGATAGTGGCAACCTCATTTGCCACACACAGTCATTTGATCCCCGCCGATGACTTCAGGCCGAAGTGTCCCTCAAGGTTGCTTAAGCATGAAATCAGAGAACTTTGTGGGGTCATATCTTGGAGCTTGTGCAAGGTAGCATCGATTCATTAGTTGCTAAAAGATCATGTTTCTGGGGCCTACAAAAGTCTATCTTGGTTTTTAGAGATTCAAGTTCATTTAAATTTGGCAACACATTCTCAATCGATATCAGAATGCACAGTGTTCCTCAGTTCAAATGACCAACATTGCATATCCTTCCAACCATCAGTCGTAGCAATGAACCGTCTAATCCAATAACTCTGAATGGCCAAGTAAATGCTAGTGGAAACCTTGTTCACCATGCATAGCCATTCAAATACCGCTGACAACTCCGAGATGAAGTGTCCCTCAAGGTCGCTTAAGCATGAAATAAATGATCTTTGCGGGGTCATATCTCAGAGCTCATGCAAGGTAGCATTGATCCATTAGGTGCTACAAGACCATGTTTCTGGGGCCTACAATAGGTTGTTTCAATTTTTAGAGATTCAAGTTCATTTATATTTGGAGACACATTCTTGATCAATGTTAGAACGTATAGTGTTCCTCAGTTCAAATGACCAACATTGCATATCCTTCCAACCATCAGTCATAGCAATGAATTGTCTATTCCAATAGCTCTGAATGGTCAGGTAAATGCTAGTGGCACCCTTGTTCACTATACACAGCCGTTCGAACCCCGCCGATGACTCTAGGCTGAAGTGTCCCTCAAGGTCACTTAAGCATGAAATTAATAATCTTTGTGGGGACATATCTCGAAGCTCGTTTGAGGTAGCATCAATCCCCAGGGTGCTATGGGACTATGTTTTCAGGGTGTACAATAGCTTGTCTTGGTTTTTAGAGATTCAAATTTATTTATATTTGGAAACACATTCTCGGTCAATGTCAGAATGCACAGTGTTCCTTAGTTTAAATGGCCAATGTTGTGTATCCTTCCAACCATCAGTCGTAGCAATGAACCATCTATTCCAATAGCTTTGAATGGATGGGTAAACACTAGTGGCAACATCATTCACCACACACATCTGTTCAAACCCTGCTGATGACTCCGGGCTGAAGTGTCCCTCAAGGTTGCTTAAGCATTAAATCAGTGATCTTTGCGGGGTCATATCTTGGAGCTCGTACAAGGTAGCATTGATCTGTTAGGTGCTACAAGACCATGTTACCAAGGCCTACAATAGCCTATCTTAGTTTTTAGAGATTCAAGTTCATTTATATCTGGAAACACATTCTTGGTCGATGTCAGAATGTACAGTGTTCCTCAGTTCAAATGACCAACATTGTGTATCTTTCCAACCGTCGGTCATAGCAACAAACCATCTATTCCAAAAGCTCTAGATGGCCAGGTTAATGCTAGTGGAAACCTTGTTCACCACGCATAGCCATTCAAACCCCACCGACAACTTTGGGTTGAAGTATCCCTCAAGGTCACTTAAGAATGAAATCAATGATCTTTGCAGGGTCATATCTTGGAGCTCGTGCAAGGTAGCATCAATCTGTTAGGTGCTACGGGACCATGTTTCCTGGGCCTACAATAGTCTGTCTTAGTTTCTAGAGATTCAAGTTCATTTATATTTGGAAACACATTCTCGGTCGATGTCAAAATGCATAGTGTTCCTTAGTTCAAATGACCAAAGTTGCGTATCCTTCCAACCATTAGTCGTAGCAACGAACCATCTATTCCTACAACTCTGAATGACTAGGTAAATGATAGTGGCAACCTCATTTGCCACACATAGTCATTTGAACCCCGCCGATGACTCTGGGCCGAAGTGTCCCTCAAGGTCGTTTAAGCATGAAATCAATGATCTTTGTGGGGTCATATCTCAGAGCTTGTGTGAGGTAGCATCAATTCGTCAGGTGATATGAGATTGTGTTGCCAAGGCCTACAATAGCCTATCTCAGTTTTTAGAGATTCAAGTTCATTTATATTTGGAAACACATTCTCGGCCGATGTCAGTACTCATAGTGTTCCTCAGTTCAAATGACCAATATTGTGTATCTTTCAAATTGTCAATCATAGCATCGAACCGTTTGTTCCAACAACTTTGAATGGCTAGATAAATGCTACTAACAACCTTTTTTGGCACACACAATCATTTAAACACCACCAACCACTTCGAGTGAGTAGTAGGATGAGTGAAAATATGTATTATAGTGTTTTCCATTAACAATCAATCAGTTAGGAGACAATTAGAAGTTAGTTTGTAAAAGCATAAGGTTTCACATCCACATCCACCGTAGTAATATTATTAATAAAAGAGCTATTGCCAACATTAGGGTACCCACAAATCAAAATAGGCCTAGTATTGGGGTCAATAGACGACAACCTTGCCATATGCTACCTCACTTATTCGAGGTCATGTCTTTATATTTTGACTGTCCCATGGAACAGGGAACACACCAATGAATATAATGTTTGATTCCACGTGATCTTGGATAGGTTTTGACATAGAAATATTGCCTTATATTATATTTATACATTTCTACATTCATTTCATTACTTTTTTTATTATTACAATCAAGGAATTGACTGTTATTGAGGAAAGTGGCTGGCATTTGTAGCATAGTCAGCAAGTTAAACATACATCGATAAACATACAAGCATAACTATAAGGCATGGGAAATTTACAAAGCATAAGACATCCACATAAACATAAATTAGTATACATCAATACACCAAACACATGAATTGCATACCTAAAACATAAAAAATATATATTTGTGGGGCATGAAGCCAATTATATATGTCTAATAATGTCATACATCGAATATATTCAATATAGTTAAACTGGCTTCCTCAAAGCCAAATGGATGTACAATGTATCACTTATACAATATACAAAAAATATGTCCACTAATGCTATATAAGAATACAATACATATCCCTAATCTAGTCCTTTCCTGCCAAGGGAAGAAAACAAATCCTGAGCCATCTTCAATCGTCGCGTCGATGGAGATGTAGTGGATGCTGTAGTCTTCCAAGTGTGCTCACCTCCTATCTAGACTCTTCTATAGCTCGAGCTGATAAAAAATATTTAAGCATCAATAACTAATATACATCAAAATTTAATTATACAATGACATAAAATTGAATTATACAATGACATAAAATTGAATATTCGCTTACCGCTAGCAAATAGTCACTATGTTCATCCACCGAAGGTGCATGCTGGTGATCTGGAGTAATAAGTCCCTACAAAAATGATCAAAATAATAATTAAAATACATACATGAATATCATTATAAAATTCAATACAAACTATTAAAATAATAATTAAAATTAAGTGATCTCTTTCATACTTCAGTTAGTGCTTCAGAACTAGCTACTACTGCAGCTACTCCATAATCCAAAGTATCACAGACAGAAGGAGGAGTCTCTAATGTTAATAAATGAAAATAAAACAAAAAAAGTGTTATGCAGTTATCAAGATTACATATATTTTTTACAACCCTACTAATGAGTAAATGATACCTCCATTAAGGTTCCACCGCGTCCTCCGGTGTGCGGTGTCGAAGTTGAAGCTCCAACATTCAACTAGTGCACATGTACATGGAAAATTATAAGATAACCATTCATATAAGAATGTACTACTAACATGTTAATTATAATGCATTATTACATATATACCTATGGACTCAATGGTGACCTCACAAACCTAGGTGAAAGAATGTGATCATCGTGCCTCTGGATTTTGATCATAATTTGTTTAGTAATTTAGTCATTCATTCATTTATTAATTAAATATAATCAAGTAAATCATATTAACATGCAAATAAAGATACCTCAAGGAAAGTGGCATGATGCCCTTCGCTATCTGTTGTGAACATCGATGGTCCACCAGTGAATGTCTAATACAAATGCACAATAAGTTATGATACAATTATTCATATAATTACATAATAATCAAATATGTTAATTAAATTTTTTTATTCGATACATACTTGTGGAATTGACGACGATATGTAGTAGGGGACATGAGGATCATTGCCACTTCCACTGCCACCACCACTAACACTCTTGCCCTGAATTTTTATCATAATCAATAGATACTAAATTAAATAGTTATTCTTTTATAAATGAAATATGATCAAAGCAATTTAATGAACTTAGAAATATTTACCTATGTGTCAATGTCAAATGTCATATTTAGAAAGCTACCAGTCATCATTCCAGGATCCTCTTCCTCTCTCTCACCAGTACCATATGTGCACAAGCATCCACATGACTGACAAATATGCCCCATCGAGGATTGACCATGGTCACCCTAAACTAAAGGAGTGGCACACTGAATGAGAGTCTATGTCAGAGCACTAATCATGCCTAGTGTGTCTGCCTCTACATGTTCCTTCACAATGGAAGGAATAGTAACATGATCCACCTGTGGCTTGCCAATAGGAACCCTAGGTGTGTTAGGGTCATGATGTGCCCCTGCTCAATCAAATGATGACCCCCCTCCTCTACCCTAGTAATATAGATAGTCATTTAATAATTTGGCACCTCCTTGAGTACAAACTCGCAATAGAGTTTCCTTAAGAAATATATAGGAACCTCATGATTGTTACAAGGAGGTGAATCAAAGAACATCCACCATCTCTCTCAAAAATTGTTTTTAATGTCTTTATTTAAGTACCAATGAATTGGGAACCTCCTTGTTGTAGTTCTAAGAGTATTTGTGTCCCTTGGTTTTTAAAATAGCTTGCAAATATCATCTTTTGTGATTTTTTTCTTTTTTATGTCCGCATAAGATAATTTATTTGCATAATATTATTTTTGTTCTTCTCTTTTATCCCACCATAAATTAATTTACCCACTAACCAAGCTTACATGGGTCAAGATTGCTTCTAATGATTTTTCAAGTCTTTCCCTTCTGGGATTTGTACCACTAGAATATTTTAACCTAGTAATTAAAGATTCTATTCTTTTTGCACTCTTTCAATTTGGTTCATCAAATTTTGTTGTGTTCCAGGAGGAGGTTTCTCAATTGGTGAAGGCAATTAAGGTTCATTTTCTTCATTTGTTTCTTCATTTGGTTCTTCATGAGGAGACAAAGGGTTTGGTGGAGGGTTTGGTTGAGGGAGATTATTTCTTCCTGGCAATTAAAAAAATTAGATTTTAAAATCTTCATTACACACAAATTTAAACAAAAACATATTTTAACAAAAAAAATTACAACAAAACTAAAATTTTAAAACAAATAAGAGGCATGGGATGTAAAAACACTGTAGGATTTGAGCAATACAAATCCACAAAACCCGAAGATCACCTGCATAGAAAAACCTGTTACAAGGAAGTAGAGACAAGAAGAGGGCAAGGGTTTGACTCAAAAATATGAAGAAGAAAATATCCTCAAATAATGAATGAATAAAATATACAATGGATCATCCTTATAAAAGAGATCAAAAGCCTTGAAAGGAAAACCCTAGTGCATGTAATAATTAGTTTAATTATTACATGACTAATGCATGCAAGTTTATATTTAAAACAACTAGTGCATGAGCTTAGAACAACTGGTGCATATGTATTTAAATATAAACAACTAAAGAAAATGAGTTGACATCTTAAGAAGGGAGTAAAGTTAATTTAATTAACACAATTAAATTAATACTTTACTCTAACAAACACTTACCTCTTCTTCTAGATCGAACTTGACAATGTCATGGATCCATTTGATGGATGAATGAATGAAAACAATAGATTTACAAGCCAAAAGAAGAGTGTGTGCACACTTGGGAAGACTTTCTTAGCTACAAATGCAGGTTTAAGGAAAGCAAAATGAGATTTCCAACCCGTAACTTTAGCTAAATTGGCTTTTTTCAAAGCGTGTGCGCACTATAGGGCACATGCACTTTGAAAAATACTAAAAAAGTGTTTTTCAAAGTGTGTGCACCCTATAGGACACACACGCTTTATTTTGGATTTCCCAAGCCTAAGGCTTGGGCAAACCAAGCCATAGGGCGTGCACCCTATAGGGCGCATGCCCTTTAGTGCGTACGCACTATGTGTGATGGAGGACCAAAAAGAAAAGTGGCATCTTTTTGGTCCCCCATATTTATTCATATACCCATCTAAGGTGTATGAAGTTTCTAGATGAGTCAAAGATGGATAAAATCATAGGTTAACTTCAAGTAAGGTTTTGAAGGGTCTAGGAAGCTTATAAAGGGTAGTTAGGGTCAAATTTAACTACCCCACTTGATATATTTAGGATTAGGGGTTAAATTTTGGTAATTATAAGGCCCTAGGCTCATTAATGAGCCTCTTAAAGTACCCCCAAAGTCAAGATCCAAGTTATAGAGTTTTGAGAATTTGGGCAACCATCTTCTCAACTCCATTTAGTCTTCAAACCTCATTTATGAGGGGAGGAAGATATTTGGAGTTATGGTGAAGGTACCCTTGTATTTATGGTTGTAGTTAGTGGTGGAGTTAGAGATCCTATTAGAGGGAGTTTGAGGAGTCTTTCAAGGTTGTTCACCCACTCTCTACTCTTAGAGACTTGCTAGTTTGGAAGGACTTCAAAAAGGAAAAAGGATAAAGCTCTTCTCAAATTTCCATTTTGGAGATAGGTTGGTGCTTAAAATCATGTTCTTATTGTTTTATAGTATGGAAATATTGGATATGATCTCATGGAGGCCATATGGTATTATTGTGTAGCTTGTGTTTTTCTTATTGTAATTGATTTATTTTGTTGTTTTAAGGGAATTTTCAAGGCACACTCACCCTTGGGAGGGAATAGTAACCTTGGAGGGTGAAAGGATTAAGTGAAAACCTTATTAGTGTAGAGTCTCCCCTTGTGTGGGAAGGATAAACATGGATGCCTTGTTCTCCATGATACCAAATTTTACCTATGGGCAGTTTGGGGCTATAAGGAGTGTTCTTGGCTTGAAGCCATGGATTTTTTGTGAAGATGATTTTGAGAAGGATTTTGAAGTCCATGTGTGGCCTTCATATCGTTAATTTATAATTGGTTTCTCCTAATGGGCATGGTCCACTTTCACCCTTTGTTTAATGACCTCTTTTGAAGTCCTATGTGCTAGCCTTAGTAGTGGGAGTTTTGAGTGTTCTTGCTTTTCTTAAGTTATTTTGGGTATGTTTGTAATGTTCCCTTCTCGCTCTTTGTTCCCCTAGCTCGGGGGTGACCATGTAATGGTCTAGGTTGGGAGGTGAGCCTCCATGGTTTGTTATTATCTTTCAAGAAATTTAAGTAATGTAATTCTTGTTTTCCCTATTTGAAGATAAAATAAAGTTTTATTTACTGATTTCTATATACTTGCAAAAAAAATCATGTTTGTTAAGATATTAAACATTTTTTTCCTAAAATTTAATTAGTATGACAAAAGGGTTTTAATCAAAATAGGATTTCAAAGTAGTTCCTTATGATTATTTTACTTTTGTAGATAATTAGATTAACTTTAATGGATTGGTAAAGTTATTAAAAGTGATCATTTTAAGATCTTAGTTAGGTCACAGTAAAATATATTTAAATCTACCCCTTGTTTAAATATATTAAGTTCTCTAGTAATTAATTAATGAAGAAAATCATATTTTCTATTTGGTTAAATTCATTAGTAAGTTACCTTCTTTAAAATTGGATTAGAAAACATACTTCAACTTTGTAGCTCATATTCTTTAAAAATATATGTAGATTAAATTAATCTTGTTATGTAATTATAACTTTATAAAGTTATGTGCATAATTCTTAAAAATCTAGTTTTTCTACAGGATAAAAATACCCCTCCTATAGAAAATTAGATATAGGTATTCATATTATTTAGATATATCTATTAGATATTAAACATTCTTAATTATATATATTTATATATGATTTTAATAAAATCTTAAATAAAAAAAATCAACATTTTTCCCTTGTTAATAAAAACTTTATAAAACCTTACATTTATATAAACTTAAAAATTTACTTTATTTAAACCTCTCTCTATGTATATTATATTTTTAATAAATATTTTTTTTAAAATTTACAGAGAAATAAAAGTCAGGAGATGAGGCCTTCAAATATATATTTACACATATATTTTTGGAGTGATTCAAACTCAACTCCATTAATAGAGACATTCAGACCTCCTATAGCAGCCTTGCCTCTTGAAGCATCATAAGAGAATAATAATAAACAAAGATATTTAAAAAAAGAGAGTTAATTTTAATTACATAACAAAAAGTTTATAAGAAATAATATAAATTTATAACAGAGAAATAGAAGCAAGGAATGGAGACTCTCAATCCTCCTATAGTAACCTTGCTTCTTGTAGCTTCAATTTAAAAATAATTGCAGAAACAAAGAATAGAGACTCTCTGTCTTCCTATCGCAATCCTTCTTCCTATCTCTCCAACACCAGGGTTATTGCAAAATCCATGAATGGAGACCAACGACCCTCTTGTAGCTGTATGCACCCTAAAATGGTCGCCTAGACTTTGGGTCCCATTTATTCGATTTATCAATCCTGAATCAGTTTTATCAATAATCAATATCTTTCAACATTATCATTTTCTTGATCAAGTCTTAATTTCGATCATATATTGGATTTTTATCCTTGGGCTAACCATTTTATCCTAAGTATTTATTTATTCAAAAGGAATATTTCCTCCCCTTTTAATAAATAAAAAGCCCCCACTTTTCCTCTTATCCTAAGTTGCACAAATAAAGCATTATTCTTATTTTACAAAAAAGGAAAAAGAACTTTTTGTCTCATATGGACACAAAAGTCAACTCCTATTTTCCTATTGGAGGATACTTGTGCACATGGATTGCTCCTCTTTCAAGCTCCACCATTGATTAAGTCTTTTGCCTCTTAATCTCAATGGTCCATTTCATCTCATTTCTTATAAAATGAGAGCTCTCTTCTTCATTTGCATATCCATCTTTTTCATGCTAATGTTATGCTGCAGGTTTTCTAGGTCATTTGGAGCTCTTTGAAGACATTATTGCATTCAAGCTTTGAAGACCATTATTGCATCACATTTACATGCTTTCATAGTTTTATTTTTTGCATTGTCATAGCATTCATAGCTTCATTCTAGCTTAGTTTCCTTTGATGCAATAGATTTAATCTCACATAGTCTAAATAGGAAGGATTTGTAATACTTGTTCTTTCCATTTCATAGCTTAGTTGCATTGCATTTTCATTGCCATAGAATAGTTTCATTGCATTGCATTTTCATAGTGATTCTTGGAGATATTGGCATTCTTGTCCTTGTCTTCACTTGAACCTCTCATTGTGTGCTTGACTAGCAAGGTCACTAGTTTCATAGCTCTAGCTGAGAGCAAATACATCATAGTCCCTTGCAACTCCATGCATAAAGAGCTATGAGCCACTTTGTGAGGCCTCATTGTTGAGCAACCTTGCATGTAATGGTTCATAGAAGTGTGGTAATTTTTCTACCATACATTTTTGGCACCCACCGTGGGGCAGAGTAGATAGGCTTTGTCCTTTAGTTTCTTACATTTTTGTCATTTTTCAGATTATTTTTCAGAAATTTTACAGGCTCTGGTTTTCTATCTTAGAATATTGCGCGATACTTCTCAGGTATATCGCGTGATATACCTTATTATATGCGTGTGACACTTCACGCCAGAGAAGAATCGCATGACAGTTGTGATGCCCAAAAATTCTGAGGTATGTGAGATGATTCAGTCTCAGAGACCCTTGGAAGGGAAGTATGTTGGTTATACCTTAGAGTCTGATGGACTTTTACGTCATCGAGACCGTATTTATGTACCTTCTACCGGAGATTTACGTGCATTCATTATACTAGAGGCTCACAGAGCACCTTATGCAGCACATCTCGAGGTTAAGAAGCTACATGCAGATTTGAGGCAGCTGTATCTTTGGCCAGGCATGAGATTGCATATTGCTGAGATAGTGGCCAGATGTCTTGAGTGTCAGCGGGTTAAGGCAGAGCACCGCCATCCTGGTGGACTCCTGCAGCCGCATGAGATTCCAGTATGGAAATGGGAGGTTATATCCATGGATTTTATAGTTGGTCTTCCGATGTCTTCCCGACGCCATGATGCTATTATGGTGACGGTGGACCGGTTGACTAAGGTAGCCCACTTTTCTCCAGTTCGTACTACCTTCACAGCACCCGCAGTAGCCCAGGTGTTCTTACGAGATATTGTCAGACTTCATGGCATACCTCATAAGATCATTTCAGATAGAGATTCTCTTTTCACTTCATCATTTTGGAGAGAGCTTCAGGCAGCGTTGGGCACTAGGCTCAATTTCAGTACAGCCTATCACCCTGAGACAGATGGGCAGACCGAGAGGGTCAATCAGGTTTTAGAGGACATGCTTCGCATGTATGTTATGGATCATCAGACCCGGTGGGAGGAGTGTCTTCATCTTGTGGAGTTTGCCTATAACAATGGGCATCATACATCTTTGGGAATGCCACCTTTCCAGGAATTGTATGGTAGACCTTGCAGGACCCCACTGAGTTGGGATAGGATCGAGGACAGAGTTTCCATTGGTCCTGAGTTAGTTCGAGATATGGAGCAGCAGGTCACCCTGATTAGACAGCGTCTCTTAGAGGCTCAGGATAGACAGAAGAAGTATGCAGATGCGAAGAGGATTGACCGAGCCTACCTTGTGGGAGATAGAGTATTCTTGAGAGTGCGACCGCACAAGAGTCCAATCCGTTTTGGAAAGGGCTCTAAGCTTGCACCTCGTTTTGTTGGTTCGTTTGAGATCCTAGAGAGGATAGGGCCCGTTGCTTATCGTCTAGCCTTGCCACCTAGCCTGTCACGTATCCACGATGTGTTCCATGTATCGGTATTGCGGAAGTATATCTATGACGAGTCTCATATTATTGATTGGGATGCCTTGCAGGTGGAGTCAGATGGCTAGCTGGCTCTGGAGCCCATTCGCATTTTGGCTCGACGGACGTTGGTACTTCGAGGCAGAACGCTGGACCAAGTTAGGGTCCAGTGGGATTGCTATGATGAGGTCACAGCCTCATGGGAGGATGCAGCTCAGATGAGGGCCCAGTATCCGCACCTCTTTGATGAACTCCAGGAGGATGTTCATACCTAGAGGGGGTGGATGTGAGGCCCACCTTCGGCCCACATAGTGATCCTGTGTTATGCATATCAGCCTATCATTTTGATTATGTTTCTTTCAGAGATTCTTGGACTCTGTCGACTACTGTTATATTATGTTTGACTTGTTGGACTGTTCTTTTGATGATTCTGCATATGGGATCCATGATGTGTAGATTTGGTTTATGTATTTATATGATGTTTTGTGAACCTGATGATCTTGATGGTATTTAAATTACGTTATGGAATTTCATTTGAAATATGCAATCAAATCTTGAATATTACATGCAATTGAAGTATGAGTTGAATTATGCAATTTAATGATTAAATTTCGCTATATCATATATGTTTATTTTAATGGTTTTCTTCCTTGAATTACTGATGCTGCATTTAGGTATTGCAGGTGGAAGGACCATGGAAACACATTCGGGGAAATCACATTGAACGTAGGGTAACCAGTTAAACCAAGGCCCCGTCTATTAAGAGACCTGAGGCCTCGTTGTTAAGTAATTTATTTCGTAACAGTAATTTGAATGTTTGTGTGTTTTAATGTTATGTGTTGTGATATTGGACGTACCGTGTGTGAAATGTTATTTTGTAAAGTGTCGCTTGACACTATTGTTAATGTTATCAAGGTACGTCGTGTGTTGTGTGAGAGCACTTGCTAGGAGTGTTAGGGAAATCTTAGCACACCTTTTTGCCATAGGAATCTTTATGCAGTCTCATTCCCCATTTCTGATGTTATTTCTCGACATGGGTTTAGAGGGTTTATTATGGCCTTAGGAGATAGTTTTATGCAAAATTTGTTAACCCATTCCATGTACCCATGGGTTAGGGGTATTTTCACCTCTTTAGAAGCCAAAAAGTGACTTTAGGACCCTTTTAAAAATTCATTTTCCTTCTTGAGCGAAATTGCAACTTGCATGTTTGAACCTCATTTATGAGGTTAGGTGTAGAAGCCCTATTTAGAGGAATTTTTGGCTAAGGATGATTCAACAGTATTGAGGTATATCACCTGACATCATGCAAAGTATCGCCTGCCCATAGTGCAGTATATCACCCGGACTGAGGTATATCGCCCGACTACAGGAAACTGTATCGCGCGATACTGGTGAAGTCTGAGGTATATCGCCTGATCTGATGGAGACCTACATTTCAAGTTTTATCATCTGAATTTGATCATATTTAGCTTACTGGTTTACTTTACTACATTTAGATAGATCTAACTTGCATCTCTTAGCCTAGATAAATTAGTTTCTTGTGTTATTTCATTTAGATTTTGATTTAGCTAACCTTGTTGATCTAACAAGTTGTGGTTGTAGGTGCTTCTTGCTTGAGCATTTTGCTAAAATTGCATGTCAAAGAGGGCTACTAATGGTTTTTGCAGGGCTGCCCTAAACATAAAAAAACTAAATCAAGTGCTTGTTTAATTGCTTTTTTTATTAAGTGCGGCATATACTAGTTGTTTCATTTCATAGGCACTTAATACTTTGTGAAAGGAATCTTGGGGTGGTAGGAGAAGTATGCTCTTCACCTTTAGGTGAATCAAAAAATCTTGACCCATCTTAAGGTTTTGGAAGCAAGGGGGTAATTGAACTTTGCTTGGTGTGTTTGGGAGAGATTTTTGAGATAGGGGAGTATGCTCTTCACCCTTGTGGTGAATCAAAAATCTTGAACTTCAAGAATTAATCTACTTTTTGTTTAGATTTAGAATCCATTAGTAGGCTTGCTCTTGAGTAATCAAGAGGAAAGACTCAAGTGGGGACAACCTTGTCATCATTTTCCTTGGTGGCAAGTGATTCCAACTCACTATAATCTCAAGGCTATCAAGGACACCAAAAACTTTGGTAGATGTAACACTTGTCTTTGTTTGATGTGAGTAGCTGATGGGATTGTGACCATGGGGAAAACATTGAACAAGAATGCTTAAGGTACTCTTGAGGCCATGAGGTCATAGTCCTTTATGAGGAGCAAGAGGGGTGTTATGAACGGAAATCCTTATTAAGAACCATAGATAGAAGCCACCTTATTTTAGCCGCTTATCTTCTTAGTACAAGAATTGATCCAATTGGTTTACCCAGATCACCTTAAGATACTCACCATATGTGTCCCTTTGGTTGTGTTGTTTGACACTTCCACGACAAAGCCAATATCTCTTGTGGGCAACCACTTGGTGTGAGGCAAGGGGGCATCAAGTTGTGGGCTAAGTTGGTAAGTATTGAGCCTTGTCTTTTTAGGATATATTTTCCTAAAGTGTTCTCGATTGTGTGATACCAGTGTGAACATTCTCAACATACACACAATCGGTAGCATTCATAGGGTGCTTTTTCATTTTGATATCACAATTGATTGTCTTGGCAAGGTTTCTTTTGCCCTTGTTTCAAGTGCTTGAAGACACGTTTGATCCCATACTATTTGCAAACCTATCATTTTACTGCTATCATTGTGATTACATTCAAGAAATCAACCCTTAGACCGAAAATTTTGATCAAACAGACCAACAAATGTAAATTTTACATAATTCTAGTCAAGAGTTTAACAATTCTGCAACAGTATTGCACTCTGTCAAGTGAAATATCGTGTGATACTTCGTGCTTGCTAAAAATATCACCCTCTTTGAGAAGAAATATTGCACGATAGTTCGTCCCTACTGGACTATCACCCGACCTTCCTGGAGTATATCACCTGGTATAAGGTGAAGTATCACCCAATTATAGGTATGTCACCCTGGTAGCCTGGAGTATATCACCTAGTTAATTTCTGCCGTGCTTTCAGTTTGGTCAGTTTCAGTTGCTGTTAGTCAGATTAGGTCTTTGAGTAGGCTTCTTGATCTGTCATTAGAGACCTGTCTTGGCTCTAAATTTTTTGTTTTTGCTCTCCAAGGATAGCATCAATTGATTTACAAGGTCATTTTGGGAATAGTTGTCAAGTTAGAAGGCCATTCTTGGTGACAAGGTTCATCTTTAGGATTGTTAGCTACATTCTTGGAAAATTTTAGTACTCTTATTATCCAAATCACTTTCATTTTTATCTCAATTATACTTTGGCCTAGTCCAACCTCCTGGTTCAAAAGTGAAAGGGTAGTCACCCTTTGATTTAAAGCACCTCTTTGACAGTGTTGGTAAAGACCCTTTTTCTATCTTTTCATTTCTCTTTGGACAATAGAGGAATTTGATTATCCTAGTTTGGTGTTGACATTTTGAAAGATCATCTTATCATTAAGAGTCTCTTTCTTTCATGTCAGTTACAATAAGGTACCAAGTCAATCAAGGAAAGTGACCCCCTGTTGTGTTTAACCAGTTACCACCAGTCAAGACTCATCAACAGCACAAGGGAAAGGGACCCCGTTTTGATCAATCTCCTAAGAGTGAATCTGAGGTTTGTTTCAAACCAAAGGGTAATCCTAGTGAAGATAGTACCTCTTTTGTACCACTTTCATCAAGTATGGATATGAGTCACACTTTCACCCAACAACAAAGGGAAGCCATGAATCAAACTCTTGAGGATATTTTCCAATGACATAGGAGTACCAGAGAATATGGTGGTTCTTCTCATGCTAGTCCACCTGGGTCACCCCCCAACAACACAAGATATTTTGATGCTCACCAACGAGTTGCAAGACACTACCAACAAACTCATTCAGATTCAGGGTCACAACACGAGGACCAGAACAACGAGTCTAGTGATCACTACATTAACGCAGCTAACACAATGAGGCATTCAAGGCAACCTTCTCCACTTAACGATACCTCCAGATATACGAGTACAAGGTTGAAAAGCATTGAAAGGGAGAAACAAGCCTATTTAGATGAACAAGCTACCAAAAAGGAAAAATTCAGACAATTAGAGGAAGAGGAACGTGCATTATTGGATATGAGAAAAAGAGCCGGCCAAGAAGAAGAAGATAGGCTCTATGCACAACAACTCCACAAATGATTCAATGGGAGGGGTACCAATAGTGGGACCAACTCACCCCCATCTACTCCCTCACCCAGTCCTAGAAGAAGATCAAGGACACCCTCACGATCCCTAAGTCCTAGAGGATGAAGGGTTTCAAGATATGATCACCATAGGAGATAATCGCCTCATGGACATTCAAAGCAACCCTCCCAATGAGAACATCATGGCTCATAACATGGAGGAAGTTATGCCAAATTTGATCATATAGATTTTATGACTATGCAAAAAGAACCATCCTTTCAAGCATATGTAGAAAGGTATGTGGAACAAAACAAGGATCAATTCCTAGAGAGCCTTATCAACAAAGGTGCTAAAGTCCCTTACAATTTTGATGTAGACTGAAAGGTACAGAAGCAAGATCCATCAACTACTGAGGTGATCAAACAACTTCAAAAGGACATAGAGAGGATGAGGGCTCTTAAGAGCACATTTAATTTGGACTCCATATGTCCCAATCCAATTGACAAGAGTGTGGTGTTGGTTGAGTTTCCTAAGAAAGTTGAGTGCCCAACCTATGAAAAATATGATGGCATTGGTGACCCTCACGACCATGTTAGACAATTCTACATAATGAGCTTTTCTTTTCACCATGAAGACTCTTACTTGATACGATTATTCCCAAGGAGTCTCAAGGGTCAAGCCATGGAGTGGTTTACTAACCTTACTCCTCTAGTTAAGACATTTAGAGAGCTTGTGGAAATATTTTTTCAACATTTTGCTTACAAATTATCAAGGTCGGTCACCATGCTTGATTTGTGCAAACTCAAGCAGAATCAAGGGGAATCCTTTGTTACCTTCCTACAAAGATGGAGACATTTATGCTCGAAGTATTCAAGGACAATTCCTAAGGAGGAAAGAATAGAAATTATTGTGAGCAACTTGGTACCAGGATTAAGGTATGAAGTAAGGAAGATCCTATTTAATTCTTTTGATACAATGGTAGAAGTGGCATGTCGCATAGAGGATGTCCTAAAAGAACAAGGAATTTTGGCTAAAACAACTAATAACAACAATGGCCAAAACAACAACAATAATGGACATAAGGACAAAAATAACTCTTATTAGAACAAGAATAAATAGGTGGTCAATGACAGAGTTGTTGACTCATCCCAACCTAAGAATGAAGGGGTTCTTAATCTCTCCAATGTGGTACAGGCCATGAAACTACAAACGTCTTCAGGACAACAAGAGAATAAACCCAAGTATCAAGGGAGACCTAAAAAGGAAAAGAGGCAATTTACCAAACTTGGGGACTCATATGCAGACATTTTCAAGACATTAATTTCCCACAATTTGGCACAACCTCAAGATCCTACCAAGCACTGCATACCAGATCCTAAACCTCATTGGTGGGATGAGAAAGCCTTTTGTGTCTTTCACAATGGAATGGGACATGACATAGAAAATTGTTTTCGACTTAAACATCTTGTCCAAGACCTCATTGAAAGTGGATGATTACAAGTTGATGGGTTAACTACTAATGTGGATCACAAAGCTTTTAAGGAACCCTTTCCCAAGTATGAGAAAGGAGAGAATTCTAACAATAAGAGTGGCAAGGATGCCATTAACTACACTTACACCAATGCCGAAAATGTTATTAACATGCTTGAAGTTGCTCATGATAATGTCAACATGGTGAAGGGGAAGGACCCTTATGGATATGATGTGGAGTCAACTCCTATGCCTGATGAAGGACCCATTGTGGTACTAAGAGGTCCTCACTCACAAAGGATGTCCCAACCCCTCAATGTTGTCACTAGGAGTCAGCCTCAAGCTCCCATTGTTATTAGAGGTCCTAGCTCTAGTAAGTCTAAGCAGCCAGTGTCAAAGGGAGTTCTTCCTAAATCTATTATTGGTCCTAATTCAAATTATAAACTTATTGACCAATTACAATGCACACCAGCGCAGATATCCATTTTTGAACTTTTAGAATTGTCCCCTAAACATAAGTGTGTCCTTGAGGATGCTTTGCGAGCAACCAGTGTCCCTAACAACTTAAATATTGATCAATTCTAGAATATGGTCAACCATTTGGCTAGCCCTCATTACCTCACTTTCTCAGAAGAAAATGACAAATCCATCAGTCACCCACATAACTTGGCCTTACACATAGAAGTCACGATTCACAAAACCTGTGTCAGGCGCGTATTGATAGATGGGGGTGCAGGGCTAAATATTTGCACTATGAGTTTGCTGTTGGCCTTAGGTTATTCAGAGAATGTCATTGATACAAGAAAAAAAATCACAATCAAGGCATATGATGAAGCAGAAAGAAGTTCTAAGGGATTGGCTATTTTGCCTATTCGCATTGGTCCAGTAGAAAAGGATATCTTATTCAAATTGTCGATGTTGGACCTTTAGCCTACAACATTTTGCTAGGCAGGCCTTGGATTCATGAAATGCAAGTAGTCCCATCCACATATCACCAGTGTGTTAAGTTTCCTCATAACGGTGTAGAAATTTGCATACCTGGAGATAGTGCTTTGTTAGTTAATAACATTTCTGCTGGGTCCCATGTACCTTTGAATAGGGAGGCTGACAGTTCTAGTATTTCACTTGAACAATGCAAGGAGAAGTTTAAGACCATAGATCTTGGGATGGGAGATTATAAGATTGATTCTTTTACAAAAATTCCAATCTCTCCTAGGTCTTATGGGAAACCATCATCAGATATGAAACCTTCATCATCGACAATGACATTATTTGGGAAATTTGTTGAGTCTTCGGTTCCTATTCAAGAAGAGAAAGAGGAAGTTTTCGTAAGAGATTGGATCTATCATGAAGAAAAGTACCAACACAATGAGAATTTTTCTCCTTCACCTAAAGTTTATGGGAGAGGGTACACGCTAGTGAAAAACATGGGATATCTAGGGCATGGTCCCCTTAGTCACAGATTGGATGTCAGGGCTGAGCCCTTGGATCATGCACTTTTTGCATGACAGGATAAATCAACAAAGGGTTTAGGCTTTGAAAGTAATAAACCAAAAGATACTGCTATCCTAGTCGCAACAGACAGTGAGTCAGATTCTAAATAAACACCAAACCTCTCTAATCAGCAAGACATGACAGATGATTGGGTCCCTTCAACAAATCTCCTTTGGGGAGATTCAAAAGATTTGGCCATTGATAGTCCTCCTGTCCCAACTGTGATGGATAGTGAATATATGAGTGCTCGACTGAAAATGGAAAGTGTTGCTACCTTAGCTATGATGGGTAGTAACGACGCTAGTGTTAGAGAAGGGGAAACCTTTCCCAACCTTGAGGTTTCTACACCACAAGACCCAAATGATGATTCAAAAATAGACTCGCATGAGTTTGAATGGGATTCACTTTCAGATGCAATAGTTGATTTGGACATGGATGTTGTTCATGCTTATAGTACTCAATCCAACATGACCAATGAGCCTAGTGTAGGACTAGAGGATTGGACTCCTCGAATTGCCTTAGTAGACGACGCTTTGCTTGCTAGGATAAATCCTGATTCGGGTATCTTAGGGGAAGACTTGATGAATCCCAATTGTATGGTCACCAGAGATAACCCCTTTTACATAAATCATGTTGAACTAGCCATTGACCTACCTCTCATTCACTATGACCTAATTGACTAGTCTCAGCATCATCAAGAGCCTAAATTCCTCACTTTTCAGAATGATTATGAAATTGCCTGCTATTTGAATGCTTTTGAACCCATGGCTTCTTCCACAAGTGAACCGACAACAAGTATGACGGAGCTTGATATTAAGTACCTCAGTCTAAAAATAAAAGAAAAAAAAGAAAAAAGGTCTGATGGCAAAAACCACCTTGTGGTGGTATCAAAACCAAAAATAGTAAAAACAAATGACGCATCTGAGGGTGAAAACCTCTTTGAGGCACCCAAGGATGGGGTACTTAATAACTTGCCGAGTTATTTTCAGGACAGATCATCAGTATTGATTGAGCCAACAAAACCAGTTAATTTGAACACAGAAGAAGCTCCTCAAATAGTTCATCTTGCTCAGTCTTTATCAGAAGAAGAAACCAAGGCATATATACAATTCTTACAAAAGAAGAAGATCAATTTTGCATGGGCATATTCAGACATGCTAGGGCTTGACACAAATCTTATAATGCATCACTTATCCATAGCTCCAGGAGTCAAACCAGTGAAACAGAGACTTAGAAAAATGCATCCACATGTAGCTCTCCTTGTCAAAGCAGAATTAGAAAAAATTTGGAGAGCTGGATTTATCAGAGCCATCGATTATGCAGAATGGATCTCAAACATAGTACCAATTTCCAAACATGATGGGTCCATTCGTGTATGCACAGATTTTAGAGATTTAAACAAAGCATGCCCAAAGGATGATTTTCCACTTACAAATATTGACATGATAGTGGACATGATAGTAGGTTATGAAATATACTCTCTAATGGATGGTTTCTCAGGATATAATCAAATTAAAATAGCTCCCGAAGACTAAGAGAAAACAACATTCACATGTGCATGGGGAACCTATTGTTGGAAC
Source organism: Chamaecyparis obtusa (assembly GCA_027943335.1). Taxonomy (NCBI): domain Eukaryota; kingdom Viridiplantae; phylum Streptophyta; class Pinopsida; order Cupressales; family Cupressaceae; genus Chamaecyparis; species Chamaecyparis obtusa. The sequence goes on along the minus strand of BSBK01010195.1, from coordinate 661,071 downwards.
GTCATGCCATTTGGGTTAAAGAATGCAGGGGCTACATACCAACAAGCTATGACCACTATTTTTCATGATATGATGCACAAGAACATGGAAGATTATGTGGATGATACCCTGGCAAAATCAAGAAAAAGGGATACACACCTTACCGATTTGGAAGTAATTCTAGATCGCATGGAATAGTTTCAACTCAGATTAAATCCCAAGAAGTGCCCCTTTGGTGTTACCTCAGGCAAACTTTTAGGATTCATAATATCAACAAAAGGTATAGAGGTTGATCCCGAAAAGGTCCAAGCAATTTTAGATATGCCACCTCCAAGAAACATTAGTCAGATGAGAAGTCTTTAGGGATGTCTTCAATCAATTAGGAGGTTTATTTCTCAGCTTGCATATAGAGAACAACCTTTTAATAAGACATTGCATAAGGGTGCTTCTTGTGTTTGGAATGAGGATTGTCAAAAGAGCCTTGATCAAATTAAACAGTACTTGGCTAATCCTCCAGTTTTGATGCCTCTTATTTCAGGGAAGCCTTTGATTCTATACATTTCAGCTACAGACACTTCCTTGGGGGCATTATTGGCTCAGTTAGATGAAAATAGGAAAGAAAGGGCCATCTACTACATCAATCATACTCTAGTATCCTATGAGATCAATTATAATAGCATTGAAAAGTCTTGTCTTGCAGTAGTGTTTGCTTCCCAAAAGTTGCGACACTATATGCTTTCTCATACTATACATTTGATTGTAAAAATTGATCCTCTTAAGTACTTGCTTAGTAAAGATGCCCTCATGGGTAGACTTGCTAAGTGGATGATGGTCTTGACTAAATTTGACATAGAGTACGTTGAGAGAAAGGCCATCAAGGGACAGGCTATTGCTGACCAGTTAGCTGACTTTCCAGTTCAGGATAGTATGCCCATTCAAGTAGACTTCCCAGATGAACACATATTGTATATGACTACTCGCACTTGGAAAATGTTCTTTGATGGTTCCCACATGCAAAATGGATTAGGTGCTAGAGTGTTATTTGTCTCTCCACATGGGTACAATATTCCAAAGTCCTACAAACTTTTATTCCCATGTACAAATAATATTGCAGAGTATGAAGCTTTAACCAATGGATTGAAAATGGCTATAGAATGGAACATCATAGAGTTATATGTCTTTGGAGATTCTCAGTTAATTATCAACCAAGTCAATGAGGAGTATCAAACCAAGGATGATAAATTGATACCTTACAAAAATATGGTTGAATCATTGAGATGTTACTTTACATTTGTGACATTTCAATAGATCCCTAGGATAGAAAACAAAGCTACAGATGCTATGGCCACATTAGCTTCACTTCTTCAGTTGGAACAACATGAATCAAGGTTTGAATTCCTGGTGGAAGAGCTGCACCATCCCATATTTGACTCATCTGAAAGCCATATCATTTGTACCCTTGTCACGCATGAGTCTTCCCGATATGGTGCTATCTATTCATATCTTTGTGATGGTATCATCCCCGACACATTCAACCATTCTGAATGTCAAAACTTTGTCCGCAATGCCTCCCGCCACACCCTTATCTTTGGTGATTTATATAGGAGGGGTTTAGATGGGATGCTTCTTAGGTGCCTGGAAAAGGAGGAATCCAACCAAGCGTTAGCTGACATCCACGAGGGCATTTGTGGTGGACATTCCAACGGTCTTTCCATGCCCGAAGGTTGCTTAGGGCAGGATGTTATTGGCCTACAATGCAGATAGACACAGTAGCCTTTGCTAAGTCTTGTAAAAAATGTTAGAAACATGGAAACCTGATTCATGCTCCAGGTAGGGAGCTGATTCCTTTTGTTTCTCATTGGCCATTTCAGCACTGGGCCTTTGATCTAGTTGGGTAGATTCATCCCAACTCATTAGGTGGACACAAGTTCATCATTACTGCTACTGACTATTTCACAAAGTGGGTGGAAGCTGTGCCACTTTCCGTTGCCTCAGGAAAGACCATCTCTTTGTTTATCTTGAATCATATTATTTGTCACTTTGGAGTACCTTATGAGATTATCACTGATAATGGAGGACAATTCAAGAATAAGGACCTCAAGCATTTATGCAAAAAGTTTAAAATAAAGCAGCATTGGTCCTCCATTTACTTTCCACAGGGAAATGGATGAGCAGAAGCCTCCAATAAAACCATTCTTAAAATTCTTCATAGGACAGTGCACAAGAATGGTAGGGATTGGCACTTGCAAATCAATCCCGCGCTATGGGCTTATAGAACTAGCATTCGTACACCTACAGGAGCTACTCCTTTTTCTCTTACCTATGACACTGAAGTGGTATTGCCTTTAGAAGTAGAGATACCTTCACTTAGAGTCTCACTCAAAGGTTTGATTACAGATGAGGATTACCACACCATGAGGTTACAGGAACTAGAACTTGTAGATGAGAAGCATAAGGCTTCCTTTGATCATATGAGAGTATATCAGAAGCGTATGTCCAAGGTATTTAACAAGAAGGTTCACCCTAGAGAGTTTCAAATAGGTGATCTTATTTTGCGAGAGAACCCCAAGAATCAATAGAACAGAGAACAAAAAGGTAAGTTTGAACCTAATTGGCTTGGACCATATGTCATCATAGCTGCTTTTGGTACAGGTGCATATTTACTGTTAGATCCAGATGGAGAACAGCTCCCTAATCCCATAAACATTTTGCATCTCAAGAAGTTCTATCCTTGATGCCCATTTTTGTTCGGAGGCATCTTTTGTACATATTTTATTGATCCTAAAAAAATACCAAAAAATTGATATATGATGCTGAAAAAATCCTAAAAAGTAAAAAATCCTGAAAAATAACAAAAAAATCAAAAAAATAAAAAAGATTCCAAGTGGTGAAAACCTGGAAACAGGCGCTACTTGAGGCCTTTGCACCCCTATTTGTTAGCATGCATCCTCGACACTTAACCACTTTCCATCATGCCTTGACCCTATTTGACTTGGTGTGGAATTGGTCTTTGTCTTTGTCTAGGGGGCATACCTATTAACATAGGTTCTTTAGGTACGCTTGTCTCTTGGGGCATTTTACAACAAGTGTTTTTCAACACCACCCCAACAGTGTTTTTCAACACTACCCTTGCGTCGAGTATTTCTTAACACTTATCAGATATCTTGCCTATAGTCTAAGTCTGATGTGATATTGCTCATAGGTAGATGCGATACTCAGAGTCTGACTCTATGACCAACACACACGCACTTAAACAATCAACTCGTTGAGATATGTTGACTTTATTTTTCTTTGTGTGCTGTCTATGAGGATTTCTTTGACAAGTGGTCTCTCCCTAAGAAGTTTTTGATGATGCATAGCTAGAAGACTGAGGGAAAGAGAACATGTTTTATTTCTTTATCTTCTTGTTGGTATATTTTGTTGATCCTGACTATCATGAGCGTTTATGCTTCACACTATGGATTGACAAGGTATTATCCTTGACTGTTTTGCGAGTGCATGCTTCTAGCTATCCTGACTTTCATGTGTCTTGATACAAGCATAATCTTGCCATATCAAACTCAGGTGATCTCACTGCATTAGTCATCTTGACCTATATGTCTTTGATGCCTAGGTGAGATTCCCACATTTCTATCTGATATAGATCATATTCAGATCCACATAGTTATACTAGTGTGCATTGTATGATCTTATGATGCTACCTAACGCTCGATGATGATAATTAGATGTCTATAAGCATTGTGACCTTGCAAGTCAACCACTTTCATAGTAGCTTGCATCTTTAGGTTCATGTTAGTCTAGCTTTGCATTTTGCATCTGGAGAGAGCTCTCCTTTTCATCTTACGTGGACCTGTCAGTCGACTGCGCTCACCCTTTCTTTATTCTCAATCATGTCTTTCACTCCTTGTCTTTTTTTCATCTCGAACCTGTTCCTGCTCATCACAAGGGGTTAATCATATCATCATATCTATATCCTAAGAGATGTCATTTTCAGAAACATGAGTCTATATCATATACATGAGAATCAAACATACATCTATGAGAGAGAACATACATGAGCATATACATAAACATTTTGAGCAAAATGACAAGACAATATACATAAACTGATACATCCATCACAAGTGAGACATAAACACATGATATATCAAAACTCCAGTAATCTCATATATACATCAATGTCATGATACAATACAATATGGGATCCCAAAATCTAGATCAATGTCTCAAAACATCTAACACCTAAGCCCTAAACCTAGGACTCGCTACCACCCTCACGAGGAGCTCGTGGTGGTGGAGGGGGCATGGCTCTCCTGTCCAATACCATATCTGATACACCTGCCCTCTGAGAGTATGAGGGTGCTCTCTACTCCTCTGGCACTACCTAGAGATAGAGTCCATGATAATAAGCCGCTCTGGCTGTCTCTTGCTGGATCTCTAGCGCATCTGCCTACGCCAACACCTCACAACATGCTATCTCTACCCTGAGATCAGCTATTTGCTGATCTCTCTCCACCCTCAGATCTGCTAGCTACTGATCCCTCATAGCTATCATCATCCTCAGCTTCTACATCTCTATCTCTAGAGTTTGTATGCGTGCTCTCAGATCCTCCCCTCCCGCAGGCTGATCCTATTGTGCCTCTGCCTACCGGTGAGCTGGTCTTGCCTCATCATCCGGGGTCACCGATCTTTGTCCTCATGACCATTTTTGGCCACCTGATCTAGATCCCTCCCCTCTCTCCATCCCCCTCCCTCTCCCTCTCCCTCCATCTCCTCCCTCTCCACCATCCCCTCCATCTCCTCCATCTCCTCTGTCATCCCCCTCATCCCCCTGTGCTACCGGTACCTGTGGATCAGGGACTGTGAATCTCAAAAATGGTGCCCTATGCCTCTCTATCCTGTAGGCTACATTAGCCCCTACATCTGCCACATCTAGGAAATACTCCCAGGGCTCGCTCTTGATACTTGTCTCTACGACAGCCTGCTGGTAGTCTAACATGGGAAACCACCCATGTCCCTCCTCATCCCTAGCCCTAATATATGTGGTCATCTTTGTCGAGACCTGCTGCTGTCTTCCAAACTATCACCATACCTGAGTGATGCAAAATCTCTCAACAATATCAGCATATTGACCTACCAGTGGCCACGTGCATAACATATAGCTCAGCTCATCGGCTGCATCTCCCCATACCTCCACCTCCCTGTATGGCCTCCATGTGAAGGTGGTTATCTCATCTAGAATCCTCTTGTAGTATGTCACATCCCCAGTATGGGCATGTGATATGAATCCTAGGTACCTGTGTATGAAAGGGTACCTCCTCTCCCTAGGCTGAACTCTGGGGTGCACCACAACAATGTGCTCCCAAGCCCACACTTGTGCTAGGATGGCACCACAAGCCCAATTCTGACCATCCCTGTAAATGATCTTGTGTAGCTCGTGATACATCTCTGCCAATATGGCATGACCCCATGCCATCTGACGAGGCCTGCCTACCAAATCAACCAGTAATCTGACCCATCCAAGCGGGAATCCCTTCTGACTATGATCAGTCATCAGGATTTGTGAGATAATAGATGCCACTATGCATGGCACTGGGTAGTCTCTGCCAAAATCATCTATCAGCCTCTCCCAGCTGACATGCCTATCCAGAATCATAACATCCTAGAACATCTCCTAGATCAACCGTCGCCCCTCAGTGGCATCCTGATCATAGTACACCTGTGCCAACAAATAAATCATATTAGTTTTCATCATATGGAAACATTACATTTATGATTATATCTCAAAACATGATTATACTCATAGGCTCGCCATGGCATGGCACTCGTAGGATCCTGTAGACATCCTCCAGAGTAATGGATGCCTCTCTAGTAGGCAGGTGGAAGGTGTTGTGCTCACTATGCTATCTCTCAGAAAGAGTAGTCGACAACCCATGGTCAGCTCTAATGTACGGATATCTCAATAAGTACCTGAATCCTATTGCCCTAATGTCAGTATTGCCCAGATCATCTAGATCTCAGACACACTGCAACCCAGTCACCTTCAGCACTGGAAAGACCTCCTGCAAGCCAATAAACCAAGCTAGTTGTTAGCACATATCATGAGGGATGTCTAAAAATCAGTATAAAACATCTCTAAAATATAACATTATCTGGACCCATGTCATTTTTGCTCAAAACTGCTTAGAATATCAAATTTCTAACTTGGGTGATACTATTTTTTGGAGAAGTATCGCGTGATACTTCTCCCTATAGTAGTGCAATACACCTTGGGCCACGTGATACTTCACCTGGTATCACGTGATATTTCACCCAGTATTATGCGATACTTGTGCCTATAGCCGCGCGATACTTTGGGGACCCGCGAAGTATCGCGTGACACTTCTCCCCAAAGGGCGTGATACTTCTAAAGTATCGCGCGATATTTCACCTAGATTAAAAATTTAAAATTTTAAAAATTTAAAAAATGTGCTAAAAAGATCTTAAATGCGGGAAATGACTCCAAAAGTTTGAGTTTTTCAAAAACATACCGGGGTAGGATAGTGTGGTGGCTGGTTGTGCAACCGAGAGCGCTCAAATCAATGCCTGTGGATGGGAACTCCTGCTTGCTAGGCCATTTTCTCTCTCTAAAGCTCTTAAGATTCTCAAATCGCTAAAAGTAAAATGATTTTAAAAATGATATTTTTTTGACCCCTTTTATAGTATTTTGACTTTTTGACCTAATTTTCAAAACACCTCAGAATTGCACAAAAATTGCATCCATAGCTAATTTCGACGTCTTGGATCCATTTTTGGACTCAAAATCAAAATTTGAGGTCATCTTGATAGTCAAAATCATGTTTCAAAATTTTCCCTTCTTCTGCGTAGTTGACTGACCCTTTGAGGCATAATCCTTCGATCTTTCTTAGGGGCATCTTTCCTTTCATGTCTTTCAACTTTCTAGTCTTTCATTCACCCTATTTCTAGTCTTCTATTTCTATTCTTCTACTTCATCACTGGGGCATGTTTCATTGCCTAAATGGTTAACCTGTTGACCCTTATTTTTGATTATGATTTCATTTTGATTTGATCAAACTCTTTATCAATTTTCTATCTCTCCTCTACCTGATTTCGATTTCAACTTCGAGGGGGTAGTATTTATGGGATTCTCATATTTCCTTGATTCTTTTGATTCAGACATCTTTTGTGAGCTTTCACTCAAATTTGAGATTCTTATCTCTTACTTTGAATGTGATCCCAAATCGACCTCATGTTCAGAGGCCTTTGTTTATACTTTGTCTTGGTGTGATCCCGAATCGACTTCACATCTGAGTTGTTTTGTGATCCCAGATCGATCTCACATTTCAATTCTTCTTTGACTACATGTGTTCCCAGATCGATCACACATTAGTCAAAGAGGGGCAAATGTATGCACCCTAAAATGGTCGCCTAGACTTTGGTCCCCATTTATTCGATTTATCAATCCTGAATCAGTTTTATCAATAATCAATATCTTTCAACATTATCAATTTCTTGATCAAGTCTTAATTTTGATCATATATTAGATTTTTATCCTTGGGCTAACCATTTTATCCTAAGTATTTATTTATTCAAAAGGAATATTTCCTCCCCTTTTAATAAATAAAAAGCCCCCACTTTTCCTCTTATCCTAAGTTGCACAAATAAAGCATTATTCTTATTTTACAAAAAGGGAAAAAGCACTTTTTGTCTCATATGGACACAAAAGTCAACTCCTATTTTCCTATTGGAGGATACTTGTGCACATGGATTGCTCCTCTTTCAAGCTCCACCATTGATTAAGTCTTTTTCCTCTTAATCTCAATGGTCCATTTCATCTCATTTCTTATAAAAGGAGAGCTCTCTTCTTCATTTGCATATCCATCTTTTTCATGCTAATGTTATGCTGCAGGTTTTCTAGGTCATTTGGAGCTCTTTGAAGACATTATTGCATTCAAGCTTTGGAGACCATTGTTGCATCACATTTACATGCTTTCATAGTTTTATTTTTTGCATTGTCATAGCATTCATAGCTTCATTCTAGCTTAGTTTCCTTTGATGCAATAGATTTAATCTCACATAGTCTAAATAGGAAGGATTTGTAATACTTGTTCTTTCCATTTCATAGCTTAATTGCATTGCATTTTCATTTCCATAGACTAGTTGCATTGCATTGCATTTTCATAGTGATTCTTGGAGATATTGACATTCTTGCCCTTGTCTTCACTTGAACCTCTCATTGTGTGGTTGACTAGCAAGGTCACTAGTTTCATAGCTCTAGCTGAGAGCAAATACATCATAGTCCCTTGCAACTCCATGCATAGAGAGCTATGAGCCACTTTGTGAGGCCTCATTGTTGAGCAACCTTGCATGTAATGGTTCATAGAAGTGTGGTCATTTTTCTACCATACAGTAGCAACCTAGTTTCTTGTAGCAACGTGGTTCTTGTAAAAAACATAAACATAATAATAAAATTAGAATGTTAGTACAATTCAAATAAATTATAGAATTTGCATTTTAGACATTTATAGAGATTATAATGAGATGGACTCCAAATTTAATTAAATATAACTTAGTTTCCTATATTGACTTAATAGATTTATTTTTTACCTCATAAATATTTGTGAGTTGCAAAAAATGACTATTAAGGGAGATATGGCCCCCCTAATTAATTTAAGTACTTTCTAAATCTGACTGGGGAGATAACTTGGATAACTTCCCATTAAATTTAGAGGTTTCTCTATGTTGAATTTAAGGATTAATTGAATTTCTCAATTAAATATTTTAATTTATTAAGTTTGTTTTATTTCATGTGACCCTTTTTTTTGGGTTGGCCCTATTAAGAAAATGGTAAAGTAAAATTACCCTTATAAAATGTTTACACTTACATGCTTTAAATTTAATTTGTATTAAATCTAAATAGGTTAAACAATTAAAATTATTAATCTATTATAATATGGATATCTATTAAATTGGGTTAATTTATTAATTGAATTATGTAAGATTGTATGGTCAATTGATTATCTAATCATGTTAGGATTGGGGTAATTAAACTTAGGGATACTAATAAGATCTTTCATCACTATATAAGATGGTAAAATGATGAGTGGGAACAGCAGCGGTAGCGGTAGCAGAGCGGGAGGAAGCAATGTGGGTGGGGTCTCTAGCTTGCTAGAGATGGAGACTGGTTCAGAAGATGATGACGATGATGACAGAAGGTGGGTTTCCTCGGTCGGAGGCTATCAATTTTGTGGGGGGTATCCTCTCTTCCCCGAGCCTCTCATGCTTAGGGTCTGGGCGCTATGCATCTATATGGGCTCGAGGGGGGTTTTCTTCCCCATTTCTTTGGAGTGGAAAAGACCTTAGCCTATTCGGGAGGCTAGAGATGGTGGGTGACTGTAGTGGTTCCTCAGATGGGATCTTCTCGATGTGGCCTTTTCCTGGGACCCTCTTGTGAGGGCTTTATTTTGGGCTCCACTACTCTATTATTTTTTGTGGGAGAATGGTGGTGGGTTTTCTGATGCAGTTCAAAGTGGGATTCCTATTGAGGTGGGGCTCCACACTAGAGCTCTTTGGTAGCCGAAGGATGCTCCTTGTCTTTACTCCTCTATCCCATTTCCTTTTGAGGTGGAAACTCCTTTTGAGGTGAAGATTTCTTTTCCTCTTAAGACCTCTTTCCCACTTCCTATAGAGATGGAAGTTCCTTCTGAGGTGGAGGCTCAACCTATTGAAGTGGTTTTTTGCTAGATGGAAGAGGTGGCACTACTACATTTGGGGTAAAATTTTGACAAAGGTTTCCGACGGGTAACTTTTTCTTACGAATTTGGTGTTTTTTTTTGTAATAGGTCCCGATGATGTCGGTATTCTAATGGGTGTTTAAATGACCATTGGAATTTTGACAAATTCAGGGTATACATTCAAAAAAAAAGTGAAACAACCTCATCATTTTTATTTTGATTGGAGAGTGGGAGAAAAGGAGCGACAGCTGAGCGCAGGAGAAGGTATGTGATTTCTTCATCTTTTGAGCCTCTGGCATCATATTCAAATGCATTTCATTTTATTGTTGAGGGAGTTTCTCTCTAAAATGACCACATTCTACTGGTGTCACGCCCTAGCCAGTGCTTTATCTCTATTATTTGATGTTATTGGTGCTTGTGCTCAAGGATATCGATTGACTGTATTCAAATGTTTGGATTCACATTTGTTGATATTACTGGCATATGTGTTTAATGATGCCATTGTATATTGTTGTCACTGAAATGACCACATTCTACTAGCATCGTGCCCTAGCCCATGCTTTAACTCCATTATTTGATGTTATTGGTGCTTGTGCTCAAGGATATCCATTTTTCTGAAATGTTGATTGTGGTTATCAAATAGACAGCCCATGAGCTTCTAGCTAGGCACCATTTGTATTGATAGCCTAGGGCATCAAATGTATTGTATCATTGATAGTTGAGACTTTGTTAAAAGGAAATAGGACAAATAATGATTTTTATTTAGTTTCTCTATTTTGATCCCTAAGTGGCTTACAACCCTAGACAAGTATATGCAGATTTATGGATCCAGATGCAAGATACATAGCAGTTGATAATTCATAAGAAATCCATGCATCCAATTTGACTAGAAATTAATATAAAGAACTAGGGTCCTCCAATGGCCCAATCATCCTGACCTTGACTATCCCCTCAACTAGTGACCCTTCAAAACTGGGTTATCATGCAATCAGTGAGTGATCCTTCATTCTCCTGGTCTTCCCTACATCCAAACATATTGGAAATACAAAATACAATGATAACAAGTCTTTCACAATCCCCCTTCCCCCAAGGAACACTATCAACCATCCCTTCCACATAGAATTTCACTATTTTATGAGTGGATTGTGTAGGAACAGTTAACATTAAACAAGGAGCAAACTCCTCAACACATCTTGGAAACCGTTGAATTCAATAATAAATGAAACCTAACACCAACACTATTCCTCTCAACTTCCCCAACCACTCCTAATCGGTTAGAGGGATATTTCTAGAATCTCCACTATTCCTATCCTTACCAACAATTCTTAAACATACTTTATCTGATATGATATCAACATGATAAATTGAACCAATGGCATGTTCTTTGTGTGGTACAAGGAAGATTTGGCTATCAAATCTTCCTTCGTGCAAGTTGAGCACGAGAGAAGGTATGTGATTTCTTCATCTTGGATTGGTATCTTTGACGGGAAATGTCTTTCGAGCCTCTGGCATCATATTCGACCACAAATTTCAAATGCATTGCATTTTATTTGATCATGAATGCTCACTGAAATGACTGCATTCTACTGGTGTCGTGCCCTAGCCCATGATTTATCTCCATTATTTGATGTTATTGGTGCTTGTGCTCAAGGATATCGATTCACTATTTTCAAATGTTTGGATTCACATTTGTTGATATTACAATTCATCATATTAGATAAAGTATGTTTAAGAAGTTTTAGTGTCTGAACACTCAACTAATCCCTCTAACAGATTAGGAGTGGTTGGGGAAGTTGAGAGGAAAGTTTTCAAACCTTCATATTCACTTATTGAATGCTTTGGAGACTACTGGTTTGACTGTCCATGTGTTAATGTTTAGAAGAGATCAATGAAGTATTTAAAGACATTCTTACATGTTTGGAGAGGTTTAAGAGGCACTTATCATGACTGTACCCTCACAAACAATGGCATAGATTGGTTTTACTAAGTTTCCTTTCTCGATTTTGATGTTTCCTTTCTCTGCTACAGGGGTACAGTCAGAGGGTTCATTGACAAAATGATCCTTTGAATGGTTTCTATGAATATGAATGATTTGATATGTCATATTTATCATTTTACTTGAAGTTTGGAATAGCTTGTGCAAGGGTGAAAGTAGTTTTGATCATTTTGGTCGTGATTGTTCCTCTACACAGTCAGAAAATGTAACTATCTAATGATTATATGTAATGCTAAATGGATTAAATGCTTTATAGGTTTCATTTATTATAGAATTCACTGGTTTCCAAGATGTGATGAGGAGTTTTCTCCTTGTTTAATGTTAATTGTTCTTGCACAATCCACTCATACAACAATGAAATGCTATGTGATTGACATAAATTTGCTCACAACATTTGTGTATTAAAACTATTCACAACTTAATAATATTAGGTAATCAAATGCTTAAATTAATGTATTCAAGTTGTGGGAATTCATAGGGCTATTGTGTATCTAACACACATGCACCCGTAAGTTCACCAAAATAGTAGGCAAAGAATATCATTAGGATATTCTTGACACTACTACATTTGGGGCCAAATCTCGATAGAAGTTTTCGACGGGTAACATTTTCTTATGAATTTGGTGTTTCTGATACTGCCATTAATATCTTACATGTGTGGGACAACTCATTACATTTGTGCCATTTGAGAAAGACTGGCCTACTCCAAAAGTGGTGGGAAGGCACAGTCATTCTGTACCTTACGTGTCAAAGATGACAACCAAGCATTAATTATGGCCATGCCTGTCACAGTCAGGAGTAGATCAATTCCCAAGATAGACATGGCCATAATTAATGCCTGGCTGCCATCTTCAACATGTAAGGTACAAAATGACGGTGCCTTCCCGCCACTTTTGGAGTAGGCCAGTCTTTCTCAAATGACACAAATGTAATGAGCTGTCCCACACATGTAACATAGTAATGGCGGTATCAGAATGCTCCTAGATAATAATGACACGTTTAAAAGATATGATGACAAGTACATTACATGTATTACTGTTTGGACATCATTACCTATGTTTATGCAATATTCTTATTATTGCTTTACCTACTTGACATTATAAGACTTAACTAGTGTCTTTGACATTTTAAGACTTAACTAGTGGATTTATATTTAATATTAAAATAATACAGTTACTATTGATTCAAACTTTTTAAATTATTCTTTCTTTGCCTACTATTTCGGTGAACTTACAGGTGCATGTGTTATAATTGAATTCAGTGGTTTCCAAGATGTGTTGAGGAGTTTGCTCCTTGTTTAATGTTAACTATTCCTGTACAATCCACTCATACAACAGTGAAATGCTGTCGTGATTGACAATTTCATACAACTGGTCCTTTGGCATGTATTAAACAAAATAGAATTTTCAGCATATTATTATAATTCTATTTCTTTGTTGTAAACATGCCATTGGTTCAGTTTTTTTAAAAAAATTTCATGTACAATTTTTTTTTTCTATTTTTTCCATTTGATAACCATAGTCAACATTTCAAAATAGTGAATAACATCAAATAATGGAGATAAAGCATGGGCTAGGGCACGACACCAGTAGATTAAAACTGAACCAATGACATGTTTACAACAAAGAAATATAATGATAATAATATGCTAAAAATTCTATTCGTTTAATACATGCCAAAGGACCAGTTGTATGAAATTATCAATCACATAGCATTTCACTGTTGTATGAGTGGATTGTGCAAGAACAGTTAACATTAAACATAGCCAGTGTTCTCTTTACTTTCTCAAATCTCTGCAAGTCAAGAACATTAGAGTTGTATAATACATTGTTAGTATCATTTTTCCATGGGTCCTAGGTCTTTGGGTCCATGGAAAGGAAATAGATTACAAAATACATTTCAAAGCAAAGGAAAAACTTAGCAAATTCAGTCTAACTCACTGTAGATGAAGGAACGGTCATGCTAATAGTTCCTCTAAGTCTTCCAAAACATTTATTAAACTCCCCTAAAGTCCTATTGGATCCCCAAATTGCTTAATCCAATCAACTTACATCAGGATCATGATAAACTTCAAAGGATTAAAAACATTACTTGGAATAGTCAAATCATTATGCTTTCAAATCAATTACCTATTGACATATCCCTTGCGAGGGAGAGAAGCCAAACACATAAAGAACATGCACATAAACACGACAGCTGAAAAACTTAAATGGAATACACCAAGAAGTACCAAATGATGAATGCTCAATTGTTGTAATGGCAAAGCATCAGAACCGTCCATTTCTAGAACTTGATTTTATAGTCTAAATGATTTTTCTATAGTCGTAATGATTTTTCTAGAACTTGATTTTGTAGTCTTAATGATTTTTCTATAGTCCTAATGATTTTTCTATAGTACTCTTAATGATTTTTCTAGAACTTGATTTTCTAGTCTTAATGATTTTTCTATAGTCCTAATGATTTTTCTATACTCTTAATGATTTTTCTTTCATCCTAATGTTTGTTGGTCTTGATAAATTAGGTCTTGAATTTGAATTTTTGTTCACTATTTTATTTCAGCTTGATATTTCATTCATTTTTCATATACACAGAGACTACACATGCTGATAAAAAAATGAGCTATTTGATTAAGGTTAACTATTCATGATTGTAAATAGTCAACATTTCTGATGGTACTCCTTGGTGTATTTCATTTTAAAATAATCATGTTTCTATGGCTATGATAAATGTCCCTTTGTGTTGAGAAAATTAGAGTTGAAAAAATGGTTGCAAACAAATCATCCTTCTTCCACCAACATTCTAGTCAATGTACAAGTAATGAGTCATTCCATTCAAGAAAGACCATGTCTGACAATATCAACACAGAACAAAATAAGGAGTATGTAGAATTTAGTGATTGTATCTTCCATTAGAGCCACTTCATATGCACAGGTGATGCACATGCATATTTTCTTGAGCGCTATTGGGAGCTTACCCAGCAACACATGTACTATTGTGAAAATCACCACAAATCTATTTACTGCTGGGTCTAGCTTATACCTTATATGATCAACTCTTATATGCACAGGTGATGAACATTCAGATTTTCCTAAGTAGTACTTTGAGTAGACCTCCTACACAAGTACTATTGTGAAAATCATCACAAGTCCATTTGTTGGAGGGCTACTCAAAGTACACATGTTTGGAGGTCTGAAGGAAACAAGAGAATTTGAAGAGTCACGAGTCTTAAGATTGTACTTAATATAGCCAAGCTTCATTTAATGGTACATTCAAACATGAAACAAACCATTCTTAAACCAGATTAAACTAGTAAACCAAAGGACATACTTATTATAAGTAAACTAGTAAACCAAAGGATTTTTCTTATTTCTTGTCTGTGGTTGGTGACAAGATTTTGAACATTGTTGACATACTTAAATGGAATACACAATACCAAATGATGAATGCTCAATTGTTGTAATGGCAAAGCATCAGAACCATCCATTTCTAAAATTTGATTTTGTATAGTCTTAATTATTTTTCTATAGTCCTAATGATTTTAAAAATTGTTGACAAAGAGTGTTTCTTTTTTTTCTTATAGTATAAATGATAAAAAAATGAGCTATTTGATTTAGGTTTACTTTTCATTATTGTAAATAGTTAATATTTATGATGGTACTCCTTGGTGTATTTCATATAAAAATAATCATATTAAAATAATAAATGTAGTAACGATGGTGCAGTGCATTATTGATATATAGGCTCGATGACTCTTGTCAATGTGCCAAACTGTCGATGTGGTGGTGGGCAATGTGTGTTGAAGACTTCACGGACACCGAACAACCCTGGATGATAATTTTGGTGCTGCCCAAATAGAAAAAAGGTTGCTGATGTGTATATATTTAATGTTTCTAATGTAAATACTACTCATTATAATATAAGAACTAATGTAGACTGGGCATCACAGGGAAATAATGGTTGCAGATACTTTAGTTGGGTCAATGACAACTCATTTGCATCTATCCGCCCATCTCCACTTATCCGCAATGAAGGATTTGAGTGAAAAACATGTTAGGCTAGGGAAAATTCCAAAAATTATATTTTTACGATGCCTTCTCTGTATTGTAATCGCATATCTTTGTTGTGACCATATGCAAAGATGAACTCAGGAATTAGTTAGTTTAGTATTTTCATATTGTAACTAATATTTTAATATGGATATGACGTAACTTCTCTTTGCCTCAAGTGTGCATATATATGGTTTACATCTTTTTTTAGAATAATTCTTCATGTTTATGGCTTAGGTGAGCCCCAATCTACTATCAATCACATGATTTAACATATAGTGTTTTCTTGGTTATTCCATTTGTTCCTTGACCTTGACTATGGATTGACTATCATTTTCAAGTTTGAGTGAGGCTTCGTACTAAGCAACATCCACAGATTTGTACGCAATGCTGATTTACAAACGTAAATAATGCATTGAACATAATCTATGAACGTGCGTGGTATGAAGTCTTGCTGAAGTTTGAGTGTGGAGAATGAATAGTGGTTACAGTTGTCCATCCATGAAGAAACTTGCCGATGGAGATTCAGAGTGGGAAAATCTTATTTTTGATGTGAGGGAGAGAAGCCAAACACATAAAGAACACGCAAATAAACACAACAGCTACAAAACAAATATGGGTATCACAACAGTTGAGAAACATAAATGTAGGTATCATGGTCACAATTTTTTGGAGACACAACATAATTGAATGCTATATCCAAAAAATGCAACACAACCACTACTCTTGCAGTTCTAAGTTGACACTGCGGGATCCAAAAACCATATATAGATTCCTTATCTTTGGTTTCTAGATCCTGCAGTGTCCACTTAGAACTGCAGGAGTAGTGGTTGTGTTGCATTGTATGGGTATAGCATTCAATTATGTTGTGTCTCCAAACAATTATGACCATGATGCCTACATTTATGTTTCTCAGCTGTTGTGTCCTAGGACCCCTTATGACCCTTTACGACCATTTACGATCCCTAAGAATACATCTTAGAGGTCTTAAAATGTCGTAAAGGGTCATAAGAGGCTCCTAGGAGGGGCCAGATGAGCTTCCACCTTCGTGTGGTTTTCCCTGTTAAGTAGAGAATGTTTAACTATTCTTGAAACAAAGAGAAGCTCAATAATTTAAGGTCTCAGTCCATCGAGATGCTAAAAAAATGACAGGAATCAATGATAGAGAGTTTTTAGTTTATGAGAAGATGTATATGGAGTGGAGGCCAGATTGAGTACCAGTGCAGAGTGTTAATAATTATAGCCTTTCGGCCAAGATTGAGTACCTTGACTATGGATTGACTTGGAACTGGAGGAGTAGTTGCGTTGCATCATCTGGATATACCACTCAATTATGTTGTGTTTCCAAAAAATTGTGACCATGATGCATACATTTATGTTTCTTAGCTGTTGTGTCCCAGGACCCCTTATGACCCTTTATGACCTTTTACAATACCTAAGAATATATCTTAGAGGTCTTAAAATGTCATAAAGGGTCATAAGAGGCTCCTAGGAGGGGCTAGATGAGCTTCCACCTTCACATGGTTGGCCCTGTTAAGTAGAGAATGTTTAACTATTCTCAAAACAAAGAGAAGCTCAATAATTTAAGGTGTCAGTCCATCGAGATGTTGAAAAAATGATAGGAATCAACAATGGAGAGTTTTTAGATTCTGAGAAGACGTATATGGAGTGGAGGCTAGATTGAGTACTAGTGCAGAGTGTTAATAATTATAGCCTTTCAGCCAAGATCAAACTAATCAAATAAATACCCTTGTGTGATTTATAATAATAAGGAGATTATTATTTCATCTATATATATATATATATGTGTTGGTTGAATTAGTTAAGGGCTCAAGTGATGGGGAGGCTAGGATAGACTAGCTAGTCTATGCTCTGATCCTTACCCAAGGACCCAAGTGTACTAATAACACCTATAAATGGTCTATAGGATACCTTACTCATCCAAGGACCCCCTGACCTACCTAACCTAACCACCAAGATTAGCTACTTCTTCTTGCATCATTCCAAGCTTTAGTTTCTAGCGTCATCCCTTACATAGGCTCATAAGGGTCTTCTAGGGTTCAGTTCCCTTCTCAAGCTCTAACAGTGGATTTGGTGAGTTCCAAGGTGTTTTTGGGACATTTGACACATCTACAATGCATTAGCAAGGTTGGGTCATCACTCGATTGTAGGGTTCCTTTGCAATTTAGGGCTACAAGGAAGTGCCCTATTAGGCCTCCTTCCGGTTTTGTAGGGCTTTTGCCTCCTTTCCCTCAAGGATTCAAACCTTATATTATAAATAACATCCATTCCATATGACCAACTCTCAGTGATTTTTGGGGTCTCAAGCCACTAGCAGGCCGTACAATGCCTGGACCAAAATTGAGGGTTTTAAGGGCTATTTGGGTCTTTCAGGGTCACAATGTTTGTAGTCTTCAAAAACATCACTCTTGGCTAGTTCAAGACCTCTCCTCCACAAAACTAAGCCTTCATATATGTGTCTTTCATCTCTCCAAAAGGCATGCCTTGAAACTCATTCCTTTGTTCACAAGAGCTCCTTCTCTGCTGACTACTCCTAGCCAGACACTGCCAAGCTCGCCTAGGGCATGGTCAAACAATTGTTTTCACTTGTACTCCAAGGCACTACTGCCATAATAATACAAGTTAGGGTCTATGCTTTTAGAATCCAAGGTTCCATGGTGTGGCCATGGTGGAAACAAAAGCTACAACCCTATAAGCTCATGGCTCTCCAAACTGGCAGAGCACTGTGTAAATGAAAATAACTGAAACAAATGCACAAAAAACCTTAAAGAACCTAATCTAATGCACACAAATGAAATCTAAACACAAGTGAACAATCACTCTTGCAAGGTTTCACTTAAAACTTCATCTATTCACATGAAATCAGTCTAAAATAATGACTGTTCTTCTTCAAGCAGCGTTCAGACTGGTGTTTCCATACTATTACCATACAATAACATTGCCAACACTTCAATTAGGGTTCCTCAGGTCTTAAATACCTATATCCTTGGTATGTGTGTGGTGTTAGGGCTACTTGGGCTATGCTAGGCTATTACAAAGAAAAAGTTGCTTAGCAACTTTTGAAAAGTTGTTGACAACTTTTGAGCAACTTTTTGTTGCTCAAGCACCTTGTGCTCTTCTACTCTAATGACCACTATGAAGCCCTCCCAAAGAACACACATGTGATCAAACATCAACCAAACACCCATTCCTAACTTTCTACTATCATAATAGGTCAATGACCTTAGGATGACATCATGCCCTGGGTCATTATGCCATTTACATTGATAACCAGCTGAACAACTAGGACCTCACCTAGGCCTAGACACACACACATGAGCTAAAGCTCTTATTTTCTTACATACTTCACATAGGAAGTTTCATCACAACAAAATTAGATGGCGAGAGCCCTTGGAAGGGTGCTCCTGCACCACCAAGGTTGACCTCTTGGCTTTAACATTAAATATATTTAATAAGACCAGGTCGGCCCTCTTAAAGTTTATTTCTAATAATTATGATGATGTTGATGTTGATGTCTATAATTTATTTCACTTACTGATGCTTGCCTAGATTGAATTTTGAATTGCCAGGTTGGAGAACACTTTCAAATTTTAGGGTCTATTCCACATGATACTCTTAGTTACAGCTCAAATGCAACTCAACATATTTTTGATGCTGGGCAACCCACTACAGAAACTCATCCACATGTAAAATTTAATGCTGTGACTCTTGGCATTGTTAATGTTATTACTTTTCCTTATGTTTCATATGTGTGAAAATGTTTCTTGGCACTATCTTCTTTTTCAATTCCTATATTTGCAGCTTTTTAGATCATTAACTTAAGCATTACATTTCTTTGTTCAAAGTTTATTCTAACACTATTTTATATCTTATTCTTATTACAATGTTCTTTGTTGTGGGGCAGGAGGTCAATCTTCATTGTCTTCATTGTGGGGGACAGTGAAGAATTCTCTTACAAATAGTAGGTCTTCTTTAGTATCTTATAATAACATGCTAAACTGATAAAGGTGTTATGGGAATTTAATCTGCAATTACTAATAGATTAAGCATATTATTACTATGCTTAATGTTCCATTTAAATGCATTTAACACAAAAAACAAATTTACAAAACTGAACCAATGGCATGTTTACAACAAAGATGTGTTGAGGAGTTTGCTCCTTGTTTAATGTTAACTTTTCCTACACAATCCACTCATACAATAGTGAAATGCTATGTGGAAGGGATGGTTGATAGTGTCCCTTGAGGGAATGGGGATTGTGAAAGACTTGTTATCATTGTATTGTGTATTTCCAATATGTTTGGATGCAGGGCAGACCAGGAGAATGAAGGATCACTCACTGATTGCATGATAACCCAGTTTTGAAGGGTCACTGGTTAAGGGGACAGTCAAGGTCTGGATGATTGGTCCATTGGAGTACCCTATTTATTTGTATTAATTTATATTCAAATTTGATGCATGGATTTCTTGTGAATTATTGGCTACTATGTATCCTGCAACTGCATTTGTAAATCTGCATATACTTCTCTAGGGTTGTAAATCTAAATTATCGATTCTTTGTCCTATTTCCTTTTAACAAAGTCTCAACTATCAATGATACAATACATTTGATGCCCTAAGCTATCAATACAAATGATGCCTAGCTAGAAGCTCATGGGATGTCCATTTGATAACCACGGTCAACATTTCAAAAAAATGGATATCCTTGAGCACAAGCACCAATAACATCAAATAATGGAGTTAAAGCACGGGCTAGGGCACAACACTAGTAGAATGCGGTCATTTCAGTGACAACAATATACAATGGCATCATTAAACATATATGCCAGTAATATCAACAAACGTGAATCCAAACATTTGAAAACCAATGACATGTTTACAATAAAGGTCTAATAGAACTCGCAACAATTCTTAAACATACTTTATCTGATATGATGAATTATTAAACAATTAAGGTTGGAGTAGACATAGTTAACACACATTTTTTTTTTGTGGTACAAGGAAAATTTGGCTAGGTCAAATCTTCCTTCATGCTAGCAGTCTACAGAATTAGACCTTTATTAACAATTGATCATATCAGATAACTAGTATGTTTAAGAATTGTTGGGACTGGTCCTTTGGTGTGTATTAAACAAATATATAGAATTTTTAGGATATTATTATCATTCTATTTCTTTGTTATAAACATGCCATTGGTTCAGTTTTGTAACTTCACTATTGTATGAGTGGATTGTGCAAGAATAGTTAACATTAAACAAGGAGCAAACTCCTCAACACATCTTGGAAACCATTGAATTCAATAATAAATGAAACCTAACACCAACACTATTCCTTCCATTCAATTCTACCAAGAATAAAGAATTTAATCCATTCAACATTACATATAATCATTCAACAGTTACATTTCCTGACTGTGTACTAGAGGAACAATGACGACCAAAACGATCCAAACATTTGAAAACCGTGAATCGATATCCTTGAGCACAAGCACCAATAACATCAAATAATGGAGATAAAGAACAGGCTAGGGCATGAAACCAGTAGAACATGGTCATTTTAGAGAGCATTCATGATCAAATAAAATGCAATGAATTTGAAATTTGTAGTCGAATATGATGCTAGAGGCTCGAAAGATGAAGAAATCACATACGAAGAGCATGCCATTGGTTCATTTTTGTAAATTTGTTTTTTGTGTAATTATTGATTGGCAGATTAAATGCAGATAACACCTTTATCAGTTTAATTAGCATGTTATTATCATATCAGATAAAGTATGTTTAAGAATAGTTGGGACTGGTCCTTTTGCGTGTATTAAACATAATAGAATTTTTAGCATATTATTATCAATCTATTTCTTTGTTCTAAACATGCCATTGGTTTAGTTTTGTAGATTTGTTTTTTGTGTTAAATGCATTTTTCATGAGGAGGGGTCTTGTTCTGAGGAGATTGATGAAGATTGTGCACCTCAAAAACCAATTCATAAGGTACCAATCCATGTTTCCTATTCGCTTATATTTTTGGTTTGGTAAATCTCCTTATAAGTTTCATGTCCTTTCTTTTGATTACTATGAATGAGATATATATCTTACATTTAACATTCAACTTCTTTACATTTTAGAACACATAGTGTGTTTTTTGAGGATTTTACGAAATCAACTTTTAACATAAACCGAAAACACCAAACTAATATCTTGCCCTTGCAACGTGACAAAATATTTGCATTTGACCAATAACTGCAAGCAATTGAACGATAAATCCACATACCTATATCTTTGTAAAATACCTGGAACATCAAAAAGGTGGCTAAGTGGCTGCTGCCATGATTTTTATCTACTGAATATGGGAAAAAAAAACACCAAAAAGAATCAAATAGAAAACATGATTAGTCATTTCAGAGAGCATTCATGATCAAATAAAATGCAATGCCTTCTCTTGCGCTCGATCAGATTTCACCCACTCATTTTCTCCCACTCCTTTTCTCTACAATCAAAATAAAAATAATTTGGCCGTTTCAAAACAATTAATCGATATCCTTGAGCACAAGCACCAATAACATCAACTATTTTGATCTGTGGGTACCCTAATTTTGGCGAGAGTTATTTTATTAATAAGATTACTCTACAAGCTTGAAGAAGTGATATATTTTGGAAAATGAAGAGTGGAAAGATGATAATGTTCCTGAGATCATGGATGGACACAATGTTGCAGACAGAATGGGAAGACATCTTTCGAGCCTGGCCCTGGATCCTTCGATAATTGGGGTAGGATCCAGACCCAGACTAAAAAGATGTCTTCCTTTTTGTTGTGGAATATAGGCTCTACTGCTGCAATGATAGACTGCAATGTACATATCACAATAGCTAAGAAACATAAATATAGGCATCATGGTCACAATTTTTTGGAGACACAACATAATTGAATGCTATACCTAGAAAATGCAACACAACCACTACTCCTGCAATTCTAAGTTGACACTGCTAGATCCAAAAACCATATATAGATTCCTTATCTTTGGATTTTGGATCCCACAGTGTCAACTTAGAACTACAGGAGTAGTGGTTGTGTTGCATTGTCTGGGTATAACATTCAATTATGTTGTGTCTCCAAAAAATTGTGACCATGATGCCTACATTTATGTTTCTCAGTTGTTGTGTCCTAGGACCCCTTATGACCCTTTATGACCCTGTATGATCCCTAAGAATACATCTTAGAGGTCTTAAAGTGTCGTAAAGGGTCATAAGAGGCTCCTAGGAGGGGCTAGGTGAGCTTCCACCTTCACGTGGTTGGCCCTGTTAAGTAGATAATGTTAAACTATTCTCAAAACAAAGAGAAGCTCAATAATTTAAGGTCTCAGTCTACGGAGATGCTAAAAAAATGACAAGAATCAATGGTGGAGAGTTTTTAGATTATGAGAAGACATATATGGATTGGAGGCCATATTGAGTACCAGTGCAGAGATGATGATTCGGTAACCTACATCTATAAAACCTTCACAATTATCCCTTCTTTGGCATCCACTCATTACTCTTCTCAAAAAAGGTTATCTAGAAGCTTTGTATAGTGTTTCTCATCCATGCACGAAATGTGCTAGTGATTGTATAAAATTACTTTAGGCCTCTAGTATTGATGAGATGTAAAAGTGTAAAATGTTTTTACGAGATTGTGATCAATTTGTGCAGTGTACATAAATGCAAGGCGGTGACACTATTACATTTGGGGCCAAATTCTGACAAAAGTTTTCGACGGGTAACTTTTTATTATAAATTTGGTGGTTTTTTTTTGTAATAGGCCCCGATGATGTCGGTATTTTGATGGGTGTCTAATTGACCATCAAAATTTTGACAAATTCAAGGTATAGATTAAAAAAAAACTGAAACAACCTCATCATTTTTATTTCGATTGGATAGAGGGAGCGGGAGAAAAGGAGTGAAAGCTGAGCGTGGGAGAAGGTATGTTATTTCTTCATCTTTCAAGCCTCTTGCATCATATTTGAATGCATTTCATTTTATTTGATCATGAATGCTCTTTGAAATGACCGCATTCTACTGGTATCGTGTCGTAGCCAATGCTTTATCTCTATTATTTTATGTTATTGGTGCTTGTGCTCAAGGATATCGATTCACTGTATTCAAATGTTTGGATTCATATTTGTTGATATTACTGGCATATATGTTTAATGATGCCATTGTAAATTGCTTTCACTGAAATGACCACATTCTATTGGTGTCATGCCGTAGCCCATGCTTTAACTCCATTATTTGATGTTATTGGTGCTTGTGCTCAAGGATATCCATTTTTTTGAAATGTTGATTGTGGTTATCAAATGGACAACCCGTGAGCTTCTAGCTAGGCACCATTTGTATTGATAGCTTAGGGCATCAAATGTATTGTATCATTGATAGTTGATACTTTGTTAAAAGGAAATAGGACAAAGAACGATTTTTATTTAGTTTCTCTATTTTGATCCCTAAGTGGCTTACAACTATAGAGAAGTATATGCAGATTTACGGATCCAATTGCAGGATACATACCAACTGATAATTCACAATAAATCCATGCATCCAATTTGAATAGCAATTAATACAAAGAACTAGGGTCCTCCAATGGACCAATCATCCAGACCTTGACTATCCCCTCAACCAGTGACCCTTCAAAACTGGGTTATCATGCAATCAGTGAGTGATCCTTCATTCTCCTAGCGAGCTTCTAGGTAGGCACCATTTGTATATTTGATAGCTTAGGGCATCAAATGTATATTGTATCATTGATAGTTGAGACTTTGTTAAAAGGAAATAGGACAAAGAACAATTTTGATTTAATCTTTGTATTTTGATCCTTAAGTGCTTACAACCATAGAGAAGTATATGGAGATTTACGGATGTAGTTGCAAGATACATAGTAGTCGATAATTTACAAGAAATCCATGCATCCAATTTGAATAGCAATTACTACAAATAAATAGGGTCCTCCAATGGCGCAATCATCCAGACCTTGACTGTCCCCTCAACCAGCGACCCTTCAAAACTGAGTTATCATGCAATCAGTGAGTGATCCTTCATTCTCCTGGTCTGACCTGCATCCAAACATATTGTAAATACACAATATAATGATAACAAGTCTTCCACAATCCCCCTTCCCCCAAGGAACACTATCAACCATCCCTTCCACATATAATTTCACTATTTTATGGGTGGATTGTGTAGGAACAGTTAACATTAAACAAGGAGCAAACTCCTCAACACATCTTGGAAACCATTAAATTCAATAATAAATGAAACCTAACACCAACACTATTCCTTCCATAGTTGTAGGATACATAGCAGTTGATAATTCACAAGAAATCCATGCATCAAATTTTTATAAGGATATCCTACTAATCAATAGGAATTTTCTTGAGATGACCAATGATTATGCATTTTGATGGTAGTGTGCTAGTTCAAAAGGATAATATAAAATATTAGGAGTATATGTTATAAAATACTAATGAAATCAACTATAGGTCAAATCTAATCAAAATTGCAATATAAAGATTAAAATAGATCTTGAAGAAATATGGGAACCATTTTTGACAGATATTGTACAAACGAAGAGAATACTCCAAAGAGGAAATGCTTCAATGTGGAACAATTGAAGGACAATATTTTAATTTTATATGCACATCTGCAATGTTTTTGATATATTTCTGAGATATAATTAAAGGAAAAAATGCTTGGTGGGGTTATCATGCAATCAGTGAGTGATGCTTCATTCCCCTCTTCCAGTGACCCTTCAAAACCGGGTTATCATGCAATCAATGAGTGATCCTTCATTCTCCTAGTCTGCCCTGCATCCAAACATATTGGAAATACATAATACAATGATAACAAGTCTTTCAAAATCCCCCTTCCCTCAAGGAACACTATCAACCATCCCTTCCACATAGCATTTCACTGTTGTATGAGTGGATTGTGCAGGAACAGTTAACATTAAACAAGGAGCAAACTCCTCAACACATCTTGGAAACCATTGAATTCAATAATAAATGAAACCTAACACCAACACTATTCCTTCCATTCACTTCTACCAAGATAAAGCATTTAATCCATTCAACATTACATATAATCATTTGACAGTTACATTTCTTGACTGTGTAGAGGAACAGTCACTACCAAAATGATCAAAACTACTTTCACCCTTGCACAAGCTATTCCTCACTCTTAATGAGTTATAAACATGCCATTGTTTCAATTTTTCTTGCGATTTATGATAATTTTTGTAAACATGTCATTGGTTCAATTTAGTGTATTCATTTTTGTCAGACAAATCTTCATTGTCTTCTAATTGTCTTCTTTATATAGTAGCATGTATTAATTGGTTGACAAATAAAGAAGCATTTAGACAATCGGAAGACAATGAAGATAATTTTAAATGCATCTAACACAATGTTTTTTTACAAAACCGAACCAATGGCATGTTTACAACAAAGAAATCAAGTGATAATAATATGCTAAAAATTGTATTCTATTTAATACATGCCAAAGTACCAGTCCCAACAATTCTTAAACATACTTTATCTGATATGATGTATTCTTAAACAATTAAGGTTGGAGTAGACATAGTTATCACACATTTTTTTTGTGTGGTACAAGGAAGATTTGGCTGATTAAGAGTGAGGCCTTCTTTAGAATCTCATATAAATTTGGCTGATTAAGATGAGAAGAAAAAAAAAATTCATTAGTTAAATTTTTTAGTTTCATGTATTTTTTCTCCTATTTATTAGGTGCATGAGTTGAAGGTTGAATGTAAGAGTCTTATAATGTTGTGTTACCTTAAATCTCAAGTTTTTGATACTCCTATGATGATCTTTCTCAACAAGTATTTTATTCTATTGTTGTTTTTTGAATAACATATTGGGCAAATACAAAATTGTGTACGTCTATAGGACAGTGAACACAAAATTGAAGTATCAAAAAAGACTTGATCAAGTTGTAGGTGGAACATGCACTCCAATAGTAAGTAATATAGAATAACAAAATAAGTAATCTGTCATGTCTACATTTTGTTATTTTCTGAGATCACATCCATGTTCTATATTTACAGAATGGTTCAAAATTGAAATTTACAATTCGATAAAAGTACTGATGGGTGTTGTTCCTTGCACCCTCAATCAACAACTTGCCTCCATTTTATTTTGATTTACAAACTACTATACTATTTGAATATCTTTCTTTCTTGCCACAATAGGAAAGAGTTTGAGGTGGAAGACTACAATAATAGAAGTGTTTCAATTTGGTATACTATACTACAACATCATTTCATAACTAATTTTTCAATTTCTATATATAATTAGGTTATAGATAATCTAAGTGAAGAAGCATCATGTCAGACAATCCAAGTGAAGAAGGTAATGGGGATGCAATCAATAGATTGTGGTCGAACTTGAAAAGAAAAGGCGATGGAAAATTTTATTGTCCCTGCAATAATTGTAAGGGCTTAAACATTAGAAGATTGCTAATCAAAATAGCTAAGAGACATTGTAGGGATAATGGTCACATTGAAGGAGGCTTTGATTATCATGAATTGGTAAGTTTTTCATTATATTTATTTAACAATTAATATATATATATATATATATATGAAATACACCTGATGATGAGATCATTATCATGGTTTATTTGTGTTCATCATTTTAATATAGGTCAACCTCCCTAGGGGAGTACATGATATGGACCATGGAGGTGCAAATATTGAGAATATGACTTTGGAAGTGGAGGATCATGGAGGTGCGAATATTGAAGCTGAAGATTATGATCCCATGGAAGATGACGATGATGCACCAGATGATGGTACTAATAAATTGATCCATGACACATTTGGTATTGGTGAAAATGATGATGATGATCAAGATGATGTTGATGTCATCCATGATATACCTCTACTTGAGAAGGCAGCCACGCCCCTTTATGAAGGCTCCCAAATAACTCTTCTCTTTGTTGTATTGTTGTTGTTGAACTTGAAGGTTATGAATGGTTTATCCAACACAACAATGTCACATATGCTACGGTATGTCATATATGTCATTATAGTAATTGTTAATATGTACCATAAATATTGTTAATATTAACAACATATATTTTTTTCTACAGATTGATAGGTGAGTTCTTGTTACCACCATTCAATATTCTCCCTCGCTCATACCGAGAATTATGTGCCACTATGAAAGATATTGGAATAGAGTATCAAGCAATAGATGCTTGTCCCAATGATCATATTATTTATCATAAAGAACATGAATTTGCAACACAATTCCTTGAATGTCATATGAGTAGATATCAGATAGATCAAATAACAAAAAAGGTGCCTCACAAGGTTCTTCATTACATCCCCATTATACCACGTTTGCAAAGATTATTTAGGTGTAGCAGCTTGGCACAATTTATGGATTACCATGCATGCAATAGGAGTCAAGATGACATTATTCGAATGCCTACAGATGGTTCTATATTTAAGGACATAGAGGAAAAGTGGCTGCACTTTATCGAAGAACCTTGAAATCTCAAGCTTTTAGTGGCAGCGTACAATGTCAATCTATTTGGAGAGCTAAGATCTATTTGCACTGTTTGGCATATTTTTGTCATCAACAATAACATTCCTCCATGGATGTCAATAAAGAGGGAGCACATTATGTTGGAAATGATTTTTCCAAGTATTTGATCATTTAATAGTTATCTGCATGTAATTATAAATCTTGTTGTAAAATGGTCACAATAATTATGTAATGTTGTTTTTCATTCAACCACGTAAATACCAAGTTAAAGATATGAATGTTTATATTGAGCCTCTTATCGACAAGTTGGTGGAGTTATGGAAAGGTGTCACTATGTATGACATCTCTAGACCAATAGGAGACATACAATTTCAATTCCATGCAATTCTTGTATGGACAATACATGATGCCCTAGGGTTAACACATTTTTCTGGTATTTTAATTATGGTGAATTCAAGTTGCACATGATAATTCTAAAAATAAAAATTAACATATTTAATCCAATTGTATCATTACCTTGTAGGTCTTCAAACAAAGGGAAAATTTGCATGTCCAGTTTGTGGTCCAAAGATGAAATCTCATCATTCAAAAAGTTTAGGAAAGCAGGTGTTTGATGAGTATAGACACTTTCTCCACAAAAATCATAACTATCAAATTACTGAAAAACATCTTTTCAATGGGAAAGAAGAGACTACATCTAAGCCACGGAGAATGACACCTCACTTATGGAAGTTGGAATATAATAGAATTAATCATCAAGGTACTACCATTCTACCTAACGGTTTATGTTTGGAATTTGTATATTTTTATTATGTTTTATTTGCTGATTATGTGATTGATGATCATGAATGTCGTCAAGGCAACACTACTGAGCACCTTCCAAAGGGACTAAAGAGTTATCCCAAACAATTTAGTAGGTTGCCCTACTATGAGAAATTGAAAGATGTGCATTTATTTGATACTATGCATATAGGAAAGAATGTAATGAAGACATTGTGGAAGATATTGGATGGAAGGTGTGACAAAGAAAAAAATGTCAAAATTTGTAACGACATTCATGAATCCAATCATGCAATGAAAAATTTCATTGAATCAAATAGAAATGGAGAATGGATTAATACAAGTGCCCTTCCTTGGTTATTAATAGAATAACAAAGTGATGCCATAAAAGAAGTGATACAAAAAATTTGATTTCCCATGGGATTTGCTGCAAACATAAGCAGTACCATATCAAAGAAAGGTGAATTTGGGCCAGGGTTGAAAACACATGATTGACATACCTTCATCAAGGTAAGTCACGTTCTTTTGCATTTACAATATATTTGTAAACTGCATGTACTTCTCATTGTATTATATGAGAAAAGAATGACATGATTATTTTTATAATTGTTACAGTACTTGCTACCCCTTTCTTGCCCAGAGATCTTTGACAATAACATCAAAAAAGTGATATATGATCTTGGAAAATAGATGAGGTAAGCAATGATATCTGTTCAATTTTTTGTATATATATATTGTAAAGTCTTGTGTTTATGTATTTTTGTGTCTTGAATGTCTTGTAGGTGGTTATCATCTAAAGAAATCCATATAGCAGATATAAAATACTGGAAGAGAAGAATTCCTCTTCTAATGTGTGAAATGAAAAAGTGTCTACCTTCAACCTTTTTCAATGCACAAGAACACTACCTCATACACCAAGTTGAGGAGATTGAAATGTGTGGACCTGTACAGACTCGGTCAATGTGGATGGTTGAGAGGCACTTGAAATTTTTTAAGGCTTTGGATTGGAAAAGAGCACATCCTGAGGGTTCTATGGTGGAGGGATATATGGTATACCAGACTATGGTGTACATTACTGAATATCTTCCTAAGCTTGCAGCAAAGATCCATATAGATCGCATTTGGGATCTCGAGACCATTAGAAAATTTGAAGGAGAGTACTTGGTGGGGGAAGGCAGAATGAGGAAAGTGAGAGGTAATAAATTATAAGATGTTATTGTAGCTGTTAATTAATTCTTAATCTTCAAAATTAATCAGTTGTAAGTCATGTATTTATTTTTTGTACAACTGCTCGAGAGTGGGATGCAATACATTTGTATATTGCAAACAATCAAAATTGGATGACGAAATGGATTGAATGATGTCATCATTTAAGTCGCACATTAACATGGGAAACTGTGTCTTCATTGGTTAATGAAGCTCTTCATAACAGAGATCCAAATGTTACCCAAAGGGAAATAGATTTAGCACATGGTTTAAAAGATTTCCAGGTACATATAAATTTGTTAATCACTCATATGTTTATGAACTCTTGATGCATTAATTTATACATGTTTTACATATTTTTGCAAGTCAAACACCAAAAGGCTATGTTTTGCAATGGTCATAAATTTTGTATCAAAAAGTTGGACGACACAAAGAAAACTTATGATTCTGGGATAAGTGTAGTCTTTCAGGTGACTAATATTTCATCTAGAAATGACTTACATCCTCGAGAGTCTGAAAATCGATACTATGGCATTTTGGATGATATACTTGAGTGTGACTTTAATTCCTTCAGATTAGTTCTCTTTGTCGTCAGATGGTATAGGCTATGACTTAATCAAAATGATCCTAATAGAACTATTATTGAACGTGACAATGGATTTCCAATGATTAATTCATTGTGGTTTGAGCCATTTGGGGATGAACCCTATGTTCTTCCAAAACAATGTGAGCAGGTATTTTACTCAGAGGTTCTGCATAAATCAGGTTGGTCATTTGTTGTTAGACATGATCCAAGAGGAAGGCCAATGAGGTATAATGCAATGGAAGAAGAAGATTGCGAACAACTAGAAGATGATGTAGATGATGATTACAAACAACAGCTAGTCGATGATGTTCCTGACGCAACTTTTCTTGAAGAAGAAGAAGATGATGACGATGATGATGCTACTAATGATGATGATGACGATGATGTTGCTACTGTTGCTACTGCTGATGATGATGATGATGATGACAAAGACGAAGACAATGATAGTGGTGGTGATGATGTCAATGTCAACAATGATCATGGCGATTAGTTGGATGAAGAAGAAGATGAATGACATGGATGAAATGTACAGTTACGTGATCACTGCTTAATCTATTTAATATTTATTTCTTGATAGAAATGTGTAGTTATGCAATCAATGCTTAATCTAATTAATTTGTGATGTACTTACTATGGGATGCTTATGGTTTTTAATGTACTTACTATGTGGTTTTGAGTATATGTATCATGGGTTTTTTAGCTAACATTAGATAATTGAATTACATATATAGGTACCCAGACTCCTTTCACGAGCTCCCACACAGTCTCATGGATCGACAGGTATAAGTCAATACACCCTATAGAGATTAATATATTTCACAATTTGCAAAATACCTCATAGTATCTCTCTCATTTGATGGAGTGTAGATAGCAGCAAATAGGTATTTTTCAGATGTGTCTTCCTCGAGTGAAGAAAGTGAGTCATGTAGTATGTCTGAATTAGGAAGATCAACTAGAGGTCAAAGACTAGAAGGAAATTCAATAGGTGCATGAAATTTTTCCTTTCTCAAGGGGGGTCATGTTCTTATGATGATGAGAGAAAAGGCGACATCGAGGTGCCCTCTAGGTACCAAAATCTACAGAAACAATGGGTCCCCAAGGAACTTCCTCCAATAAACACTGATTTTAGTGTTAAAGGCAAGATATATCGTATTGCACCATCGTCAATACATGGTTTGAGCCTATTTTCCATGGATGGCATAAAGGTCTCTTACAACAAAGTTGTTGAATTGATGGAGTATGTTGGACCTTGTTACGATTACAAAAGTTGGATGCGAATTGTTCAATATAAAAAAAGTATGCGTAGGTATGCACTCTCGGCAAACTATATTCAACAAAAAGACAATGAGAAAAGTAAAAGAGTGGATATATACATTAACAGAAGGCCAAAAGCATCAGGGAATATTGTAGGTTTTATAAATAGCACGTGACCTCTATCAACTATTAAGAAACCCAATTGCATATTTGAGGCATGTGAGGGAAATCATGTATTTGTATGTGCGATAGAATCAATAAGTGTAGGGGAAGAGTTGCTTATTGATTACAATTTGAATCGCATAGATACAAACAATGTCACTATCATTAGGGCACAGGTACATACTATGTACCATTAAATAATTGAGTTTTTTTGCCAACCAAATTTAGAGAGTCTCCTCACCATCCACCTCATCTCCATCATCATCTTCTAATGAAATTTATTAATGTAGTCCTTTCTAATTATTGGTTAACTTTAAATAATAACACATGACCACAATATGGAGCAACCACCTAGTGGGGACAATGATGATCATGCATGCACTTCTTCCCAGTAGGTAAACCTCTTTGTTATTGAACTACAAATTAGATAGAAGCAAAATGTTAAATAAATTTTTTTATTATATTCTTTTCATCACTATTTCAGATTAATTCTAATAGTGTTAGTAATATTGTTGTCACAGACAGGTGGTTAGCAGAGAAAGGGAAAGGAGCCCGTAGTCCCTGAAGAGGAGTCCTTTGACAAGGACCTAGTTGTTGATTTGGGTGCTTGTGATGAGCCGGCCTCTGCAATTAAAAAATGCCTCCACAGAATTGGAAATAGATTGGCTAAATTGGCATCTATATTCCCTCCGACTCTTGAGTCACAAAAGAGGGCAACTAAACTGATGCACCTATCTCAAAATTACTGAGTAAGTATTAATGTAATTTATAATTATAACAAAAGTTCAATAATAATTTTTATGTTATAGTAGTCTTTTATGTCATTAAAAAATAAGTGGATGTGTTGCTTTTACAACTTTTTTTGCATAATTTTGATCCTCATGGCCATGATGAGGGTACTGCAGCTGGTTCAGGTAGATCGCATGTTGGACTATATTTTTTTTTACTCTCTAACAATATTGTCCAGGCTAATCACTAGTTTTATTATGCTCTAACAATATTATTCTTTAGCACCTATCAATGATCACTTACTATCGTCACCTCATACGATGGCAGGCTCAGATGTACTGCATCCTGCAATGTCAGCAACACATAGCATGACCACAGACACCATGGCACCACCTACTCATACACAGATTTTATTTTCTTTATCATTATATATATGTTTATTTCCCTTGAAGTGTTCTTTCTTAGGGCCATTTCATGATGGAATCAATTTATGCAACAGGGGATACAACACTTGATGGTGATTTTCCTAGATGTACTAGTATTGCTAGTATGAGAATGATAAAGGATTTCATATTGCTTGTGAGCAAAGAAGAAGGACTTCCCTTGAAAATAGCAAAACTTCCAGGTACTTTAAAGATTGGACCTTTCTTTTACTATACAATCCTATGTTAATTACACCTTGCATTCAATATGAGAAGCTTACATCTATTGTGTTCTTATTTTATACTATTATATCCTTCGACTAATGATCCCATGATTATTTTGTAGGGAATGATATTTTCTATAGTAAACTTAATGAAAAGTGTTTGCAGATAGTCGGGCCCACCATCTGTACAGGGTGAAACATCATATCTGAACTAAAACCCCAATCCACTATTTTGATTTCATATCATTGCTAGGATAGTTATCATTACATCCATTTTTGAATCTAACACTGTTTTCTTTCTTAAAAGGTGGAAAAGCCAAAACGAAGAGTTAAAGGATGATCTCGTAGAGAGTATGACAAACTTTTTTGGACCTCGTGCATTTCAGAAGGGTAAGCCCTTCAAAGAGCCGAGATATGTTTGAGGTATATTAGGGACCAGTACAGGTGTACATTAAGCAAAAACCCACATTACCAGTGCCCCCCTTGCATTCCTAATTTAGAGTGGAAATGTCTTATTCTGGATGCGAATGAGAAAATTGAAGTAAAAAGAGGAAATACACCACCAGAGAACAAAAGAAGGTATGCGATACTGTTAATAATGTAATTGTGTACTAAATACTCTTCATATTTATATGAACTAACATATTTCAATCTCTTCATAGATTGCCTGACACATCAAAGGCAACAAAGGCAAGATTGCAAAAGCATAGGCAACACAAGCTAGGCTCTGGCGGTTATTCGAAACTTGCTGCACGAGTTGTAAGTGTTGGAAAAATACAATCTTTACATGGCTTTTAACACTGAAAATAATTCTTTGATCTTTAAATATTTATTTATAATTTGAAATATTTTATTGTTTTGATGAAACAATAAAATAAAATTTGACAATACCAAGCAAAAATGCAAGGCGTGGAGTTCAATATAAGTCTCATAGAAGAGGACAAGAGAATTGGCTTCCAACAAGGTTATAAAGCCGTGGTAGAAAGAATAAGTGCACAAGGTTCTACTGATGGACCCATTGGGGTAAGTAAGCTAAATAGATGATATTTCAAATTTAATTATTTACCAATTAGTTTATTTGATGTTAAGTTCCAACATAAAGTGACTAAATTTGTTTTAAGTAAGAAAACAATGATAACATGAATGCATATGAAATTGAAATGCAGCCTGCCAATTCTTGCCATACACAACCTGTGGGTGTTGATGACAATGAGGATGTGCATCATAGTAATACAAGTAAACATCTTAAATTGATTGGTGTAGTAATACAAATTTAATTGCAATTGGTGTTTAGATTAATGTAACAATTTGTATTGCAATTGTAGAGAGTGTAGAGGCAACTGTAGAGAGTGTAGAGGCCGCTATTAATGAGCATGTTGAGGTTGAGGCCGAGGCCAGACAAACTGACCTCGATGTTGATGATGTGACTAGATTAGGTAAAGAGCTATACGATTATGGCCTGTAAAGTACTGAAATACTTTAAAATGTTTTAAATTATAATAAAATGTTTTTAATTTAACCCTTTTACATGTTATTGCAGATGACCCCCATTTGCATCAATAGAGAACTAGGCATGCATTGAGATCTAATGAGAGGGTAGATGATCATGATGATGATATCGATAGTCATCTTAACAAGTACATCTTAAAAACTAGAAATCAAAAGAAAAAAAAGAAATGATTGTCATCTATGCACCTTAATTGATAATGACTGATTTTTATATGCCAATGAATTTAATTATGTGGTAGTGAATGTTCATAAATTTTATAATGTGTTAACGAATGTTATCATTTGATAATTAATGAATGTCACATTTTATTAATGTGTGAATGAATGTTATCGTGTGATATTTAATGAATGTTACATTTTATTAATGGATGAAATAATGAATGATGTTAGATGTTAACGGGGAATTTAGAGTGATGTTAGATGTTAACAGGGTGGGGGGGGTGTGGGGCCAAATGAGCTTCCACCTTCACATGGTTGGCCCTGTTTAGTACAGAATGTAAAACTATTCTCGAAACAAAGTGAAGCTCAATAAGTTTGTTCCTTATATAGGGTCTCAAGTGTAGCTTTTATCCCACTCTCAACATTGCAAGGCTTCAAGTGGTGTTCTGATATTGGTTTCTCCATCTCCCACTGAAATCTTGTCTTTCTCCTAAGAACTCTCACTAAGCTCTGATACATGGATGAGTAGAAGATGTCCCTTACAGGCTACACATATATAATATGGTAGATCTAGGGAACAAATATACTACAACATAGAATGAATCGACTTGAATCTATAGTTTATTCATTCACAATGAAAATTCAAATTACAAGCCATATTTTAGATTTAATATTCATATTTATCTTCATCATGATCAATATAGCCATCATGGTCAACATTTGGTTCAACTTCATTTGAACCACACTCCATGTTGGGTACCATTATAAGGCATGGAGTGTGGTCATACCCATGTTACCATAATAATGAGTTAGCCTATAAAATTATGAATAAAATACCTCGTGTATCATATTTATAATATTGCAGGTGCACCTAAGATTGGCCTAGGCACCCAAGTTCCTACCAAAGGAACCCAGGTCAAACCCAGAGGAGAACAAAAGTAGAATCGGAACCCAGCCTCAAACAAAGAACTGGATAACTTGGCTTTTTTCTAATTCAAGTTTATTTTTGAATTCTTCTCCAATTCCAACCTGATTATTCCATATTTTGTTTTCCAATTTTCCTTCTTCCTCACTTCAAATTCAAGGATAACCACCCATGACTTATGTTGTTATTTCCTTTTACTAATTGTGCTATTTCAAGGATCACCACCCATGACTTGGTTAAGATGATGAATGTTGGCAATGCCTTTACTACCAAGGAATCATTGCCCACCATTAATGAATATTAATGATCATTGTTTCCTAAGGGTAATTACTGTTTGTGTATGCTGATCACCCAAGTCTTTGGTTGTGATTTGCATGATGTGAAGTTTGTCAGAAGTGGGGGTATGACATGTTCGTTGGATTATAACATATTGACACTTACACCATGAAGAAGACAAATGATTAAATAGAAAGAGAGGACCAACTGAACCATCTTGTGGTCAGTCTATATCATGTTGAGAAACAACTTCAAGACTCAAGAATCAAAACAATCAAAAGTTTCTATTGATGTTGATGTTGATAATTTATGTCTAATGATTATGATGATGTTGATGTTGATGTCTATAATTTATTTCACTTACTGATGCTTGCCTAGATTGAATTTTGAATTGCCAGGTTGGAGAATGCTTTCAAAGTTTAGGGTATGTTCTACATGATACTCTTAGTTACATCTCAAATGCAACTCAACAGATTTTTGATGCTGGGCAACCCACTACAGAAACTCACCCACAGGTGAAATTTAATGCTGTGAATCTTGGCATTGTTAATGTTATTACTTTTCCTCACGTTTCATATTTGTGAAAATGTTTCTTAGCACTATCTTGTTCTTATTACAATGTTCTTTGTTGTGGGGTAGGAGGTCAATCTTCATTGTCTTCATTGTGGGGGATAGTGAAGATTTCTCTGACAAATAGCAGGTCTTCTTTAGTATCTTATAATAACATGCTAAATTGATAAAGGTGTTATGGGCATTTAATCCACAATTACTAATAGACTAAGCACATTATTACTATGCTTAATGTTCTGTTTAAATTCATTTAACACAAAAAACAAATTTACAAAACTGAACCAATGGCATGTTTACAACAAAGATGTGTTGAGGAGTTTGCTCCTTGTTTAATGTTAACTGTTCCTGCACAATTCACTCATACAATAGTGAAATGCTATGCGGAAGGGATGGTTGATAGTGTTCCTTGAGGGAAGGGGGATTGTGAAAGAATTTTTATCATTGTATTGTGTATTTTCAATATGTTTGGTTGTAGGGAAAACTAGGAGAATGAAGGATCACTCACCGATTGCATGATAACCTAGATTTGAAGGGTCACTGGTTGAGGGTACAGTCAAGGTCCAGATGATTGGGCCATTGGAGGACCCTATTTCTTTGTATTAATTTCTATTCAAATTGGATGCATGGATTTTTTGTGAATTATCAGCTACTATATATCTTGTAACTGCATCCATAAATCTGCATATACTTCTCTACGGTTGTAAGCCACTTAGAGATCAAAATAGAGAAACTAAATCAAAATCATTCTTTGTCCTATTTTCTTTTAACAAAGTCTCAACTATCAATGATACAATACATTTGATTCCCTAAGCTATCAATACAAATGACACCTAGCTAGAAGCTCATGGGCTGTCCATTTGATAACCAGAGTCAACATTTCAAAAAAATGGATATCCAAACATTTGAAAACCAATGGCGTGCTTACAAAAAAGGTTGAATAGAACTCCCAACAATTCTTAAACATACTTTATCTGATATGATGAATTCTTAAACAATTAAGGTTGGAGTAGACATAGTTATCACACATTTTTTTGTGTGGTACAAGGAAGATTTGGCTAGGTCAAGTCTTCCTTCGTGCTAGAAGTCTACAGAATTAGACTTTTATTAAAAATTGATCATATCAGATAACTAGTATGTTTAAGAATTGTTGGGACTGGTCCTTTGGTGTGTATTAAATAGAATAGAATTTTCAGCATATTATTATCATTCTATTTCTTTGTTGTTAACATGCCATCGGTTCAGTTTTGTAACTTCATTGTTGTATGAGTGGATTGTGCAGGAACACTTAACATTAAACAAGGAGAAAACTCCTCAACACATCTTGGAAACCATTGAATTCAATAATAAATGAAACCTAACACCAACACTATTCCTTCCATTCACTTCTACCAAGAATAAAGCATTTAATCCATTCAACATTACATATAATCATTAGACAGTTACATTTCCTGACTGTGTAGAGGAACAGTCACGACCAAAATGATCAAAACTACTTTCTCCCTTCATAAGCTATTCCAAATTTCAAGTAAAATGAGCAATATGCTATATCAAATCATTCATATTCATAGTAACCATTCAAAGGATCATTTTTTCAATGAACCCTTTGACTGTACCCCTGCTGTAGAGAAAAGAAACCTCAAAATAGAGAAAGGAAACTTAGTAAAACTAGTCTATGCCAATGTTTGTGAGGGTACAGTCATGATAGGTGCCTCTCAAACCTCTCCAAACATGTAAGATTATCTTTAAATACTTT
The DNA here is from genome assembly GCA_027943335.1 of Chamaecyparis obtusa. Lineage (NCBI taxonomy): Eukaryota > Viridiplantae > Streptophyta > Pinopsida > Cupressales > Cupressaceae > Chamaecyparis > Chamaecyparis obtusa. Next base: position 622,214 of record BSBK01010195.1, on the reverse strand, counting down.
ATTGATCTCTTCTAAACATTAACCAAATCAAACCTACATTTGAATCCACACACAATAACCCCAAAATGAAGGGTTTTGTATCCTTTAATGAATCTAGGTCATTGGTAGCACATGGACAGTCAAACTAGTAGTCTCCAAAGCATTCAATAAGTGACTGGATTTTATTTAATACACACTATTCCTTCCATTCACTTCTACTAAGAATAAAGCATTTAATCCATTCAACATTACATATAATCATTAGACAGTTACATTTCTTGACTGTGTACTAGAGGAACAATCAAGAAATGTAACTGTCTAAACGATCCAAACATTTGAAAATAGTGAATTGATATCCTTGTGCAAAAGCACCAATAATATCAAATAATGGAGATAAAGCACGGACTAGGGCACGATACCAGTAGAATGCGGTCATTTCAGAGAGCATTCGTGATCAAATAAAATGCAATGCATTTGAAATTTGCAGTCGAATATGATGCCAGATGCTTGAAAGATGAAGAAATCACATACCTTCTCTCACGCTCAGCTTTCTCTCCTCTATCCAATCGAAATAAAAATGATGAGGCCATTTCACTTTTACCACACAAAGAACATGCCATTGGTTCAGTTTTGTAATTTATTTTTTGTGTAATTAGTAATTGGCAGATTAAATGCAGATAACACCTTTATCAGTTTAATTAGCATGTTATTATCATATCAGATAAAGTATGTTTAAGAATTATTGGGACTGGTCCTTTTGCATGTATTAAACATAATAGAATTTTCAGCATATTATTATCAATCTATTTCTTTGTTCTAAACATGCCATTGGTTTAGTTTTGTAGATTTGTTTAATCCGCTAAATGCATTTTTCGTGAGGAGGGGTCTTGTTTTGAGGAGATTGATGAAGATTGTGCACCTCAAAAACCAATTCATAAGGTACCAATCATGTTTCCTATTCGCTTATATTTTTGGATTGGTAAATCTCCTTATAAGTTTCATGTCATTTCTTTTGATTACTATGGATGAGATATATATATTACATTTAACATTCAACTTCTTTACATTTTAGAACATGTAGTGTGTTTTTTGAGGATTTTACCACATCAACTTTTAACATAAGCCGAAAACACCAAACTGATATCTTGCCCTTTCAACTTGACAAAATATTTGCATTTGACCAATAACTGCAAGCAAATTAATGATAAATCCACATACCTGTATCTTTGTAAAATACCTGGAACATCAAAAAGATGGCTAAGTGGTTGCCACCATGATCTTTATCTAATGAATATGGGAAAAAAAAAACCAAAAAAAATTGAATAGAAAACATGATTGATCATTTCAGAGAGCATTCATGATCAAATAAAATGTAATGCCTTCTCTAGCACTTGATCAACTTTCACCCGCTCATTTTCTCCCTCTCCTTTTCTCTACAAATGAAATAAAAATGATTTGGCCATTTCAAAATAGTGAATCGATATCCTTGAGCACAAGCACCAATATCATCAACTATTTTGATTTGCGAGTACCCTAATGTTGGCAAGAGTTCTTTTATTAATAAGATTACTCTGCAAGCTTGAAGAAGAAATATATTTTGGCAAATGAAGAGTAGAAAGATGATGATATTCCTGAGATCATGGATGGACACAATGTTGCAGATAGAATGGAAGACATCTTTCTAGACTGGCCTTGGATCCTTCGACCATTGGGGTAGGATCCAGACCCAGGCTAAAAAGATGTCTTCCTTTCTATTGTGGAATTATCCCTTCTTTGGCCTGCACTCATTCCTCTTCTCAAAAATAGTTATCTAGAAACTTTGGATATTGTTTCTCATCCATGCACGAAATGTTCTAGTGATCGTATAAAATTACTTTAGGCCTTCAATATTGATGAGATGTAAAAGTGTAAAATGTTTTTGTGAGATTGGGATCAATTTGTGCAATGTACAGAAATGCAAGGTGGTGATTATTCTCGATGATTGATAGGTAGCTAGGACTAAAGATAACATACCTCAAGAGACCATCATAGGTTGTCTCTTTCTTTGGTCTATATTATTGACATAATGTTTTACCTTTCATTAGCTCATCAAATCTGGGGATTTGAAAGAATTTAATAGAATATTTTCATGACAACGTATATTATTTAAGTTGACATTGCACGAATTTATCTACTTTGCGCACTTGTATACTATGAAGACGGTGATAAAGAAGCATCTCCTACCATGGCCATGCTTTTTTATCACCGTCCTCATAGTCTACAAATGTGCGAAGTAGATAAATTCGTGCAACTTCAACTTAAATAATATACGTTGTCATGAAAATATTCTATTAAATTTTTTCAAATCCCTGGATTTGATGAGCTAATGAAAGGTAAAACATTTTGTCAATAATATAGACCGAAGAAAGAGAGAACCTATGATGGTCTCTTGAGCTATTTTATCTTTAATGTGCATATCCATCAGTTTTTCGACACTTAATAATTAATTTCTGATAGAAGTTCTATACATTCGACAGATAAAATGTCAGAGAATCATAATTTTTGACAATTGTTTCGATAGTAATGCTATACGTTCGATAGGCTAACCTGTCAGAGAAGTGCTTCCCACTTGTTGATATTCTAACAGTTTAGTGTCGCAAATAGCAACTTTGCGACAGAAACTTCAACAGTAATGCCATATAACCGACAGGTATATCTATTGGAATTAGGTGGAAATTGTCAGTATTCCAACAGTTATAATGTCGGAAAGGATATATTTTCGACAGTTATCTCTGACAGAGATTGTATATTTTTGATAGGTCGTTGTGTCAGAATATCGATGGATGAACCATAGGAAATGTCATAATGAAGCTGTTGTCATGTGCAAATTTTTGATGTGATGTAGTGTTGGTAAACTGACAGATATGTCTCCTATCACAATTTCCCATGCAAAAATTGCAACGGACTCATGTGTCAAAATGCTGACAAATGAGCGTTGCAAGTCTGACAAATGGCCGTCAAAATTTGACCTCAAATGTACTAGTGTAATTATTGTCAACGATCAACAAGTAGCTATGATAGTAGCTAGGACTAAAGATAACATAGCTCAAGAGACCATCATAGGTTGTCTCTTTCTTCGGTCTATATTATTGATAGAATGTTTTACCTTTCATTAGCTCATCAAATCTGGGGATTTGAAAGAATTTAATAGAATATTTTCATGACAATGTATATTATTTAAGTTGACATTGTACGAATTTATCTACTTCGTGCACTTGTATACTATGAAGATGGCCATCCTTCTTTATCGCTGTCCTCATAGTCTACAAGTGCGCGAAGTAGATAAATTCGTGCAACGTCAACTTAAATAATATACGTTGTCATAAAAATATTCTATTAAATTCTTTCAAATCCCTGGATTTGATGAGAAAATGAAAGGTAAAACATTCGGTCAATAATATAGACCGAAGAAAGAGACAAACTATGCTGGTCTCTTGAGCTGTGTTAACTTTAATGTGCCTATCCGTCGGTTTTTCAACAATTTAAAATTAATTCCGATAGCAACGCTATGTCTTCAACAAAAAAAATGTCAGAGAATCATAATTTATGACAATTCTTCCAACAGTAATGCTATACGTTCGACAGGGAAACCTGTCGGAGAATGTTGCACAACTGTTGCTCTTCTGATAGTTGAAGTGTCGTAAATAGAAAAGTTTCGACAGAACCTTTGACAGTAAGGTCATCTTACCGACAGGTAGATCTGTTAGAATTTGGTACAAACTGTTGCTATTCCAATAGTACTAATGTTGTAAATAATATTTTTTGACAGTGCATCCGACATAGACTCTATATTTTTGACAGATTGTGTTATCGGAATTCTGATGGATGAACCGCAGAAAATGCCATAACAAAGTTGTTGTCATGTGCAAGTTTTAGACATGAAATGGTGTCGGTAAACTGATGGGTATGTCTTCTATCACAATTTCCAACACAAAAATGGTGACAAACGTATGTGTCAAAATTCTAATAAATGAGTGTTGCAAATCTGACAAATGGCCGTCGAAATTTGACCTCAAATGTACTAGTGTGGGGTGGAGTACTGTCAGTGAGCTTGGCCATTGTTGGAGGGTTCTATTTTTGTCAGAGAACATTGAAGGCCTTATCCTTTTACTGGCAGGTTGTGAGTTGGGGGTTTGGGGAGTCATCCCCATTCCCATTTCTTTGTTTAAGGTGGGGGAAGCCTTTCAAAACCCTGATTTAATGGTGCAACTGAAGCTTAACATGCTCAATTGTTTAAGCTGCTTTTTTTCTGTAGTTGTGATTTGGTGGTTTGGGGAGACATCCTCATACCCATTTCTTTATTTAAGGTTGGGGGAGCCTTTCAAAACCTAGATGTAATGGTGCAGTTGAAGCTGTACTTGCTCAATTATTTAAGCTGTTGTTATCTCTTTGGTTTGGTTCAGATAGGGTTTTTTTTGTTGGCCAGCTTTTGGTTATGGGAGCCATCAAAACCCTTATGTCTTGTTTAGGGAGCCTGAAAACCCTAGATATCTGATGATGTTGTAAAGCGTTGGCTTTGCACGTTTGGCTTTAGCAGCCTGAGCCTTTCTAAATATCCTTCTTCAGGCTGCTTTTGTTTTGTTGGGCTTGTTCTGCTGGTAGTTTTATTGGCTTTGTGTGTTGGGGGGTGCTATAAGGTTTATCTTTTTCCCCCAGCTATTTCACTTTGGTTTGAGCTAATGCTTCCTATTTTTAAGCATAGGGTTATAGTTCCCTACAAAAACTAAATGTATATGGTTTCAGGGCCCATTCAAAACCTGCTTTTACCTTAATCAAAACATCTTTCTTCACCTAGCAACCTCAATATTGTTAAACTATTATGTTTCCCTTTTTAATTTAATTATTTTTGGATAAATGATTAAATTAAAAAGTTGAAACTATAGTGCTAAAATTTTTGGGTGTTACTATTTTAAATTAATTTATTAAAAAATTATAAAATAAGAGTTAATAGTAGATTATTTAATATTTTAAAGTATTGTTATTCACACTCTTGGACCTTGCATGAATTTCTAGGTAAACAATATTGGCACTATTTTTAAACCTAGTCTTTTCTAGGGGATTGAAAGTTAATCTAGTCAACTCTTCCTATTAGGGTTTATGTTGAATTTAGTGTTTAAAGCCTTATTATAGTAAACTGATAACTTGAGGGAGGTTGACCGAGTATCTTGGTCACAACACCCCTCAATCACATTCAATCATGCATATGCTTAAACTATAAACTACAAATGTTTAGATACCCTAGTCAACTTGATGTTAGTTTAGAAATTTTTTGATTGGTGTATTTTTTAAAATTTTTTCAGGCATGACACATATCAACTGCACATGTCACTCAGGCCCCACCTTCTTTCTCTTTATCAAACTAGACATGTGTCACTCAGGCGCAATGTCTTGATTAGTATCTTTCTTGTAGGTTGACGCAAGGCGGGAGGAAGACGGGGCCAAAGGAACACCCAACCACCAACTTGATTGCAGAAACAACACTCAGAAGCAATAATAGAAGATAGGGAGAGAGAGAGAATGCAAAAAATTCATATATTATTCATCACAAACTTCATATATGCTGGGCTGTAAGGCCTTCCTGGTTATGGCCAAATACAATAAGAAATTAAATACAAAAAGTCTTCATACATGTGATGATCTGCCAACCTTCAGACTATATCCTATTAATCTACTCTCCAAAATTGATCCATAAGATCTACAACATACTATTCTATTTATAAAGGGGCTACCGAATAGGCCTTCCTTAAGGTCCATTAGATCCAACATTGGAGGAAGGGATAATCTATATTTATGTCCACACACCTCCTAATGATCAATGTAATGATTAACTTTGCGACCAAAATAAAATGCAAAATTCAGCCTCAACAAAGATCCAAAATAAACCACTCGATGAGAAAGACTATCGAGAAACTGAAACAACTCGGTGAACAACTGAACTAAGTAGCAACTGAGCCCTTTCAGTGGAAAAAAGACCCTAGACCTCAATCAAAAGACTAAGAAATGAAGTTACTTTCATGGAACATCAGGGGACTAAATAGTTCCCAGAAATAATTTACAATTAAATAGTACATTTTTATCATAAAATTGATATTTTATTGTTGCAGGAAGTTAAGATATCTCATCATACTTTCTCTATGATTGTGGGAAGGGTCTAGACATGGGATTCTTTTATCGACTTTAAATTTGTTGGGGCCTCTGGTGGAATTTCTACCCTATAGAACCCAACTAGGGTGGATGGGGAATATCATGTTTTCTCTCACAATTATCTAGATGTAACTTTTAAGTGAGACAAATTTTGTTGGCACCTCTTCAATATCTATGCTCCCAACATTCATTCTCACAAAAATATGATCTAGGAGTAGATTTATAATAGTATTTTCTAGGATCAAAATTCTAGATATATGCTAGTTGGAGATTTCAATCCCCCATGTTCCACTCTGAGAAGTTGGGAATCCTCATGGATTACATTGATAGTGTGAGTGACCTCTCCAAATTTTTCGGTAGAACTGGTCTCTTTGATCTAGAAACTCCAAGGTAACCCCTTTACTTGGTCCATTAATAGGAAACGTGAACATCTTATCTAGGTCAGGTTGGACAAATTCCTTATCTCATCTTCCTGGGATATGGGATGTAAGTCTACTTTGAAATATCTTCCAATAAATTCATCTAGTCACAACACTCTCCTTTGCATTGGGTTGATAAGCCTAACTCTGACCCACTTCTCTTTAGGTATGAAATTATGCAGACTGCTCATCCATAATTTAGAGATCATATTGCAAGATGGTGGTCTACCCCTTTTCATGGATAATCTATGTTTAGAGTTGCTAAAAATTTGGATCTTATTAGAAGAGTGTTTAAAGGATGGTGCAAATCCAATTTTGGGGACATCTTAAAAAAGAAGGAAGAGATCTTCTCAAAACTGGAAAATATACAAAAATAGATGGCTACTACGAATCCCTCTCATTCCTTACATGTGGAGGAGGAGGAATGCAAGCTAATTGGAAGGAGATTTTGGATAAAGAGGAAATATTTTGGAAATAAATATTGAGAGTTCAATGGTTGAAAGAGCAAGACCGTAACTTGGCCTTCTTCTATAGGACTTCTAGTAGGATAAAAAAAATAATACTACCAAGTGTCTGTGGGATGAATGTGGGAGATAAGTCATTGAATATGCCCAATTGGGTCATGTTGCTTCTTATTTTATGCAATTGTACTCATCTGGTGATGAAATGAATTATGTGGAGCTACAAGTATGACTCCTATGCTACCTCCCCCAAGCTATCTCTAATGAAGATAATGATCTCCTCATATCTCTAGTCTTTGAGGATGAAGAACTAAGTCAGCTATTTTTTCCATGGGTGCTTATAAATCTCCAGGGCCAGATGGTTTCCCACCTGTCTTCTTCCAAGATTTCTAGGACATTTTAAGTTTTGATATTACTAGAGCTATGAGGGATTTCCTCTGGATTGGTAATCTTCTAAAAAATTTAAATGAACCCTATATTTTAATTGTCCCTAAATATCAGGACCCTAGAAGTATGTATTCAACTTTATGCCAATTAGCTTATGCAACATTGTTTACAAGATTTTTATAAAGGTTCTAGTGAATAGGCTAAAGCTCCTATTGGATAAGTTTATATGCCCCTATAAAAAAGGGTTTTTTTTTTCCTGGGAAGACAAACCTTGGATGTTGCAATCATGACTCATGAGATAATTCATTCAATAGATAAATGCAAGGAGCTAGGTATGACCTTTAATATTGATATCTCTAAAGCATATGATAAATGAAATAACATGTTTTCTCTATGAAGTCCTTGTGAAGATAGGATTTAGTCAAAAATTTGTGGCGATAATTAGGGAGTGTGTGAAAACTGTTAGATTTTCAATTCTTATTAATGGTGTCCCTTGGGGACTATCCAAGATAGGAAAATGTATTAGGAAAGGTGACCGCCTATCTCCCTACCTATTCATTATGGTTATTGAGGTTCTTGTGAGTAACATCATGTATTTATCTTCTATAGGTAGAATCCAATGAGTCAACCTGCCTCCACTCTCCCACCCCCCTCATTTTTATAGCAATTTGTTGATGATCAATACTTTCTTCTTTGGAAAATCTTTAGTTATTAAGGCCAGGTAATGGAAACAAATTCTAGATAATTATGTTATAGCTTTAGGCCAATGTATCAATTTTAGGAAAAGAAAAGTTTTCTTCTTCAATACTAAACTTGATCTCCAAGATAAAATTCTTGACATTCTAGTCTGTCAATCTCCCAACCTCCCTAGTACTTACTTGGGACTCCCTCTCAAGGTCAAGGAGGTATCTCTAAACTTTTAATACTATCTTGGAAAGAGTCCAAAGAATAATGGTGGGTTGGAAAGGAAAATTATTGGGTAGTGCTGGTAAACTTTAACTCCTCTCACCTTCCCTCCAAGGAACTCCCATGTACTTCCTCTCCCCTTTTAAGATCTTTGGGTCTATGGTTGATAAGATGGAGAGAATTTAGTGCACTTTTCTCTAAATGGGTGGTGAGAAGAAAAAGATAATGGATTTGGTGAATTGTGACATGCTTTCTCTATCCAAACTAATTGGGGGCTTGGGATTCGTAAGATCATTAACCTGAACAAAGCCTTGAAGAAAAAGTTACTTGGAACCTGGTGGCTGGAGTTATAGAATGGCATAAGATCATAGACAAAAAATATCTCAATGAAGACTATTTTAATAGATCCCTTGTGGCCTGATACTTTCCACATGGATCTAAAATCTGGAACAACATCTTCAAATGCAAGTACCTTCTAAAAAATGGGGATGAAATAGCAGTTGGAAAATAAAAGAAACATTAGATTCTAGAAAGAAATTTTTTTGATAGATGATAAGCCCTTTGAGGATGGGAGATTCCATCTTTTGAAGAATAGACTTAAACATAGGCTTGGGGAGTACATTGTGGTCTATTTGGACCCTGAAGAAAAATGGAAAAACCTGGCAAACTCTTTCACAAATAGGCCTGACTAGTTAACTAATAGGATTGCAGATCTCATGTCCACTTTGGAAAGCATTAGGATTCTATTCTTTCCTAGATCTTGAAGAGTTATCTAGACTCTAACCCAATCAGGTAACTTCACTATCAAGTTGGCTTACAATCTACTGATCAAGGACTAGGGTGACTTGAGTAGCTAGAAGAAAGTATGGAACTTACAGGTAATCCCAAAAATAATTTTCTTTTGTTGGGTTGTGATTCATAGGAAAATATTGATGTAGGAATGCCTTGTGAAGAGAGGTTTCTAACTTGCTAACAAGTGCATTCTATGAAAAAAGGACCGAGGAAAGCATTGACCATTTATTTATTCACTGCTAGTTTGTTTCTCATATATGGAAAAAGGTTACCCATAATCTAATACTTCAATGGATCTTCAAATGGGACATTAGACACTTGATGTATGATTGGACGCCCCCCCCCCCCCCCCTCAAACCACCCTCTCATTTAGCAATTGTGGAGGAAGATTCCCCCCCCATATTTGTTGGAGCATCTAGAAAGAGTGTAATAATATTATTTTTAGGGATGTTTCTTTATCTCTGAATATTCTCTTCTTGTCTTGCAACAAGATTTAACTTGAGAACATCTCGGTTACTATTTGGAAAATCCTGAGCTTTCCTCCCTCAACTATGACTAGATCTATTGATTAATCCTGGAATCTCCCTCAAGGTTTTTGACAAATATGATAATTCTAAAACTCTAGTAAGGCAGAATATAGTTTGGAAACCCCCACATCCACATTAAAAAAGCTAAATTTTAATGGCATGGCTAACTCTAAGGTGGAGGCTAGTGGACGAGTGATAAGAGACCACAAAGGTATGTTTATTGTTTCTTTTTCTATCCACTTGAAGAATCATATTGTTAACTAGGCAAATGGAATAGCTCTCCTTTAGAGTCTCAGAATTTCCATCTCTATTGGTATCAAACACCTTGAGATTGAGGGAGGCTCTAAACTCATCATTGATGCTACCCGTGGCTCCACTTCTATTGGTTGGAAGGTGGAGGGCATTATTAATGATATTAGAGTTTTACTAACAAGCTTGGATGGTTTCACTTTGAAGTATACCTATAGAGAGGGTAATGTTGTTGGCGACTCTTTGGTGGCTTTGGGTTTGTGAAAAATGGGCTTACAATGTTGGAGAGACGTGAATCGACTGCTAGAGACTACTAAAAGTCTTTTAAGGAGGGAGGAACTTACATTGATACCTACAACATTGAAATTTGATTCTACTATTTTTTTTAGTCTCTGGTTTTGCACTTTAACAACCATAGGATGTGATTTGAATTTCACCCCTTATTTAAATTTGAATGTCATTGTGATGATTACTATAACTGGATGAACATAAATCATGTGGTTAGTACTTGCAGATGCATCATATTATTAGTATCCATTGTGACTTGTGATGGTTTTTTCATAATTTTAATTGGCATCATTTTATGAAGGTTAGAAATTACAACAATAATAACCCTACTTTCTTGTTAGATATCGTTGGAATTGAATACAACTTAGATGTCATTTATAGCCTCTTTGTCTTAGAAATGATGGATGTCTTGCATGTGATAGAGGACATTTAAAGTGGGGCTAATTGTGGTTCTATTTATGATAATAAAGAAGATGCTCATTACTACCTTTTATTACGGGAAGATGAGTGTATTTATTTAGATTTTTCTTTTTTGATTCTTGTTGTTCTATGGTTTGTCAAAGCCAAAAAATCTCAATTGGAAACCATGGGTGGTGATAGACTATGGGTTGAGATCAATAAAATTGATGAGGTTTACAAAAATGACCCCACGGTGTGGTTCATTTGCAAGGAAGGTGGGATAGTTCCGTTCATGGAGAACATGACTAGTTTTGATGAGAATTTGTCTCATCAATTTGTCAATTTATCTCTTCTTGGAATGAGCGATGTCTAACTGTGGGTGGTATCTCCTTTGAAGTTAATGAGGAGGTCATTGGAAAAGACACTGGCCTTTTTATAGAGGGAAGAAAATGGAAACAAACTAGTAGGACTCTTGTCGTCACTAGTTTAAACCAATTCTTTTGTTCCAATGAGAAGTCATTCAAGATTCATGGGGGTTTCAATCGAGAGAAGCTTCTTGATCCTCGACCTCAAGTGTGTGAAATTTTAATGACTTGTTTTACATTGGAAGGTCACTTTAGAGTGTTCTATTACTATCATAATTTGTCATTTCTTAATCACCTCTGCAATTGTGACCTTACTTCTATCCCTTTCTTTCCACTCCTCTCTCTTGGGAGTAATGTTAAAGAAATTATTGAGGCTAAAAATAGTGAGAAGAATTATACTATCTTCCATTAGGGCCTGATATATTGCCTATACAAGTTTCATCTTGAGTTCTTCCTTCCAAGGACTATTTCGGTTCATCTTTCCTCTATGGCCCCTTCTCCGCCCTTAACTACTCCTTCACCACCTAAAGCTAGTATTTTACCTGCAACTGGGCCTAGTAGCAAGTGTTGTCTTAGAAAACCAAGGCTTAAAGATTTAATGGCCCCCCAAAATACTTATCCTATTGTTGTATCTGTGGATATGTCCAAGAAGAAGAAACCCACAAACCCTAATATGGACAATAAGGTTAATATAAAGGTTAAAATCAATACCAATTAGGTAGATTCTGATGTTGAGATCACGGTGGAGGAAAATACTCCTCGATGTTTGACCATAATTACTAGTAAGCCAAAGAGAAAGGAGAAAAAAACTATAATTGAGTCGAGCTTTGAGGACTCCGAGGAAAATAAGAGCAATGAGAAAAAAACTATGATAATGCTGGATCCTATGTCTCAGAGAGCTTAAAAAATGATAACCTTTCCCCTGAGCCAAATGTCAGAGAAAAATCAGGCCCCCTCTCCTCAGCCTATTAATGATAATAATATTGTTGAAGAGGTACTTGTTGAAGAGACTCCTAATGCTCCTAAGGTTCTTGGTTGCTTGATTGGTAAACTAAGAACCAAAATTGAAGGTATTAATGATTCTCTGTAGGCTTTGAAGCCTGAGGTTATTGGTTTGGGTAGAAGACTCTAGGATGTGGGTCACTTCACCCTTAAGGTCACACACAACTTGGTGACCGCACTATGCTTATGGAAGGAGCAGATAAAGGGTAGAAAGTTAGTAGAGGAAGAGGATTATAAGGAACTATTTAAGTTCTTGACTGAAGAATGGGCTAGGGTGATGCTATCCAAGACCCCTCCTAAGAAGAAATCATAATGCTTGATGTTGGCTTTTTGATATTTCGGTCCTTTTTTGACCTGATGGGCCTTAGTTTCAATTGTTATTTTGATATTTTTAATATTGTGAAAATCTTATGGTTGATTAACCCTGCGTGGCTAAGTTTAAAGACTTTTATTTCATATCTAAACTCTTATAGTTTAGTTAGTATTCTTGATATTTCTATCTGGCCTTATGCTTGTAGATGTTGGGTTGTTTTTTATAGAGGTAAATGTAGGTTGTTGTCGTTATGTCTTTCTCTGCTTACTGTTAATGTGTTGTTAATGGAAATCTATTGATAATCCTTCTAGATAGTTTTATTATGGGACAACACCCTTGTTTTACTGCTACTAATATAAAAAACAAACATTTATTTCACTAATTTTGTGACATCTATCTAATATTCATTTAATTATATTTCTAATATTAGCAAATCATCAATTGATATCTATTACAATATTTCAAATAACTATTTTTATAACGTATTTAGCATTCCTAATTTTATTGTCTAAATGCAATTTAACTATTAAAATTATTATTTATTTAATCTAAACTTTTGTTTGAAAAGGAAATATTACCTCACAAGAATAAATGATCTCATAATTATTGAAGTGATGTAGGTTAACAAACATATCTTCCACTAATTTTGTGACATATATCTAATATTCATTTATATAGTTCCAATATTAACAAATCATTATTTGATATATATTACAATATTTCAACTAGCCAATTTGATTAACATTTTTTAATTTCTAAAAATATTTATTTATTTTAATATATTTATCATTCTATTTTATTGTCTCTATAAAATTTAAATTTGAAAATTATTAATTAATACTAAATTTACATGAAAACTAAAATTTTACATGATTTTTACATAATATATGCTCATTCAAATAGACAATTAACTTATAAATATAAGCCAAAAGAAAGAACATTACCTCAAAAGTAATGTTATCTTTCACTAATTTTGTGACATATATCTAGTATTCATTTATATAGTTTCAATATTAACAAATCATTATTTTCAATATATATTACAATATTTCAACTAGCCAATTTGATATATATATTTTTAATTTCTAAAAATATTTATTTATTTTAATATATTTATCGCTCTATTTTATTGTCTTTATAAAATTTAAGTTTGAAAATTATTTATTGATACTAAATTTACATCAAAACTGAAATTTTACATGATTTTTACATAATATATGCTCATTCAAATAGAGAATTAACTGAAGAATGGGCCAGGGTGTTGCTGTCCAAGACCCGTCCTAAGAAGAAATCATAATGCTTGATGCTACCTTTTTGATATTTTGGTCCTTTTTTGACCTGATGGGCCTTAGTTTCAATTTTTATTTTGATATTTTTAATATTGTGAAAATCTTATGGTTGATTAACCCTGCGTGGCTAAGTTTAAATACTTTTATTTCATATCTAAACTCTTATAGTTTAGTTAGTATTCTTGATATTTCTATCTGGCCTTATGCTCGTAGATGTTGGGTTGTTTTTTATAGAGGTAAGTGTAGGTTGTTTTCGTTATGTCTTTGTTTGCTTACTGTTAATGTGTTGTTAATGGAAATCTGTTGATAATCTTTCTAGATAGTTTTATTATGGGACAACACCCTTGTTTTACTGCTACTAATATAAAAAATAAACATTTATTTCACTAATTTTGTGACATCTATCTAATATTCATTTAATTATATTTCTAATATTAGCAAATCTTCAGTTGATATCTATTACAATATTTCAAATAACTATTTTTATAACACATTTAGCATTCCTAATTTTATTGTCTAAATGCAATTTAACTATTAAAATTATTATTTATTTAATCTAAACTTTGGTTTGAAAAGGAAATATTACCTCACAAGAATAAATGATCTCATAATTATTGAAGTGATGTAGGTTAACAAACATATCTTCCACTAATTTTGTGACATATATCTAGTATTCATTTATATAGTTCCAATATTAACAAATCATTATTTGATATATATTACAATATTTCAACTAGCCAATTTAATATATATATTTTAATTTCTAAAAATATTTATTTATTTTAATATATTTATCGCTCTATTTTATTGTTTCTATAAAATTTAAATTTGAAAATTATTAATTAATACTAAATTTACATGAAAACTAAAATTTTACATGATTTTTACATAATATATGCTCATTCAAATAGACAATTAGCTTATAAATATAAGCCAAAAGAAAGAACATTACCTCAAAAGTAAAACATTACTGTTCTACGAGGCCAAGAAAAGGAATAATACCTCAACAAAAAAATGTTACCGATTGTATCAGATCATATATATATAGGCAACGGGATCCCGAAAAGATAAGGATGCCATAAACATATTCTTAAAACAGCCATAAACACGCTCTTAAGATGCCATAAAATAAACGTTATTATCCTTTTTTAAATATATAAATAAGAAGAAGAAAGTCAAGGGCTGCCAAACTGAAACAGTATTCTTAAATATAAAATATGATAAAATAAACGTTATTATCCTTTTTTAAATATATAAATAAAAAGAAGAAAGTCAAGGGCTGCCAAACTAAAACAGTATTCTTAAATATAAAATATGATATATTGAAGTTACGTGCGGATAAATACATTTTATATTTTATATTAACGTTTTTGTACTCATATATTTTATGGAAAAATCTTGACCAAGCAACTTTTATTTGTTTTCTAATTGTTGCGCCTGTCATTGATGGTGATGTCTGCCCAACTTCTATTTTATAAGCTCAGCTCTTGACCCAAAGCAGTCAAAAAAAGAGTTTTTAAACTTAGGCTTTTGAAAATGTGTTAGTAGTGTCTAGGGGAAGAGTACTTAGGAGAAAATTGTGCTTTGCTTACGTTCTAATTATTATTAATTAGATTGTATTTCGTTGATTTTAATTATTGAAAAATCATTTAGTAGATTAATAAAAAAAAAATTTAAAAATGATAATTAGAGGAATTGTACAATTTTATTGTTATTTAGTGCTTGTTATTGTGCAACTTTATTGGTATTAATAGTGCTTGTTAGTGATGTAGATTAACAAACATATCTCACTAATTTTGTACACGTTTAACTAGGTGTACTATTTTAACGAGTTGCATGATGAGCTACACCTTCAAACCTTAGCTATAGGTAGTTAAGTGTTCATTTTACATTTCTAAAAAACAACGAAGATCTTACGATATTCCATGCAACGGCTAGATGTTGACGAATTTAGCCCTCAAGACTATTGGTCCCTCTCCCCTAGGCAATAAGGAAATTGAAATGACCACTTGGACATAACACATTTCACAACATTCATCTTTCCACCCAAAACCATAATAATAGATATGAAGAGTTAAATCTCAAATTCATCGAATTTCCACATCCATTTGAATTCTATTCAGTAGTTTCAAGTTTTGATTGTGTATGCTTTTATAGCATCAATGTTTCAGATCACAGTCTGTTTTAGGATCAATGTTTTAGATCACACTCCCTGATCTATTAGATCTAGGATTGTACTCTAATTAATCAAAGAATGTGATCTAAAATATTGATACTAAAAAATACATACACAATCAAAACCAAAATCTAATTCTCATAAAAAATTAAAAAATAATAAAAAGCCCAAATTTCAATTTTTACAAAATAATTGGGATGCTGGTGGTCTTCCCATATTTCATTTAAAAAAACCTAAAACAGGGCAAGCGCTTACTATTAAAGCGTGCCCGAGAGGATCGTATCTAGACCACAAATGATGGCCTTAGAAGCAGCTTTCCTTGTTATTCTTGCTCTAATTTCGCTAATTGCGATCTCTACTAGACGTAGAATTAATAACACGGCAGAGGCAAAGCCACCGCATCCTCCATTGTGGCCAATACTTGGGCATCTTCCTCTTCTAAGTAGAAGCAAACAGCCCTTTCACAGACTTCTCTCCTCTCTTTCAGAGACATATGGCCCCATCATGCATCTCCAACTTGGGGTCCGCCCAGTTGTGGTCATCAGTTCTTCAGATCTGGCAAAAGAGTGCTTTACAATAAATGACAAAGCCTTTGCTTCGCGCCCACATCTGTCTATAGGAAAGCATATGGGTTACGATTTCAAAAGCTTCGGTTTTGCTCCTTATGGCTCCTACTGGCGAGACATCAGAAAGCTCTGCAACCTCCAGCTCTTTACTGCTCAGAGAATCGATTCCTTCAGCCACGTTCGCGCAGAGGAGGTTTCCACTCTCATCCGTTCGCTGTTCGAGAGTTGGGAACAACAGATCAGTGCAGTGAGAATCAAGACGGGGCTCTCCGATCTCACATATAATGTCATGATGAGAATAGTTGCCAGCAAGAGATTCTCGCCAGATCTCGGCCCTGAGGATTTAGAAGAAGCTCAGAACTTTAAGATGTTGTTAGAAGAATTTGTTTCGTTACTCGGAGCTTTTGATGTCGCTCTTTACCTGCCTTTTCTCAAGTGGGTCGATCCACAGAGAGTAGAGATTTGTATGAGGAATCTAACGAAGAAAATCGATGTGGCTATGAAGAAATTGGTGGCCGATCACCGAGAGAAGAGAGGTGTGCAGGATCGAGACTTGGTTGATGTTCTCATCTCTGCAACGGACAACCATGAAATCCTGTCTAACAATAACGACGATGTGGTGAAAGCCAACGCCATAGTATGCTCGACTTTTATCACTTTCTCCTACAGAAGTAGGCTTGTGAAATCTTCTTTCTCATTGTTTGAATATTTAAATGCTTGGGCTTGAGATTTGTCATTTGGTTTTGCAGGGCTTGATAACTGCGGGCACTGAAACATCCTCTGCGACCGTGGAGTGGGCACTGTCAGCTCTGATACAACACCCGGATATTTTGGGTAAGGTTCAGCAAGAGCTCGACATACATGTTGGACGCGAGCGATTAATGGATGAATCAGATGTGCACAAGCTGAAATATTTACAGGCAATTGTGAAAGAAACTCTCAGGCTTTATCCACCGGGACCTGTTTTCGTCCCTCATGAATCTACCGAGGCCTGCACTGTTGGAGGATATCATATTCCCGCAGGAACTCAACTGTTGGTGAATGCGTGGGCAATTCAGCGGGACGCGGCTGTATGGGAGCGCCCCACGGAATTCGATCCTGAACGTTTTTTCAACGGCGGCAAAGAGATTGATGTGAAAGGGCAGAACTTTGAATTGATTCCGTTTGGTTCAGGGAGGAGAATGTGCCCGGGCATGTCTTTGGCGTTGATTGTGGTCAGTTATACGTTGGGGCGGCTGCTTCAGAGCTTTGAGTGGTTTGTTCCAGAGGGCACTGAAATTGACATGACAGAGGGGATCGGGCTCACAATGTCCAAATCAATTCCATTGGAGGCCATTATTAAACCTCGCCTTCCCCTCCATCTCTACTGATATGTATGTCTGTCTGTTTACTCCGTCGAATGGACAATTTTAATGAATGCTGGCCGATCTTATAATATATAAATCAGCTTTCTAGGTACTTTGGTCAAATTAAAATTTACAAAAGAGCAATATAGAAAAGGCGGTAAGCTTTCCATAAAAACTTATAAGAGACAAAAATATTCTTAATTAATTTTTTTTAGATCTCTGAAAATGTAATGCTTTTTTTTTAAATTTTTTTTTGTTGTTTTCAATTCAAAATATGTAGATCATAAAGAACAGATGCTGAAAATTTGTAAAAATCTATTGTATTTTCAGATTTTTCAAATAGGTGCATTTTGGATGGAGCTAGAAAGACATAAAAAAATTACAAGTAATGATTTGGGAACAATTTTTAAGAGTTTATGTAGTTAATAAAATAGATCCTGAAAATCTAATATCATTTTAAGAATTTATTTAAACATATTAACATAATTTGTATTGGTGTTAATGTTGATAGATTTATAATTATAAAGTTATTTATTTAGAAAGTTTGGTCAAAACAAAAATTTACACAAGGACAATATAAACATGGAGAAAAAATAATGTATAAAAAAAATATCGAGTAATTATTTTATAATGAGATTGTATTGTAATTTTTTATTCTTAATATATTAATTATTTTGTGTCTATGAGTTAAAAATATGTTTATGAGTAAATTTTACACAATTTAATTTTTAGTTTCATTTAAAAGCACAATTAGTCAAATATAGGTAGTCACACATTTTTCATTAAATTTTTGTTTTCAATTTGTATATTTGTTTTCACATTAATGAATAACGGTTATATTTTATTTTATATGATAAAGAGAATATGAATATTGCATTGTTCTAAAAAAGAAGTCATGTGGTACAAGGCACACCATCAAAGTTTGACAATGGTCAAGTCCAAGCAACAAGATTAAAAATATAAAGCTAGAAGAGATAATACAATCAAGGGGAGAGAGTCACAAAAATTGAGTTTTTCCAATGCATAAACACTACCACGGTCATCGATGACAATTTTCTGACAAATAATCACATCATATTCTTCGTTGTTATCCCCAATAAGGGATAAAGTGGTATAAATGAGAGTATTTTCCTTGAGAAAAGCCTTCCCCTCTCTCTCTAATAAATTTTCAAAGTGGACTTACCATACTTCTTTAAAAGAAACCATAGAACACTACTACATTTGACCTCATTTTTCTACCAAAATTTTTGACCATCAATTAAAAAGGTTTAGGTTGGTTGGATTATAGAAGGAAAAATTCCTTTTTTTTTCAATCCATGCTCATGTTAGTCGAAATTTCGACCAATACCATGTAGGTCAAAATTTTGACAAACATAGACATAACTTTAAAAAGAAAAAAGATTTTGTATCTCATTTCATTGTTTGATTTTCACTTGGAGCGCGCGAAGGAGCTGGAGCATGTGATTGTTTGAACTATTTTTTGTTGAGAGTTTTAGGAGGACCGCCTGCCTGCGAGGGTTGGCACTATGATTTGGTGTGAAAGGAGGACCGCCTGCCTGCAAGGGTTGCCATTGTGATTTGGTGTAAAAGGAGGACCGCCTACCTACGAGGGTTGCCACTGTGATTTGGTGTAATAGGAGGACCGCCTGCTTGCAAGGGTTGCCACTATGATTTGGTGTAAAAGGAGGACCACCTGTAAGGGTTTTCTTACTCTACATTTGTCTGGCATTATTTTATTGGTTACCTACTTAGGGCCCGTGAGCAATGTGCCAGGGCATCATGTATTAGGTATTTGCTAGGTTGTTTATAGATCATGCCTTGTTAATTTGTGAAGTGAGTGGATAGATTGAACATCTCTTCAAGTTTAACCTTCGATGCATCCACGGTTTTGAAGTTCATTTGTTAGTTCTGCAAACATTTTATTGAAACTTTTGTGCTATGCCTGCGAGATACTAAACTCTCTATTAGACTGGCCCGAAAAATCCTCAGTCAATTTTGTCATTGAGAGTGTACCTTGACTTGCAATTTCTCCATTGGTCTCCAATGCCATTGGGTGAGAAGCAAACCAAGGAAATGAATTTTAATAACCCAAGTGCTCAGATTTGGGGGAAGTAGCTATGCTACTTCAAGATTGATGCCCTAGTTAGTTATATACTATGTGTTTAACCAGCAAAGTAAGAAAATGCTTACAACAATGTCTTAGGAATAATCTGGATATATCCTAAATCGAGACTGTTTGCAAACCAAAACTCATAAACACAAACATGACCATTAGTTTTCGATGCCTCAAACACCCATCCGTTACACTATTCAATCCTTTAAGGAACCTAATACATTCCACTATGAAAATATTTCAACCAAAACCAATATCATTCACTGTTATGTTATTCACAAAAGATATCAAAAACCGATAGAAGGAATATATATAAGCTCAATTAATAATGAGTTCTTGAAAACTATTTTTTTAAAACTATTGTAGACATCAATGCTTTCTTGGCTTACCAAATGGTTTGAAAACATTTATTTGTCAACAAAACCAATTACTATCCTCCCCTACAAGACTGTCATAAAGAGACTAATAACCCAAAAACCATTCTTTACGAGACTGTCATGAAACAAAACTGATCATTTATATTTCTTTGCACAATAACAATAAAGAGAAGCTGATTCATTAACACTATTATGTTCTTCGTAACAGAGATAAAAAGCCACCAATAGGGAATACATAAAGCTTAATTAAAATACATTTCATTCATACTCAAGGCAGACAAAACATTCATGGCCCTCTGGCTAAAGGCCAGAGTGCCCGATACTTTTCCACAATTATTATTCTCTTGCCTATTCTATTGTCTGTCGACTCTCTCTAACTATCCTTGTCTCTATTACATAGTGTAGTCTATTTAAGACCATATTGGACCATTACAAAATGGTTTTTCTTCCATGACCATTCATATTCCTATTCATAATTTTGCTTACAAATATCCCATATTCTCTTTGTTGAATCATTATAATGTAATTTAACAAATATACCATGGTTCTAACACTTTAATGAATATATCCTTTCTTGACATGACTTAAATGATGTGAAATTCGAAGGTGGAGGTGGTGCCCCTACACCACATTCCATGTGTTACAGTGGTCAAAGGTCATGGAATGACCATATTCAATTGGAAACTCACAAAACTTTCAAAGGAATGGCTGAAACTACTCTGCCAGTCAGAATTAATTGAGTAAAAATATAAATACAAACCTCAAAAATGCATAGATGTGGTCTAGGATCAATATATAACTATTCCAAATGCATTGAAATGTAAGACAATGGAAAAATGAATCCAAAATCACTCTAAGAACTCAAGAAAATTGATGTAGGCAATCCCACAATCCCCAAGTTTGAATCCACAAACCTCAACTAGGAATGTATAGGACCTCTACAAGTAGGACTTCTTGGAAAAATGATGTTTTGTTCACCCCACAACCTCCTTTCCAACTTGATGTATTAATCAAAACCCTCCCGAATTCTTCTTAACAATCTCAATTTGAAAGCATAGCATTCCCCAACTTATGGCTCTAGGAACCTAGCCAATTTCCTTATAGCCTTCCTAATCAGGTATTGTGGATTTTTCTCAAAACTTTCCCACACAACCCAACAATATAAGGATATATTTGGACACCCTTTTTAGTGATCCTTCAAGTCTATAAAGTTTGGGATTTTATTCTAAGGTTAACCCACCAAAGGACACTCAAGTCACCTAGGGCTAATAGGGCTAATTAGGGGCTTTAAAGAAGGAACTCCTCTCAAATGGATTGTTTTCCTCTCCTCAACAATTGGAGACTCTTAAGATAGGGAAGGAAACTCCAAATCCAAGGTTTTGTGTTTATATTCATCACCCATCAAAAGTTATGGGGTAGTTTACAACCTATCTAGAAGGTAGTCACATAGAGATGCCTACATAGGGCTTCCTATTTCTCCACCCTTCCCTACATGGAAAATTCTATCCTTTTGGAATATTAATGTAAATAGTCCATTCTTTCATTCCTCTAATTTTTATCAGATTCCCATGGTTGGAAGGCAAGAAATGGCCAAAAAGGCTTGAAACCCTAAGGTCTATCCTGAATTGAAGGTAGTGACCTTGAAATTCCTATATCATTGAGACCAGATGGAATGAAGAATTCAAACCTCTTGGATGATGAAGGTAAGAACCATAATAAACTTCTCCAATTAGTCTCCCTTCATCCACTATCCGTACTAGGCTGTACAATCGCTGCTTCAGTCTAGAAATTACAGAAAATAGGGTATATTTTATTAATTTTCAAAATCTATTACATTACCTTGCATTCACGCATTGGTATGACCGAATTCAAACTTAAATAGACCCCTCCCAGATTTTTAAACCATCTTTGGTCAGTTAGAGAGGTAATGCCAATGGTGATAACAGATTTTTAAAAAGTTGCAAAGCAACTTTTTAGCAACTTTTGCAACTTTTGTGCAACTTTTCAAATTTGTTGCTTATCCTTAAATCTCAATGCTACCTAGGACTATGGTGATGACATAAGACCTCTAAGGGAC